>CM035161.1:107412883-108012883 GCA_020205615.1 Panax quinquefolius | reverse complement strand
TGCATGCGTTTACGCCGGACCTGGTTCCATCATTTATTATTCTGTCGGAATATCCTGTCTGTGCATTTACGCCGGACCTGGTTCCATTATTTATTATTTTGTCCGAATATCCTGTCAGTGCGTTTACACATGACCTGGTTTCATTCTTTATTATTCAGTTGGAATAACCTGTCTGTGCGGTCTATAGCATGCATGATGATTTCTTCTGTTTTCCATTCTTTATCATTCTGTTGGAATAACCTGTCTATGTGGATTATCACATGTATGGTGAATGAACCTTTGTATTCATTCCTTATTAAATTATAGAAATGATCTGTCTAAGTGAAGTACCACGTGGCGGCCGAAAATCCATTTGTAGTTTCATATATTCTCTTATACTTAGTTGGTTAAAGCTTTGACTTCTATACTCCATGAAATTAGTGTAATATCTTTGATATTTGTGCTTCATCCAGTATCTTTTAATGGAAATATTCTTCTGAACATTCTTAAATTTTTACTCCACAAAGAAGTATCATGTTGACAATTTGGACATTATTGAGTTCAGGATAAATTAACTTATAAATCTTTTAAAATTTATTCTTAAACTTGTTTTATTGAATTATTATGTCATTGTCATCATCCTCATGCTTATATTGTGATAAAAGTCATCTTTGGCTTACGTGCATAGATGGACTTTGTATGATTATGACCAGGGATCATTCGGTATAATCATGACCTGTAATGTTATAAATGAGGTGGTAAAAGTCCTCAGTAGCCTGTAGTGCATTGATGGACAGTTTTTGGTATGATTATGACTAGGGATTATTCGGTATAGTCATGACCATGGATGATTTAATGAATAACGCAGAGGGAATCAACCTGCCAGAAATGATAACCACTTCAGTGGTAATCATGGCCAAGACAATACGAGTGGAAAGTTCAAGAAGAGAAGGTTCAACAAAGATGGAAAGACGTCGGCCCAAAGACTCATCATTTAAGGAAGGAGAACGACCACCGGTCGTATGTTACAAATGTGGAGGGGTAGGACACAAAAGTCCAAACTGCACGATGCAGTCCAAAGCATGTTATAATTGTGGAAAAGAAGGCCACCTAGCCCGATTTTTCCGTGTACCAAAGTCAAGTCCAGCTGGGATGGAGGCATCAAAGGGGGTCCCAGACAAGACAAAATCGGTAGTTCAAGGGAAAGCGTTTGCCGTGACCTCCCAAAAAATGAGGAATCCGAACGAGGTGATCACGGGTAAGCTAATCATAAACTCTAGTGAAGTTTATACTTTATTTGATACTAGTTCTACCCATTCTTTCATTTCTCCTACTTGCGCTCAACGTTTAAATTTGACTCCGGAGAAATTAGACTTTGACTTATCGGTTGAAACTCCGTTGGGAGAAACCTTCATTACATCCACTATTTATAAGTCTTGTTTGATTCAAATCGGTAACCGCACGTTATCTGTCAATCTTATTTCTTTGAAAATACTTGCATTTGATGTGATTTTAGGGATTGATTGGTTAACTACTCATCATGCTAAAATCGATTATTTTCGTAAGGTTGTTGGCTTTCATATTCCTAACCAACCTATTATACGAATTCAAGCAGCCAAACCACTAAAATCAATCACTGTCATATCAAGCCATAAAGCTATTCGTTTATTAAAAAATGGATGTCAAGCTTTCTTAGCCCATGTCACGGATTTAAATAAAAATACGTCAAATTTGAATGATATTTCTATTATTAATAAATTTCCTGACGTATTCCCTGAAGAACTTCCTGGCCTACCCCCAGAGCGTGAAATTGAATTTTGTATCGACCTTGAAATCGGTACAAAACCCATTTCCAAAGCCCCATATCGAATGGCTCCTATTGAACTTTAGGAGTTAAAAACCTAACTACAGGAATTGTTAAACATCGATTTTATTCGTCCTAGTACGTCTCCTTGGGGTGCTCCTGTCCTATTTGTGAAGAAGAAAGATGGAAGTATGCGACTTTGTATTGATTATCGGGAGTTGAATTATATCACCATCAAAAATAGGTACCCGTTACCTCGTATTGATGATCTGTTTGACCAGTTGCAAGGGGCCAAATTCTTTTCAAAGATCGATCTTCGTTCTGGATATCATCAGTTAAAGATTAAAACTGATGACATTCCAAAGACTGCTTTTAGAACTCGGTACGGGCATTATAAATTCCTAGTCATGTCTTTTGGATTGACTAATGCTCCTGCTGCCTTCATGGATATGATGAACCGAGTATTCAAGGAATATTTGGATCACTTTGTGGTCGTCTTTATTGATCACATCCTCATTTATTCCAAAACCCGTGAAGACCATGAGCAACACTTGAGGCTGATACTTCAAAAGCTTCGTGAAAACAAGCTATATGCCAAGTTAAAGAAATGTGAGTTCTGGCTTGAGGAAGTAGCATTCCTTGGGCACGTAATATCAAATTATGGAATATCTATTGACCCGGCAAAGATTGAAGCAATTCAAAGTTGGGAGCAACCTAAGTCAGTAATTGAAGTAACTGAAGTACGTAGCTTTCTCGGCTTAGCTGGTTATAATCGGAGATTTGTAGAAGGGTTTTCTCGAATTGCTACTCCATTAACGCAGCTGACTCAAAAAGATACAAAATTCAGTTGGAGCGAGGAATGTGAGAAGTGTTTTCAAGAACTCAAGAGGAGACTCATTTCAAAGACTGCTACGACAATACCATCTGGCACGGAGGGATTTGTCATTTACAGTGATGTTTCAGGCAAAGGGTTAGGATGTGTTCTCATGCAACATGAGAAAGTCATAGCTTATGCCTCACGACAAAGAATATAAGAAGAATTATCCTACTCATGATCTAGAGTTGGCAGCTGTTGTCTTCACACTTAAGATTTGGAGGCATTACCTGTATGGAGAGAAGGTGGAGATCTATACGGATCATAAAAGCCTCAAATATTTTCTTCACTCAAAAGGAACTCAACATGCGACAACGATGATGACTTGAGTTGTTTAAAGATTATGATCATACCATCCAATACCATCCTGGAAAAGCGAACGTAGTAGCTAACGATCGTTGAGTGAAGATCATATCACGAGCACGCGAGTGCATTATTGTCAACGCAAAGGCCCATTGTGTATGACTTGGAAAGGATGGAAATAGAGTTAAAGACTCCAGGGACCCATGTGATGATGGCAAATATACGAGTGGAACCAACTTTAATCGATAAAGATAAAGCTGCTTAAGCTACAGACTTGGAGCTGATACGTATGAGGAAAAAAGTACAAGAAGGTGCTATTCCGGAAGCAAGAATCGATGAAGAAGGAATACTTTGAGTCAACTCCAGACTTTGTGTTTCTAACGATTCTGATTTGAAGTATAAAATCATGATGGAGGCGCACAACACACCGTTTGCAATCTATCCTGGGAGTACCAAAATGTATCGTGATCTTCGACATACATTTTGGTGGAGAAATATGAAGAGAGAGATAGCACTGTTTATCTCAAGGTGTCTAACTTGTCAACGAGTTAAGGCGGAGCATCAAGTGCCAAAAGGTCTATTGCAACCACTTGAAATCTCTTTTTGGTACGTATGACTACGAAAAAGATTCAAACAATCCAACAACGTATAAAAACCTCACAAGATCGACAAAAGAGTTATGCTGATCTTCATCGAAAGGACGTGGAATTCAATATTAGAGATCATGTGTTGTTACGTGTTGCTCCATGGAAAGGAGTTACAAGATTTGGAAAGAGAGGAAAACTCAATCCTCGATTCATTGGCCCATTTATAATACTCGAACGAGTAGGAACTGTGGCCTATAGACTCGCCTTACCGCCAAGTATGTCTCATGTTCATAACATTTTTTACATATCTATGTTACATAAATATGTGAAAGACCCGAACCACATTATTGAATTAGAACCAGACGAGATAGAGGAAGATTTAACGTATGAAGAGTTACTTGTTAAAATCTTGGAAAAGAAGGATCATATTCTACGCTCCAAGGTTATACCTCAAGTCAAAATTTTGTGGAGAAACCACGATGTGGAAGAAATAACCTAGGAGTTAGAATCTAAGATGAAGTCAAGATATCCTCACCTCTTCGATATACCAGGTACACACCCTAATTTCGAGGACAAAATTTCATAAGAAGGGAAGGTTGTAAGACCCCAACTTTTATGAATAAAGATTAATTTCTCTCGAAATATATTTTTGAATATTATGGTGTGAATATGATATAATGTTATAGTTGTGGGTAATATTTACAAATTTTGCAAAGTAATCAAGTGGTTATATAATATTCGATTGGTCGGGGAATATTCGTTTTAACAGGGAATATTCATACGACGGCACAATCATTGGTGGACCCCACAACGGAAGTATTGTCGTAGTAAGAAAATGACAGAATTATCTTGTTATAAAAATAAAGGCGAAAGTGTTATCGTTAAAACTGTTGAACTACACGGTAGTAAAAGTACAGTAATACGCGTGGTTGCATAGTAGCACACTGTATTGGTTATTGATGCTTACGTGAGAAGTCACTCAATTATACTCAATTATTGCTACAGTAATTGTTGCATCATATCTCTCATATTATTGATTCGATTATTGTCACAGTATCATCTGCATTATATGATATATTATTAAATCAATAATTGAGATGGCAAAGTTATTCATATTATTAAATTGTAATATTTACAATGTCTAGAAGTTCTGCCAAGGAGAGGTTTGATCACCTAATTGCGCGCCAATAGGGAGAAATCCTTACTAGAAAGCCCCCTCTTTCCTAGGAACGACCTGGTTGTTAAATATTGTGAGTTATAATATTAATGATGAATAAGTTCGTGTTGATTAAAGATGAATTTGATAGTTCCATTATGTTGGGATTATTAGTGTTAGTGGTAATCAACATCTATTCTGATGATAATTGATGTCTGGGGGTTATATTGATAAATCGGGGAATTTATCGGATAAATGATCAATTAATTGCTACTAAGTCACATTCTTATATAACTATTTGTTTAAATGTGTGTACTATTGAATCACATTCTTATACTATTAGGGGAGTTGGTGCAAGATTGATAATACTTGCATGATTAAATTAAAGATGGAAGTATAGATGGAGGTACTATACCGTAATTCGTATTTTCACATGATTATAACTATTGATTAACATGATTGAACTATTGATTCACATTATTTACTATTAGGGGAGGTGGTGCAAGTTTGATAATACTTGCAGGACTAAATTAAAAATGAAAGAAAAGTTGGAGGTATTGTACTGTAATTTTTTGAGCCCCAAAACGTGCAATTATCAAAACTATATTTTTTCTATAAATAGAAGCTCATTCTTCCTTCATTTCTCTCCAATTCACTAAAGCTATAGAACAATTATTATAGAGAGAAATTATAGAGAGAAGCTATAGAGGGAAAATCTATAGAGAGAAAGAAGAAGAGAAGCCTGCTACGTCACTATTCCAGTATCCAGTTTCTTCTGAGGTAAGGGGTATTATTTCTTTCGTATTCATGAAGAGAGCTATTGTTATTTCATCCCTTATTATTCTGTTGGAATAACCTATTTATGCAAAGTACCGCATACATGGTGAAATTCTTCTGTTATTCCATTCTTCATTATTATGTTGGAATAACTTTGTTATGCGCAATCACCGTATACATGGTGAAATTCTTCTATTATTCCGCTCTTTATTACATCGTTTAATATCCTCGTCTGCGTGCGTTACGCCGGACTCGGTTCCATCATTTATTATTCTCGGAATATCCTCGTCTGCAAGCGTTTACGCCGGGACCGGTTCCATTTATTATTATTCGTTTAATATCCTATCAGCGCTATGCGTTCTACGCATGACACAGTTTCATTCTTTATTATTACATTGGAATAACTCATTCATGCATGCGGTCTATCGCATGGATGATGATTTCTTCTGTTATTTCATTCTTTATCATTCTGTTGGAATAACCTGTCTATGTGGATTATTACATGCATGGTGAATGAACCTTTATATTCATTCCTTATTAAATTATGGAAATGATCTGTCTAAGTGGAGTACCGCGTGGCGGCCGAAAATCCATTTGTAGTTTCATATATTCTCTTATACTTAGTTGGTTAAAGCTTTGACTTCTATACTCCATGAAATTAGTGGAATATCTTTGATATTTACGCTTCATCCAGTATCTTTTAATGGAAATATTCTTTTGAACATTCTTAAATTTTTACTCCACAAAGAAGTATCATGTTGACAATTTGGACATTATTGAGTTTAGGATAAATTAACTTATAAATCTTTAAAATTTATTCTTGAACTTGTTTTATTGAATTATTATGTCATTGTCATCATCCTCATGCTTATATTGTGATAAAAGTCATCTTTGGCTTACGTGCATAGATGGACTTTGTATGATTATGACCAGGGATCATTCGGTATAATCATGACCTGTAATGTTATAAATGAGGTGGTAAAAGTCCTCAGTAGCCTGTAGTGCATTGATGGAAAATTTTTGGTATGATTATGACCAGGGATTATTCGGTATAGTCATGACCATGGATTATTTAATGAATATCCTTGGCCTATAGTGCAGGGATGACTCGATGAAGTGGTTTATTTGTTGAGCTGAGTTTCAGTAATAAAAATTGATGAAAACTTTTTAAATGATAGTAGATAGTAGATTTTATTCTCTACTTGACTCTTCTAATGGATTGCTTGTTCCACTGCAGTTAAACTTGATGTGTATTATATTTTATCAGTTTAACATTGTTGAAGACTAATGATAATTTATTCTGCATTATCTTAGTTACGATATTTCTTACTGGGCTAGTTGAGCTCACCCTTTTCTTTCACTGTTCTCTTCAGGAAATGAGAATATAGCTTGGACGAGTCGGGGAAAGGAGTGACGGTCCAGATGATATCATTAGTAGTCCTCACTATTCTATTAAATAGTGTGACAATAAATGTAATGAGGACTCCATTGAGTGTGGATATTGTCTAGATGACAATATTCTTATTAAAACTCTCAGTTTATGTTTTGTCGTATTTTACACGACAGTTGTATTATTAAGTTGTATTTGTATTTTTTGTACCATGTATTTGGCGACTCAAGATGGGTGATGTATACCTATTTTGGGGGCGTCACAAATATAGTCTACGAATTTGGCAACTCCGGCCTGCTGGAGTTGCTCTTACTGATTTGACATGTTCGAATTAATCTCTCTATTTTTCAAAACATATTCTTTTAAAATATATGGTAATATTTACTGTATATGATTGGTCTCTATCTCTCTCTTGATTTTTTTTTAAACAAAAAGATTTTTTTTGCAAAACATTAAATTAATTAGACACCAACTATGGCTACTTAATGTTTTCTGCAGATATGTATTTTCCTTGGTTCTTATATCTGAATTGTCTATGTTAGATAAATAAATGCTTACATCCCTTTGTTTAATTCTTGCCCTATCTGTCATAGTATCCTTCTATAAATGGAAACTCCACATGTTTACTGCATACATGGTTTATTTTCGTTCATCACCTGGTAACTGTTTCTATCCTCTTTCTGTTTACATCACTTGTTGTCATAAATGGACCCTGTTTACTCTTCTAAACAAAGGAAACTCCCACTTTTATCTGAGTTACATCCTGACACTTATGCACCTCAACTAGTTACTTCCTCAGCATAAGTCAAGTATAGGCACATAAGACACAGTCTCACACCAAGCATAATAACTTCCTTTAACAACTTTCCTCACATATTTAAAAAAATCAAAAATGTGGGATGGGAGTGTTTAATTACTTTCACTGATAAACAAATTTATCCAGCTCTTATTGTTGAATTTTATTATCATATAAATTTTATTCGAGATTCAACTGGTACCTTAACTGGTATTTGTACTATCTTAGAAGGACAATCTTATGTCATTGATGAATTACTTCTTTTTCATGCATTACATCTAGGAAACAACATGCTAGAACTTTCAAAAACAAATGCTTACACTCATCCAATAGGCACATCCACTAGTCAATGAATCACTTTCAAGCATAATTTAGCCACCGTTACAGACCAACTGGTACCTACTCATCTATTTGATTTTCCATCAAAGATTGGTCTTGATTTTCTGACTACTTAATGTCAATTTCTCAGAAAAATGTTCAGACAAAATGTTATGCATGTTAGAGATGATAAACTATTACATCCTTTTGACTTGGAACTGATGAAGTGTATTTTAACTCAAAATATGCCTTAAAAATTTCCATATTTACTACTTACATCATTTCAGTTTTGTTATCACAACAATTGTTTGGGTTATGGTCTACTCCTCACATCTATTTTTCAACACTTGGATATTGATGTTCACACTCACCACATCCAACTAGTACACAACAGTAACATAGTGTCACATCTAACCATCCCTCCCAGACCACTGATAATTTTCAAACCCAATGATCATGAATACACTGAATCCCATTTGAACCTGATCTCAGAAATAAATTATTTGCACAACATGTGTCAAATGTCTTTACAAAATCAAACTGTTCTATTGACTCAGATAGAGTCTTTACAAATTTTTGTACATCATCTAAGAGATGTGGTCTACATGTTAATGGAAAATTAGAAAGTTTCTATACCTTCATTCCATTTCTCTGCCAGTACCAGCTCGGGTAAAACCGAACAACTAAATCAAACTCCTCTAGATGCTAATCTTCCAACACTTGGTCTACATTTTTCTCCTATTCCCTTAATTCTAACTATTTCAGAAGATTGTACTTATATATATACATACACTACTAACTATTTAGGATGACTGTACTTAACTCCAACCTAACACTACTACTACACTTTTGTAGACTTTTATCATTATCCTTTGACACTCTCTTGTCTGTAGGTTGAAATTATTTTGTTTAACAACTCTTCTACAGGTTCTGAACAGTTTTTCTAGACCACCCCCAATTTTTGTAATGACAAAGGGGGAGAAGAAAAATATTATACTATGTTAAGTATGATATTTAAAACTGCCATAACTGCTATACACTGCTGCGTTCCAAAATTTTAAATTTTGATGTATGCATAAACTAAGGGGGACCAGTTATATAGAAAAATATTTTTATATATTGTCATTGTATGACCCCAACTTTTACGAATAAAGATTAATTTCTTTCGAAATATATTTTTGAATATTATGGTGTGGATATGATATAATGTTATAGTTGTGGGTAATATTTACAAATTTTGCAAAGTAAGCAAGTGGTTATATAATATTCGATTAGTCGGGGAATATTCGTACGATGACACAATCATTGGTGGACCCCACAATGGAAGTATTATCGTAGTAAGAAAACGACAAAATTATCTTGTTATAAAAATAACGGCAGAAGTGTTACCATTAAAACTGTCGAACTACCCAGTAGTAAAAGTACAATAATACGCGTGGTTGCATAGTAGCACACGGTATTGGTTATTGATGCTTACGTGAGAAGTCACTCAGTTATACTCAATTATTGCTACAATAATTTTTGCATCATATCTCTCATATTATTGATTCGATTATTGTCACAGTATCATTTGTATTATATGATATATTATTAAATCAATAATTGAGATGACAAAGTTATTCATATTATTAAATTGTAATATTTACAATGTCTAGAAGTTCTACCAAGGAGAGGTTTGGTCACCTAATTGCGCGCCAATAGGGAGAAATCCTTACTGGAAAGCCCCCTCTTTCCTGGGAATGACCTGGTTGTTAAATATTGTGAGTTATAATATTAACGATGAATAAGTTCGTGTTGATTAAAGATGAATTTGATAGTTCCATTGTGTTGGGATTATTAGTGTTAGTGGTAATCAACATCTATTCTGATGATAATTGATGTCTGGGGGTTATATTGATAAATCGGGGAATTTATCGGATAAATGATCAATTAATTGCTACTAATTCACATGCTTATATAACTATTTGTTCACATGTGTGTACTATTGAATCACATTCTTATACTATTAGGGGAGTTGGTGCAAGATTGATAATACTTGCATGATTAAATTAAAGATGGAAGTATAGATGGAGGTACTATACCATAATTCGTATTTTCACATGATTATAACTATTGATTAATATGATTGAACTATTGATTCACATTATTTACTATTAGGGGAGGTGGTGCAAGTTTGATAATACTTGCAGGACTAAATTAAAAATGAAAGAAAAGTTGGAGGTATTGTACTGTAATTTTTTGAGCCCCAAAACGTGCAATTATCAAAACTATATTTTTCTATAAATAGAAGCTCATTCTTCCTTCATTTCTCTCCAATTCACTAAAGTTATAGAACAATTATTATAGAGAGAAATTATAGAGAGAAGCTATAGAGGGAAAATCTATAGAGAGAAAGAAGAAGAGAAGCCTGCTATGTCACTATTCCAGTATCCAGTATCTTCTGAGGTAAGGGGTATTATTTCTTTCGTATTCATGAAGAGAGCTATTGTTATTCCATTCCTTATTATTCTGTTGGAATAACCTATTTATCCAAAGTACCGCATACATGGTGAAATTCTTCTGTTATTCCATTCTTCATTATTATGTTGGAATAACCTGTTTATGCGAAGTACAACATACATGGTGAAATTCTTCTATTATTCCGTTCTTTATTATTCTGTTGGAATATCCTCGTCTGTAAGGCGTACGCCAACTTTATTCCATCATTTATTATTCGTCGAAATATCTTGTCTCAGACGCTTCTGCCGGGACTGGTTCCATTATTTATTATTTTGTTTAATATCCTCATCCGCTGCGTTTTACGCATGACTGATTCCATTCTTTATTATTACATTGAATAACTCGTCTGCAAGCGCCTATCGCATGCATGGTGATTTCTTCTGTTATTCTATTCTTTATCATTCTGTTGGAATAACCAGTCTATGTGGATTATCACATGCATGGTGAACGAACCTTTGTATTCATTCCTTATTAAATTGTGGAAATGAACTGTCTAAATGGAGTACCGCGTGGAGGACAAAAATCCATTTGCAGTTTCATATATTCTCTTATACTCAGTTGGTTAAAGCTTTGACTTCTATACTCCATGAAATTAGTGGAATATCCTTGATATTTGTGCTTCATCCAGTATCTTTTAATGGAAATATTCTTCTGAACATTCTTGAATTTTTACTCCACAAAGAAGTATCTTGTTGACAATTTAGACATTATTGAGTTAAGGATAAATTAACTTATAAATCTTTAAAATTTATTCTTGAACTTGTTTTATTGAATTATTATGTCATTGTCATCATCCTCATGCTTATATTGTGATAAAAGTCATCTTTGGCTTACGTGCATAGATGAACTTTGTATGATTATGACCAGGGATCATTCGGTATAATCATGACCTGTAATGTTATAAATGAGGTGGTAAAAGTCCTCAGTAGCCTGTAGTGCATTGATGGACATTTTTTGGTATGATTATGACCAGGGATCATTCGGTATAGTCATGACCATGGATGATTTAATGAATATCCTTGGCCCGTAGTGCAGGGATGACTCGATGATGTGGTTTATTTGTTGAGCTGAGTCTCAGCGATAAAAATTGATGAAAACTTTTTAAATGATAGTAGATAGTAGATTTTATTCTCTACTTGACTCTTTTAATGGATTGCTTGTTCCGCTGCAGTTAAACTTGATGTCTATTATATTTTATCAGTTTAACATTGTTGAAGACTAATGATAATTTATTCTGCATTATCTTAGTCACGATATTTTTTACTGGGCTAGTTGAGCTCACCCTTTTCTTTCACTGTTCTCTTCAGGAAATGAGAATATAGTTGGGACGAGTCGGGGAACGGAGTGATGGTCCAGATGATAGCATTAGTAGTCCTCACTATTCTGTTAAATAGTGTGACAATAAATGTAATGAAGACTCCATTGAGTGTGGATATTGTCTAGATGACAATATTCTTATTAAAACACTCAATTTATGTTTTGTCGTATTTTACACGACAGTTGTATTATTAAGTTGTATTTGTATTTTTATACCACGTATTTGGTGACTCAAGATGGGTGATGTATACCTATTTTGGGGGCGTCACAGTTGGTATCAAAGCTAGGGATATGATCCCTGGCTGAGATGTGAGACAAGAACTAGGAGGGGAGAGACGGGGAATTCCTTCGCTAGTATGACCTACCTAAGCTTATGTGTTATTTAATTGGTCGGTCAAAGTATTGGGATAATATGTGATATGTTAATTAACCCTTGTTTTGTTGCAGTATTTGAAAATGGCATCCAAAAATGTTGAGATAAGCAATGAAGCACATGAGACCGTTGAGTCACCAACGATCAATGCCCAGGGTAATGTGCAACAGGAAGACAATAATCCTCATGAAAATAATAACACCGATGAAATGGTGAACGATGGGATGTTCAAAGGTTTTATGAAATTTATGCAACATCAGGCGAAGGCGGCTCTTGTCCAAAATGCAGGTGGAAACACTGACAACTCTCGGACGGTCACCGCTAAGCAGTTCAAGGAGCTGGGACCACCAGAGTTTTTTGGAGAGCCAAAACCACTTAAGCCGGATACATGGATAAAGCAGATCAACAAGATATTTGATGTCTTGGGATGCTTCGAGGAGCAAAAGGTTCCCTTTGCCACCTTCATGTTAACGTGCGAGGCGATTCTTGGTGGGAATCAGAAGCGTACCTGACTTCGCGCATCAAGATGTCTTGTGAGAAATTCCAAGAGCTGTTCAACGACAAGTACTTTCCTGAAAGTATTTGTTACATGAAGGAGGTAGAGTTCATCAAGCTTGAGCAAAACAATATGACCGTGGTGTAGTACGAAGTTAAGTTTGCCGAGTTGTCTCGGTTTGCATCCCACTTGGTTGATAATGAGGAGAGAATGAAGCGGATGTTTTTAAGAGGTTTAAAACTCGAGATATGTCAATACCTTATCTCTCATAAACTGTGTTTGTATTCAGATGTTGTGAATAGGGCTTAGTTATTGGAGCGTGATAATGAGTCAACCCAACCAAGAGAGAGCAACCGACAAGTTGATAATACCAGTGGTAGTAGTCATCGAAGCGGTGACAACAAATGCGGAGGGAATCAACTTGCAAGAAATGATAACCACTTCGGTGGTAATCATGGCCAAGATAATAAGAGTGGAAAGTTCAAGAAGAGAAGGTTCAGCAAAGATGGAAAGACATTAGTACCAACACTCGCTGTTAAGGAAGAAGAACGACCGTCGGTCGTATGTTACAAATGTGGAGGGGAAGGACACATAAGTCTAAACTGCACGATGCAGTCCAAAGCATGTTATAATTATGGAAAAGAAGGCCACCTAGCCCAATTTTTCTATGTACCAAAGTCAAGTCCAGCTGGGATGGAGGCATCAAAGGGGGTCCCAGACAAGACAAAACCGGTAGTTCAAGGGAGAACGTTTGTTGTAACCTCCCAAAAAGTGAGGAATCCGAACGAGGTGATCACGGGTAAGCTAATCATAAACTCTAGCAAAGTTTATACTTTATTTGATACTGGTTCTAACCATTCTTTCATTTCTCCTACTTGCGCTCAACGTTTAATTTGACTCTGGAGAAATTAGACTTTGACTTATCTGTTAAAACTCCGTTGGGAGAAACCTTCATTACATCCACTCTTTATAAGTCTTGTTTGATTCAAATTGGTAACCGCACGTTTCCTGTCAATCTTATTTCTTTGAAAATACTTGCATTTGATGTGATTTTAGGGATTGATTGGTTAACTACTCATCATGCTAAAATTGATTATTTTCGTAAGGTTGTTAGCTTTCATATTCCTAACCAACCTATTATACGAATTCAAGCAGCCAAACCACTAAAATCAATCACTGTCATATCAAGCCATAAAGCTATTCGTTTATTGAAAAATGGATGTCAAGCTTTCTTAGCCCATGTCACAGATTTAAATAAAAATACGTCAGATTTGAATGATATTTCTATTGTTAATAAATTTCCTGACGTATTCCCTGAAGAACTTCTTGGCCTACCCCTAGAGCGTGAAATTGAATTTTGTATCGACCTTGAAACCGGTACAAAACCCATTTTCAAAGCCCCATATCGAATGGCTCTTATTGAACTTCAGGAGTTAAAAACCTAACTACAGGAATTGTTAGACATCGGTTTCATTCGTCCCCAAAGACGTCTCCTTAGGGTGCTCCTGTTCTATTCGTGAAAAAAAAAGATGGAAGTATGCGACTTTGTATTGATTATCAGGAGTTAAATTATGTCACCATCAAAAATAGGTACCCGTTACCTCGTATTGATGATCTGTTTGACCAGTTACAAGGCGCCAAATTCTTTTTCAAAGATCGATCTTCATTTTGGATATCATCAGTTGAAGATTAAAACTGATGACATTCCAAAGACTGCTTTCAGAACTCGGTACAGGCATTATAAATTCCTAGTCATGTCTTTTGGATTGACTAATGCTCCTGCTGCCTTCATGGATATGATGAACCGAGTATTCAAGGAATATTTGGATCACTTTGTGGTCATCTTTATTGATGACATCCTCATTTATTCCAAAACCCGTGAAGACCATGAGCAACACTTGAGGCTGATACTTCAAAAGCTTCGTGAAAACAAGCTATATGCCAACATTCTTTATTATTCTGTCGGAATATCTTGTCTATGTGTTTACGCCGGACCTGGTTTCGTTATTTATTATTCTATCGAAATATCCTATCAGTGCATTTACGCATGATCTGGTTCTATTCTTTATTATTCTGTTAGAATAACCTGTCTGTGCGGTCTATCGCATGCATGATGATTTCTTCTGTTATTCCATTCTTTATCATTCTGTTGGAATAACCTGTCTATGTGGATTATCACATGCATGGTGAATGAACCTTTGTATTAATTCCTTATTAAATTGTGGAAATGATCTGTCTAAGTGGAGTACCGTGTGGCGGACGAAAATCCATTTGCAGTTTCGTATATTCTCTTATACTCAGTTGGTTAAAGCTTTGACTTTTATACTCCATGAAATTAGTGGAATATCCTTGATATTTGCGCTTCATCTAGTATCTTTTAATGGAAATATTCTTCTGAACATTCTTGAATTTTTACTCCACAAAGAAGTATCATGTTGACAATTTGGAAATTATTGAGTTCAGGATAAATTAACTTATAAATCTTTAAAATTTATTCTTGAACTTATTTTATTGAATTATTATGTCATTGTCATCATCCTCATGCTTATATTGTGATAAAAGTCATCTTTGGCTTACGTGCTTAGATGGACTTTGTATGATTATGACCGAGGATCATTCAATTATAATCATGACTTCGTAATGTTATAAATGAGGTGGTAAAGTCCTCGAGCACATAGTAGTGCATTGATGGACATTTTTTTTGGTATGATTATGACAAGGATTATTATTCTGCAGATCATGACCATGGATGATTTAATGAATAACCTTGGCCCAGTAGTGCGAGGATGACTCGATGATGTGGTTTATTTGTTGAGCTGAGTCTCAGAGATAAAAATTGATGAAAACTTTTTAAATGATAGTAGATAGTAGATTTTATTCTCTACTTGACTCTTCTAATGGATTGCTTGTTCCGCTGCAATTAAACTTGATGTCTATTATATTTTATCAGTTTAACATTGTTGAAGACTAATGATAATTTATTCTGCATTATCTTAGTCACGATATTTCTTACTGGGCTAGTTGAGCTCACCCTTTTCTTTCACTGCTCTCTTCAGGAAATGAGAATTTAGTTTGGGGCGAGTCGGGAACAAGGTAGTGACGGTCCAGGATGATAGCATTAGTAGTCCTCACTATTCTACGTTAAATAGTGTGACAATAAATGTAATGAGGACTCCATTGAGTGTGGATATTGTCTAGATGACAATATTCTTATTAAAACTCTCAGTTTATGTTTTGTCGTATTTTACACGACAGTTGTATTATTAAGTTATATTTGTATTTTTGTACCATGTATTTGGCGACTCAAGATGGGTGATGTATACCTATTCTGGGGGCATCACAGTCATCATCAAAAAGGAGGAGATTGATAGGCCTTCAAATCTTTAGGTTTATTTTGATGATAACAATACTTAAGTAATATTCTTTTTCTTATACGGGTAGAATCCTCTCCATAGGTTTTTATTCAAAATTGTTTTAAATATGTTAGTTCCTAGAGGCACAATACTTATCTAGAAAGGGGGTTGAATATATATTTTAAAACTTTTCAAAATACTTATCAGATTTGTTAATAAATTAACCACAACGGAATATATGATTTGTTTATTCCTCTTTAAGATAAACCAAGTTTATAGGTGATAAGCAGGTATGACAGATATAACAGTTATAACAGATATATCATACAGAGTGATTTTAAGTGGTTCAGAGCACTCAAGGCTCCTAGTCCACTCTTCTACTCTACGAGTAGGAAATTCACTAAGGATATCCTTACAATCTTTAAATCACTTAGATTCCTTCACGACCGACAGTTTTGGAACTTCTTAGTTCATTTAAAACTCTTTAAGTCCAGTAGACTTGGAATACACTTGATGAGAGTTGAGTTCTTGGGTTATGTTACTCAGTTGCAGTTAAGCATACGTTCGAAAGAACTGAGTAGCTGCGCAAGCTTTTCTTTCTTGATCATAGAGTTTGAACGTTAAGAGTTCTTGAGCTTTTTTGTTCTTGCTTGTTCTTTTTTTCAATCTCTATCTAATTTGCTTATGAAGGAGCCTTTGAAATGTTTACGTTGAAGGCGTCCGTTGTAGCATTTAATGCTTCGGACATTTTTGAGCACTGATGTTGACTTCCTAGAAATCATTGTTCTCGCTTATCCGCCCTTTCGACACAAAGAAAGCGCTTTTTCACCTAACACCTGAAAATATGTTTTTAGCAGGCATGCAGTTCTTTCCTTAGCTTCTTCTATACACTTTTTCGATACATACTAAGGATGAGTGTTGGATCATTGGGATTCCCGAAATGTCAATGTCTATAAGCCATTCTTCATTTGTTATACTTCCTCCTTCATCAAATAAATAAAACTTGGTGCTTTTGATGCTGACTAGAGAGACACCACGATTATTATCTTTTTACCATGATCGTTATGTCTTATCATGCTCGTGCTTGATCAGCCTTGATCAAAGAGGACACTACGATTTCTTTTAAGCTCTGATAGACTACGATCTCTACTTGTTCGTTTTACAGACTCCACGTTTTCGAGAGCTGACTGCGATTCTTGACTTGGCTTAACTGGCGCTTAGACTATCTCTGTAAGATCCCGAATTTTACGAAATGAAAGTATTCAATTTTTATAATTATTATTCTATTTAGTAAATGGTTAAATTGATAAAAGTACAGTAATACGCGTGGTTGCATAGTAGCACACGGTATTGATTATTGATGCTTATGTGAGAAGTCACTCAGTTATACTCAATTATTGCTACAATAATTGCTGCATCATATCTCTCATATTATTGATTCAATTATTGTAACAATATCATCTGCATAATATTTTATATATTATTAAATCAATAATTGTGACGACAAAGTTATTCATATTATTATTTGTAATATTGACAATGTCTAGAAGTTCTGTCAAGGAGAGGTTTGGTCACCTAATTGCGCGTCAATAAGGAGAAATCCTTATCTGAAAGCCCCTCTTTCACGGAACGCGACCTAGTTGTTAAATATTGTGAGTTATAATATTAATGATGAATGTTATTAAAATTGAATTTGAGTTCGGAGTTGAATTTGGAGGCGCGGACGTGATATTTGAGTCCGGAACGATGAAATTAGTAGAAATATACTATAAACACAAAATTTGTCGGGGTTGACTTTTTGGTCAAAAAAATCAACAGTTGACTTTTTAGGAAAAAGTCAAACTTTGAAATTTCAAAAATTAAATTTTTGAGAAAAATATTTCCATTGTGTTGGGATTGTTAGTGTTAGTGAAAATCGACATCTATTCCGATGATAATTGATGTCTGGGGGTTATATTGATGAATCGGGTAATTAATCGGATAAATGAGTAATTAATTGCTACTAATTCACATGCTTATATAACTATTTGTTCACATGTGTGTACTATTAGGGGAGTTGGTGCAAGATTGATAATACTTGCATGACTAAGTTAAAAATGGAGGTATAGATGGAGGTACTATACTGTAATTCGTATTTTCACATAATTATAACTATTGATTCACATGATTGAACTATTGATTCACATTATTTACTATTAGGGGATGTGGTGCAAGTTTGATAATACTTGCAGGACTAAATTAAAAATAAAAGAAAAGTTGGAGGTATTATACTATAATATTTCGAGCCCGAAAACGTGCAATTATCGAAACTATATTTTCCTATAAATAGAAGCTCATTCTTCCTTCATTTCTCACCAATTCACTAAAACCTTAGAGAAATTATCATAGAGAGAAATTGTGACGCCCAAAAAATAGGTCCACACGACCCATTCTGAGTCGCCAGATATAATACTATAAAAATCAAATACAAACTTCATTTATACAACTGTTGAACTGTCGTGCAGAATACGACCACAGTTAAACAATGAGTTTTAATACAAATGTATGTAACTCTAATGGTGCCTTGACCACAACCTTACAATGGTACCTTACATAAAAGTACAGTCCATAACTATTTTAGAAATTAAAATCTTTGGGAAGTGCTCAAGGAAACCTTTGTACATGGGAGGCCATGTATCTAGGTTATGATAGATATCATATGTCCACAGAATTATCCTTCGTTGACCCAATAGTCCCCAAAGAAAAACAAGAAGATTGCTATCATCTTCTTTCCAATGGTGAGTTTTCTCTTGACATATAATTATCTCCGTTGTCTCCAAGTCAGAATTATATTTCAAATAAACTCCAAGATTATATAGGTAGTGCTCGTAGATATACTCAACAAGTGGATGTGCACAACCCTGTCTTATGATAACACGGGGTTGTATGTCATTAGACATCTTGAATGATAGTGGCAAAACACCCTTCCAAAGTTGGGTTCACCTCACCCTATTCGGTTCACCAAAATTAAATATCAAATGACGTATACAATACGACACACTTATCTAAAGTTCTCAATAAAATTATTTTCATACTATTTAAGAAGAACCTCAACAGCTATAGACCACCGTTCTATTCTCCTCATACCCCCGCTTCAATTCAAATACACTCTTATTACCCGAAAGGAATTGTGAAGTAAAAAGGGTGAGCACAACTAGTCCAGTAAAGAATATCATGACTAAAGATAATTTACATCATCAATAGCCTTCATCAGTAATTAATCAGAGATTTAGAACATATGGTAGATGATAAAACTTTTCAACCATAGTTGCAGCGGAACGAGCAATCCATTAGAAGAGTCAAATAGACCATCAGATATATTATCTTCTCCATGTTAAAATTCCACCAATAATGTTTTATTCCTATAACATCAATCAACAAATCCTGTCCACAATCATATGAATAACTCATAATCATAATTGTGATTCTAAATTACTCTTCGTATCCAGGACGAAGATAATTTTCATCACCTATCTTCACCTGAAACATAAAAAATCATGGTTATACCAAATCACAATTTCTGCACATAATCATATTAATAAATTCATCTTTGCACTACGACCAAAGATATTCATTAACAATTCATATTTGCACTACAGGCCAAAGACATACAACTGTATTATAGAAAAGTCAAGTAGAGCATGATATCTACTATCTTCTACTTAATTAAAAGTGTATTATCAATATGTTATCATTTGAGACTCACCAATAAATAATCCACATCATTGAATCATCCCTACACTACGACCAAGGATATTCACTAGTATTACGACTACGAATTATCTATGCACTACTACGTCAAGGATATTCGTGTTTTCAACAATGGTCATGATTATACCGATAATCCTTATAATATAATCATACCAACAAAGTCCATCAATAATCCATAAGCCCAAAGATACAAAATTGTAAAATCCATCAATGCACGATTTTTGCACGTAAGCCAAAGATATACAATTATAAAATCAATAATCAATAACCCATTTTTGCACGTAAGCCAAAGATATACAACTATAAAACCAATAATCAATAAATTATCTTTGCACGTAAGCCAAAGATATACAATTATAAAATCAATAATCAACAGTCCATCTTTGCACGTAAGCCAAAGATGACATTCATCACAATATAAGCATGAGGATGATGACAATGATATAAACATTAATCAAACGAAAACAAGGATAAATATTAAAGACTTTAATTTTATCCAAATATTATCAATCACTTTATAAACTCATAATCTAATATTATTAATATTATAACAATATTTTAATCACTTCTTAAACTTATAAACAATTTATTTTAATTGTTTATACTTTACCAAATAATGCATTTAGTCATTCAAAAATGCCATACTCATAAGATTTCATCACCAATTATCAAATCCCTCATAAAAAATATGCATATACCTTATATAGGATTCCCAAGCCATAAAATCCCATTTTCCAATTTTGTTACTTCACATAACATATTTAATTCATTTACTCATAACTAGTTCATTTTCATGAAAAATACCAAATTAGTCCCAAAAATATTTCTTTTCTGGGATTTAGCAGAATATATTCCCATATTGAACATATATTTTTCTCAGATTTTTTTAAAATTCATTTACTATTTTTCATATTGCCAAAACTGTCGAATATTTAGACATTTATCATAAATTGTACTTTTGTCCAAAAATTTCGAAATTTACAGGGTATACTCATGTTATATATATGTACTCCCAATAAAAATTTCACCAATTTTGGAGTTAACCACAAGGAGTTATAAGGGTTTACTTTTAAAATAGTCTTTTCCCATAAAATTCATAACTCCTAATCTATACGTCCAAAAATCGCCATTTTTGGACACAGTCTAGAAAACTCATCAAAATATCATTTCAAATTTTTCCAGAATTTTAGAGGGTCAGAAAAATTACGAAACTGCAAATGGATTTTCGTCTGCCATGCGGTAATCCACGTAGACAAATCATTTCCACAATTTAATAAGAAATGAATACGAAGGATCATTCAATGGTTATTCCAACAGAATAATAAAGAATGGAATAATGTAAGAATTCACCATGCATGCGATAGACCGCATGCATGTGTTATTCCCAATGTAATAATAAAGAATGGAACCGTGTCATGCGTGTCCGCACGAATACGGATATTCCAATGAGAATAATAAAGAATGGAATAACAACGAATTCACTGGGCATGCGATAAACCTCATGCAAAAGTTATTCCAATGAATAATAATAAAGAATGGAACCAGTCATGCGAATCGCATGCAGACGGATATTCCAACAAAATAATAAAGAAGAAACGAAATCGAGATAATGCGTAATCTACATGCAGATAGGATATTCCAACGTAATAATAAAGAATGGAATAATAGAAGAATTTTCACCATGTATGCGAAGATTTTGCATAGACAAAGTTATTCCAACATAATAATAAGGAATGGAATAACAATACCTCTCTTCATGAATACTGAAAAGAAATAATACCCTTTACCTTAGAAAAAAGCGGATATTGGAATAAGGAGGTAGTAGCAGATTTCTCTTCTTCTTTATCTCTATAATTTCTCTCTATAATAATTACTCTAAAACTTTAGTGAATTGGTGAGAAAAGAAGGAAGAATGATCTTCTATTTATAGGAAAATATAGTTTCGATAATTGCATGTTTTGGGACTCAAAATATTACAGTACAATACCTTCAACTTTTCTTTTATTTTTAATTTAGTCCTGCAAGTATTATCAAACTTACACCACCTCCCCTAATAGTAAATAATATAAATGTATAGTTCAATTATGTGAATCAATACTTATAATTATGTGAAAATATGAATTACAGTATAGTACCTCCATTTATACCTCCATTTTTAACTTAGTCATGCAAGTATTATTAATCTTGGACCAACTCCCCTAATAGTACAAGAATGTGAATCAATAGTACACATATGTGAACAAATAGTTATAATCATGTGAATTAATAACAATTAATTGCTCATTTATCCGATTAATTACCCGGTTGGTCAATATAACTTCCAGACATCAATTATCACCAAAATAAATGTCAATTTCCACTAACACTAATAATCCCAACACAATGAAAATATTTTTCTCAATAATTTCATTTTTGAAATTTCGAAGTTAGACTTTTTTTGAAAAAGTCAACTGTTGACTATTTTGACCAAAAAGTTAACCCTGACAAATTTTGTGTTTATAGTCTATTTATACTAATTTCATCGCTTACGACTCAAATATCACGTCCAAGTGTCTCTAAATTCAACTCCTAACTCAAATTCAATTTTTAATAACATTCATCATTAATATTATAACTCATAATATTTAACAACCGTGTCGCTCCTGTGAAAGAGGGGCTTTTCGATAAGGATTTCTCCTTATTGGCGTGCAATTAGATGACCAAACCTCTTCTTGACAGAACTTCTAGATATTGTCAATATTGTAAATAATAATATGAATAACTTTGTCATTTCAATTATTGATTTAATAATATAACATATTATACGAGATGATACTTATGACAATAATTGAATCAATAATATGAGAGATATGATGCAATAATTAATGTAGCAATAATTGAGTATAACTCGAGTGACTTCTCACGTAAGCTCAATAATCAATACCGTAGTGTTACTATGCAACCACGCCAGACATTCTTTAGCATACTTTTACTACTGAGTAGTTCAACAGCTTTAATTGGTAACACTTTCAACAAGTTATTTTTATAAAAGATAATTATGTCATTTTCTTACTTACTACGACAATACTTCCGCCAGTGGAGTCCACCAATGATTGTGCTTAGATATCCTACCTGATATTCCCCAAAAAAAGAATATTTTATAACAACTTGCATACTTTGAATTTTTTTTACATATCACCCTTAACTTTAACCTTTTATAAATTTAACCATTTACTAAATAGAATAATTATAAGAAAATTGAATACTTTCATTTCATAAAATTTGGGGTCTCACAATCTCCCATCCTTATGAAATTTTTCCCTCGAAATTTATGTACCTGGTAGTTCGAAGAGATGAGAATACCTTGCTTTCTTTTCGGATTGTACCTTCCCGGTTATATCCTTTGTATCATGATTTTTTCATTGCTCGTCTTTTGTATTTTAGATATCATTCTAGAATATATCTTCAAAACAAAGGTTAATTGGCATATCACAATTTGTCAACTTATTAAGTAAACAATTTCAGCTTAGGTAAGTCACACACTAGCGAAGTATATAACTCGTCTCTCCCCTCCTAGTTCTAGACTCATATCTCCTCCAGCGACCATATCCCTAAGCTCTGATACCATTTGTGACGCCCCCAAAATAGGTCCACACGACCCATTCTGAGTCGCCAGATATCATACTATAAAAATCAAATACAGACTTCATTTATACAACTGTTGAACTGTTGTGCAGAATACGACCACAGTTAAACTGTGAGTTTTAATACAAATATATGTAACTCTCATGGTGCCTTGACCACAACCTTACAATGGTACCTTACATAAAAGTACAGTCCATAACTGTTTTATAAATTAAAATCTTTGGGAAGTGCTCAAGGAAACCTTTATACATGGGAGGCCATGCGTCTAGGTTATGATAGATATCATATATCCACAGAATTATCCTTCGTTGACCCAATAGTCCCCAAAGAAAAATAAGAAGATTGCTATCATCTTCTTTCCAACGGTGAGTTTTCTCTTGACATATAATTATCTCCGTTGTCTCCAAGTTAGAATTATATTTCAAATAAACTCCAAGATTATATAGGTAGTGCTCTTAGATATACTCAACAAGTGGATGTGCATAACCCTGTCTTATGAAAACACGGGTCAGTATGTCATTAGACATCTCTTGAATGATAGTGGCAAAACACCCTTCCAAAGTTGGGTTCACCTCACCCTATACTAAGTTCACCAAAATTAAATATCAAATGACGTATACAATACGACACACTTATCTAAAGTTCTCAATAAAATTATTTCCATAATATTTAAGAAGAACCTCAACAACTATAGACCACCGCTCTATTCTCCTCATTACCCCACAATCCAAATTTACTACACTTTTATTACCCGAAAGGAATTGTGAAGCAAAAAGGGTGAGCACAACTAGTCCAAGAAAGAATATCATGACTAAAGATAATTTACATCATCAATAGCCTTCATCAAGAATAAATCGTAGATTTAGAACATATGGTAGATGATAAAACTTTTCAACCATAGTTGCAGCGGAACGAGCAATCCATTAGAAGAGTCAAATAGACCATCAGATATATTATCTTCTCCATGTTAAAATTCCACCAATAATATTTATTCCTATAACATCAATCAACAATTCCTGTCCACAATCATATGAATAACTCATAATCATAATTGTGATTCTAAATTCCTCTTCGTATCCAGGACGAAGATAATTTTCATCACCTATCTTCACCTAAAACATAAAAAATCATGGTTATACCAAATCATAATTTCTGCTCATAATCATATTAATAAATTCATCTTTACACTACGGCCAAAGATATTCATTAACAATTCATCTTTGCACTACAAAGCCAAAGACATACAACTCAGATTATAGAAGAGTCAAGTAGAGCATGATATCTACTATCTTCTACTTAATTAAAAGTGTATTATCAATATGTTATCTCTAGAGACTCGACAATAAATAATCCACATCATCGAATCATCCTTGCACTACTGACCAAGGATATTCACTAATATTACGACCACGAATTATCTATGTACTACGCCCAAGGATATTCGTGTTTTCAATAATGGTCATGATTATACCGAATAATCACTGGTTATAATCATACCAACAACCATGTCCATCAATGCACGTAAGCCAAAGATATAAAATTATAAAATCAATAATCAACAGTCCATCTTTGCACGTAAGCCAAAGATATACAACTATAAAACCAATAATCAACAGTCCATCTTTGCACGTAAGCCAAAGATATACAATTGTAAAATCAATAATCAACAGTCCATCTTTGCACGTAAGCCAAAGATATACAATTATAAAATCAATAATCAACAGTCCATCTTTGTACGTAAGCCAAAGATAACTTTCATCACAATATAAGCATGAGGATGATGACAATAATATAAGCATTAATCAAACGAAAACAAGGATAAATATTAAAGACTTTAATTTTATCCAAATATTATCAATCACTTAATAAACTCATAATATAATATTATTAATATTATAACAATATTTTAATAACTTCTTAAACTTATAAACAATTTATTTTAATTGTTTATACTTTACCAAATAATGCATTTAGTCATTCAAAAATGCCATACTCATAAGATTTCATCACCAATTATCAAATCCCTTATCAAAAATCTGCATATACCTTATATAGGATTCCCAAGCCATAAAATCCTATTTTCCAATTTTGTTACTTCACATAACATATTTAATTTATTTACTCATAACTAGTTTATTTTCATGAAAAATACCAAATCAGTCCCAAAAATATTTCTTTTCTAGGATTTAGTAGAATATATTCCCATATTGAACATATATTTTTCTCAAAATTTTTTAAAATTCATTTACTATTTTTCGTATGGCCAAAACTGCCGAATATTTAGATATTTATCATAAATTGTACTTTTGTCCAAAAATTTTGAAATTTACAGGGTATACTCATGTTATATATATGTACTCCCAATAAAAATTTCACCAATTTTGGAGTTAACCACAAGGAGTTATAAGGGTTTACTTTTAAAATAGTCTTTTCCCATAAAATTCATAACTCCTAATCTATACGTCCAGAAATCGCCATTTTTGGACACAATCTAGAAAACTCATCAAAATATCATTTCAAATTTTTCCAGAATTTTAGAGGGTCAGAAAAATTATAAAACTGCAAATGAATTTTCGTCCGCCATGCGGTAATCCACGTAGACAGATCATTTCCACAATTTAATAAGAAATGAATACGAAGGATCATTCAATGGTTATTCCAACAGAATAATAAAGAATGGAATAACAGAAGAATTCACCATGCATGCGATAGACCGCACAGACATGTTATTCCCAACAGAATAATAAAGAATGGAACTGTGTCACGCGTAATCCGCATGCATGCATGATATTCCAATGTAATAATAAAGATTGGAATAACAATGTAATTCACCGGCATGCATGCGATAAACCGTGACAGATGCAGGTGAAGTTATTCCAATGTAATAATAAAGAATGGAACCAGTCATGCGTAATCCGCATGCATGGGATATTCCAACAAAATAATAAAAAGAATCTAAACTGTGTCATGCGTGAATGGAATCCGCATGTATAGGATATTTTAACGAATGTAATAATAAAGAATGGAATAATAGAATAATTTCACCATGTATGCAGTACTTTGCATAGACAGGTTATTCCAACATAATAATAAGGAATGGAATAACAATACCTCTCTTCATGAATACGAAAGAAATAATACCCCTTACCTTAGAAAAAACTGGATATTGGAATAGTGAGGTAGCAGATTTCTCTTCTTCTTTATCTATATAATTTCTCTCTATAATAATTGCTCTAAAGCTTTAGTGAATTGGTGAGAAAAGAAGGAAGAATGATCTTCTATTTATAGGAAAATATAGTTTCGATAATTGCACGTTTTGGGGCTCGAAATATTACAGTACAATACCTTCAAATTTTCTTTCATTTTTAATTTAGTCCTGTAAGTATTATCAAACTTGCACCACCTTCCCTAATAGTAAATAATGTGAATCAATAGTTCAATCATGTGAATCAATAGTTATAATCATGTGAAAATACGAATTATAGTATAATACCTCCATCTATACCTCCAATTTTAACTTAGTCATGCAAGTATTATCAATCTTGTACCAACTCCCCTAATAGTACAAGAATGTGAATCAATAGTACACATATGTGAACAAATAGTTATAATCATGTGAATTAATAGCAATTAATTGCTCATTTATCCGATTAATTACCTGGTTGGTCAATATAACTTCCAGACAACAATTACTATCGAAATAAATGTCAATTTCCACTAACACTAATAATCCCAACACAATGGAAATATTTTTCTCAACAAATTCATTTTTGAAAATTTGAAGTTTGACTTTTTCTAAAAAAGTCAACTGTTGACTTTTTTGACTAAAAAGTCAACCTCGGCAAATTTTTTGTTTATAGTCTATTTCTACTAATTTCAACATCTCGGACTCAAATATCACGTCCGCGTCTCCAAATTCAACTCTGAACTCAAATTTGATTTTTAATAACATTCATCATTAATATTATAACTCACAATATTTAACAACCAGTCGCTTCTCAGAAAGAGGGGCTTTCCGATAAGGATTTCTCCTTATCATGCGCCGCAATTAGGTGTCCAAACCTCTCCTTAATGTAACTTCTAGACATTGTCAATATTGCAAATAATAATATGAATAACTTTGTCGTTTCAATTATTGATTTAATAATATAACATATTATACAGATGATACTGTGACAATAATTGAATCAATAATATGAGAGATATGATGCAACAATTATCGTAGCAATAATTGAGTATAACCGAGTGACTTCTCACGTAAGCATCAATAATCAATACTTGTGTGTTACTATGCAACCACGCCAGACATCGCATTTTTTACTACCGAGTAGTTCATCAATTTTAACGTAACACTTTCTTTCCGTTATTTTTATAAAAAGATAATTATGTCGCTTTTCTTACTACTTACAATACTTCCGTTAGGAGTCCACCAATGATTGTGTTGCCCTACCTGATATTCCCCGACAAAAAAATATTTTATAACAACTTGTATACTTTGAAAAAATTTCACATATTACCCTTAACTTTAACCTTTTATCAATTTAACCATTTACTAAATAGAATAATTATAAGAAAATTGAATACTTTCATTTCATAAAATTCGGGGTATCACAGAAATTATAGAGAGAAAGAAGAAGAGAAGTCTGCTACCTCACTATTCCAATATCCAGTTTCTTCTAAGGTAAGGGGTATTATTTCTTTCGTATTCATGAAGAGAGCTATTGTTATTCCATTCCTTATTATTATGTTGGAATAACCTATCTATGCGAAGTACTGCATACATGATGAAATTCTTCTATTATTCCATTCTTTATTATTCTGTTGAAATATCCTACCTATGCGGATTACGCATGACCTGGTTCCATTATTTATTATTCTATTGGAATATCCTATCTGTGCAGTTTACGCATGACCTGGTTTCATTCTTTATTATTCGTTGAATATCCTCATGCATGCGGTTTACGCATTGATCCGGTTCCATTTTTTATTATTCTATCGAATATCCTCGTATGCGGCTTACGCATTTACACAGTTCCATTTTTTATTATTCTCGCTGAGAATAACTCGTTCGTCTGCGCTCATCACATGCATGGTGAATTCTTCATTATTCCATTCTTTATTATTCTGCTGGAATAACTTTTGCCTATGTGGATTACCGCATGCATGGTGAATGATCCTTTGTATTCATATGAATAATATTTTCATTTAAAAGGGGTTTCTGCTAAGGGTAGTTTCGTAATTTTTTTGACCCTAAAAAATTCTGGAAAAATTTAAAATGATAATTTGATGAGTTTTCTAGATTGTGTCCAAAAATGGCGATTTTTGGATGCATAGATTAAGAGTTATGGATTTTATGGGAAAAAATTATTTTAAAAGTAAACCCTTATAACTCTTTATGGTTAACTCCAAAATTGGTGAAATTTTTATTTGGAGTACATGTATATAACATGAGTATACCCTGTAAATTTCGGAATTTTTAGACAAAAGTACAATTTATGATAAATGTCTAAATATTCGGTAGTTTTGGCCATATGAAAAATAGTAAATAAATTTTAAAAATTTCGAGAAAAATATATGTTCAATATGGGACTATATTCTGCTAAATCCCATAAAAGAAATATTTTTAGGACTGATTTGGTATTTTTCATGAAAATTAACTAGTTATGAGTAAATGAATTAAATATGTTATGTGAAGTAACAAAATTGGAAAATAGGATTTTATGACTTGAGAATCCTATATAGGGTATATGCAGATTTTTGATGAGGGATTTGATCATTGGTGATGAAATCTTATGAGTGTGGTATTTTTGAATGATTAAATGCATTATTTGGTAAAGTGTAAACAATTGAAATAAATTGTTTATAAGTTTAAGAAGTGATTAAAATATTATTATAATATTAATAATATTAGATTATGAGTTTATTAAGTGATTGAAAATATTTGGATAAATTTAAAGTCTTTAATATTTATCCTTGAATTCGCTTGATTAATGCTTATATCATCGCCATCATCCTCATACTTATATTATGATGAAAGTCATCTTTGCTTACGTGCAAAGATGGATGATTGATTATTAGTTTTATAGCTTGTATATCTTTGCTTACGTATAAAGATCGATCGTTGATTATTGGTTTTACAATTGATATCTTTCGCTTACGTGCAAAGATGGACTCGTTGATTATCGGTTTTACAATTTGTATATCTTTGCTTACGCATAGATGGATCGTTGATTATTGGTTTTACAACAGATATATCTTTGGCTTACGTGCAAAGATGAACTATTGATTGATTAGTATCTTTGGCTTATGTGTATAGATGAACTGCTTATTGGTATGATTATGACTAGGGGATCATTCTAAGATAATCATGACCCGTAATGTTATAGATGATGTGGTAAAAGTCCTCATTGGCCCGTAGTGCATTGATGGATAGTTATTGGTATGATTATAACCAGGGATTATTCGGTATAATTGTGAGACCCCAAATTTTATGAATAAAGATTTAAATTTCTCAAAATATTTTTTTTGAATATTATGGTGTCGATTTGAGATAATGTTATAGTTATGGATAATATTTATAAATTTTGAAAAGTATGCAAGTTGTTGTATAATATTCGATTGGTCGAGGAATATTCTTTTTGTTAGGGAATATCCGTACAACGACACAATCATTGGTGGACCCCATTACGAAAGTATTGTCGTAGTAAGAAAACAACATAATTATCTTTTTATAAAAATAACGACGGAAGTGTTACCGTTAAAACTGTTAAACTACCCGATAGTAAAAGTACAGTAATACGCGTGGTTGTATAGTAGCACACGATATTGATTATTGATGCTTACGTAAGAAGTCACTCAGTTATACTCAATTATTGCTACAGTAATTGCTACATCATATCTCTCATATTATTGATTTGATTATTGTCACAATATCATCTGTATAATATGTTATATTATTAAATCAATAATTGAGACGGCAAAGTTATTCATATTATTATTTGCAATATTGACAATGTCTAGAAGTTCTGTCAAGGAGAGGTTTAGTCACCTAATTGCGCGCTAATAAGGAGAAATCCAATAACTGAGCCCTATTCACAACATCTGAATACAAACACAGTTTATGAGAGATAAGGTATTGACATATCTCGGGTTTCAAACCTCTTAAAAACATCCGCGTCATTCTCTCCTCATTATCAACCAAGTGGGACGCAAACCGAGATAACTCGGCAAACTTAGCTTCGTACTGCGTCACGGTCATATTGTTTTGCTCAAGCTTGATGAACTCTACCTCCTTCATGTGACGAATACTTTCAGGAAAGTACTTGTCGTTGAACAGCTCTTGGAATTTCTCACAAGACATCTTCAGTGCAGCAGATTGTGTACGCTTTATAGATTCCCACCAGTAATCTGCCTCTGCACGTAACATGAAGGTGGGAAAGGGAACCTTTTGCTCCTCGGAGCATCCCAAGTCATCAAATACATGGTACAAAAATACAAATATAACTTAATAATATAATTGTCGTGTAAAATACGACAAAACATAAACTGAGATTTTTAATAAGAATATTGTCATCTAGACAATATCCACACTCAATGGAGTCCTCATTACATTTATTGTCACACTATCTAACAGAATAGTGAGGACTACTAATGCTATCATCCGGACCGCCACCCGCTCCCCGACTCGTCCCCAAATTTATATTCTCATTTCAAGAGAACAAAGGAAAGAAAAAGGGTGAGCTCAACTAGCCCAGTAAGAAATATCGTGACTAAGATAATGCAGAATAAATTATCATTTATCTTCAACAATGTTAAACTGATAAAATATAATAGACATCAAGTTTAACTACAACGGAACAAGCAATCCATTAGAAGAGTCAAGTAGAGAATAAAATCTACTATCTACTATCATTTAAAAAGTTTTCATCAATTTTTATCGCTGAGACTCAGCTCAACAAATAAACCACATCATCGAGTCATCCCTGCACTACGGGCAAAAGATATTCATTAAATCATCCATGGTCATGACTATACTGAATAATCCCTGGTCATAATCATACCAAAAACTGTCCATCAATACACTACAGGCTACTGAGGACTTTTACCACCTCATTTATAACATTACAGGTCATGATTATACTACAAATGTTCAGAAGAATATTCAGAAGAATATTATTTGTGGAGTAAAAATTCCATTAAAAGATACTGGATGAAGCGTAAATATCAAAGATATTCCACTAATTTCATGGAGTATAGAAGTCAAAGCATTAACCAACTGAGTATAAGAGAATATATGAAACTACAAATGGATTTTTGTCCGCCACGCGGTACTCCACTTAGACAGATCATTTCCACAATTTAATAAGGAATGAATACAAAGGTTCATTCACCATGCATGTGATAATCCACATAGACAGGTTATTCCAATAGAATGATAAAGAATAGAATAACAGAAGAAATCATCATGCATGCGATAGACCGCACAGATAATTTATTCCAACAGAACAATAAAGAATGGAACTCAGTCACGCGTAAAACGCACCGATGTGATATTCCAATAGAATAATAAATAATGGAACCCGGATCCCACAGAAACGCATGCATGTGATATTCGATAGAATAATAAATGATGGAACCAGTCCCATGTAAAAAGCACGCATGTGATATTCCGGAAGCGTAATAATAAAGAACGGAATAATAGAAGAATTTCACCACGTATGCAAAGATTGCATAAACAAAGTTATTCCAACATAATAATGAAGAATTGAATAACATAAGAATTTCACCATGTATGCGGTACTTCGCATAAATAGGTTATTGCAACAGAATAATAAAGGATGGAATAACAATAGCTCTCTTCATGAATACGAAAGAAATAATACCCCTTACCTCAGAAGAAACTGGATACTAGAATAGTGACGTAACAGGCTTCTTTTCTTCTTTCTCTCTATTGATTTTCTCTCTATAGCCTCTCTCTATAATTTCCCTCTATAATAATTGCTCTATAGCTTTAGTGAATTGGTGAGAAATGAAGGAAAAATGAGCTTCTATTTATAGAAAAATATAGTTTTGATAATTACACGTTTTGGGGCTTGAAAAATTACAGTACAATACCTCCAACTTTTCTTTCATTTTTAATTTAGTCTTGCAAGTATTATCAAACTTGCACCACCTCCCCTAATAGTAAATAATGTGAATCAATAGTTTAATCATGTGAATCAATAGTTATAATCATGTGAAAATACGAATTACGGTATAGTACCTCCATCTATACTTCCATCTTTAATTTAATCATGCAAGTATTATCAATCTTGCACCAACTCCCCTAATAGTACAAGAATGTGATTCAATAGTACACATATGTGAACAAATAGTTATATAAGCATGTGAATTAGTAGCAATTAATTACTCATTTATCCGATAAATTCCCCGATTTATCAATATAACCCCCTGACATCAATTATCATCTGAATAGATGTCGATTACCACTAACACTAATAATCCCAACACAAATGGAACTATCAAATTCATCTTTAATCAACACAAACTTATTCATCATTAATATTATAACTCACAATATTTAACAACCGTGTCGCTCCTGTGAAAGAGGGGCTTTCCAATAAGGATTTCTCCTATCATGCCAAGAATTAGGTGACCAAACCTATCCTCGCGTAACTTCTAGACATTGTAAATATTGTAATTTAATAATATGAATAACTTTATCGCCTCAATTATTGATTTAATAATATATCATATAATGCGGATGATACCGTGACAATAATCGAATCAATAATATAGAGAGATATGATGCAACAATTATCGTAGCAATAATTGAGTATAACCGAGTGACTTCTCACGTAAGCATCAATAACCAATACCGTGTGCTACTACGAAACCACGCCAGACATCGTATTTTTACTACCGGGTAGTTCAACGCTTTTAACGGTAACACTTCCGCCGTTATTTTTATAACAAGATAATTCTGTCGTTTTCTTACTACGACAATACTTCCGTTGTGGGGTCCACCAATGATTGTGCCATCGTACGAATATTCCCTGTTAAAACGAATATTCCCCGACCAATCGAATATTATATAACTACTTGCTTACTTTGCAAAATTTATAAATATTACCCACAACTATAACATTATATCATATCCACACCATAATATTCAAAAATATATTTCGAGAGAAATTAATCTTTATTCATAAAAGTTGGGGTCTTATAACCTCCCCTTCTTATGAAATTTCGTCCTCGAAATTAGGGTGCGTACCTGGTATATCGAAGTGGTTAGGATATCTTGACTTCATCTCAGATTCTAACTCCCAAGTCATTTCTTCCACATCGTGGTTCCTCCATAAAACTTTGACTTGAGGTATAACCTTGGAGCATAGAATATGATCCTTCTTATCCAAGATTTTAACAGGTAACTCTTCATATGTTAAATCTTCCTCTATCTCGTCTGGTTCTAATTCAATAATGTGGTTCGGGACTTTCACATATTTACGTAACATAGATAAGTGGAAAACGTTATGAACACGAGACATACTTCAAGGTAAGCGCGAGTCTATAGCCACGCTTCCTACTGCTCGAGGATTATAAATGGGCCAATGAATCGAGGATTGAATTTTCCTCTCTTTCCAAATCTTGTAACTCCTTTCCATGGAGCAACACATAATAACACATGATCTCCAATATTAAATTCCACGTCCTTTCGATGAAGATCAGCATAACTCTTTTGTCGATCTTGTGAGGTTTTTATAAGTCATTTGGATTATTTGAATCTTTTCCGTAGTCATACGTATCAAATTCGGTCCCCAACAACGTTGCTTCACCCACCTCATCCCAACATACCGAGAACGACACTTTCTTCCGCATATAACGCCTTAAATGGAGCCATGCCAATACTTGTTTGATAACTATTGTTGTAGGAAAACTCCACCAATGGTAAGAACTTGTCCCAACTTCCTTGAAGTCAAGGACACGAGTCTTAATTAATCCTCAAGAGTTTGAATAGTCCTCTCGATTGTCATTCCGCTTTGAGGATGATATGCCGAACTAAATCGCAAACTCCGCGCTCATAGCTTTTTGCAAACTAACCCAAAATCTTGAAGTGAATCTTGGGTCTCGATCGTAAACTATGGATACTGGCATACCATGCAGCCTTACAATCTTGTTTATGTACATACTAGCAAGACGCTCAAGTGTATAAGTTTCTCGTGATCGGTAAGAAATGAGCGCACTTGGTCAATCTATCAACAATGACCCAAATCGCATCTATGCCGAAGTTAAATGCTTTAAGTCATCAGATCTATAGGTTGACTTACAAATGAGTCACTAAACTTTTTTTTTCTTACAGTCAACTCACTGAACTTTAATTTACTAACACTCAAACAAAAAGCGTTAAGCCAAAGTTGACTTAATCGGAAATGATGACGTGTAGCAAATGACTTGTCTTCTTAAAAAAGCCTATGTGGCGGCTTAGGATGTGATGTGGCGGTAAAGATGTGGATTTGGAGGAAATTTTTATGAAAAAATGGGAAAAAATATTTTAAAGTATAATATAAATTATAAAAATTAGCCAAAAACAAGAAAATAAATAAATAAATAAAAATAATTATTTTTAATAAAAATAATTGGTTTTGTTTATTTTATTAAAAAAGTAAAACAACATTTTTTAATAAAAAAACTCGCAATTTTTTAATAAAAAATGTAGTTTTTTAATAATAAAATGCGCTTTTAAAAAAAGTTGTTTTTAATAAAAGAAATTTTTTATTACTTTTTTATAAAATGCGCTTTTTTATAAAATTTTAAAAATTCAGCTTTTAAAAAATGCCGCTTTTTTTTAAAAACTTTTTAAAAATACGCTTTTTAAAAATTATTTGCATATATAATTTTTTTTTAAATGCGCTTTTTTATAAAACTTTTAAAAATTTCTTTTTTTATAAATTTTAAAAAAATGCGCTTTTTAAAAATTATTTGCATATATAACTCTCTTTTTTTAAATGCAGCTTTTTAAAATGTAGTTTTTTATAAAATTTTTAAAAATGCGCTTTTTTAAAATTATTTGCATATATATAAAATTGAAAAAAAAACTATTTTTTTTTAATTTTTATTAAAAATAATTATTTTTATTTATTTATTTTCTTATTTTTATAATTTTTATTATACTTTAAAATATTTTTTTCCATTTTTTCATCAAAATTTTCATTTAAATCCACATCATCACTGCCACGTCGCATGCTAACTGCCACATAGGTTTTTTTTTAAGACAAGTCAGCTGCCACGTCATCATTTCCATTAAGTCAACTTTGGCTTAACGGTTTTTATAACGGAGTGTTAGTAAATTTAAGTTCAGTGAGTTGACTGTAAGAAAAAAAAATTCAGTGACCCATTTGTAAGTCAACCTATAGTACAGTGACTTAGGGAGCATTTAACCCCATCTATGCCTTGAGAAACCTTGGGAAGACCAGTAACGAAATCCATGGTAATGTGCTCCCACTTCCATTCTAGAATTTCAAGTGGTTGCAATAGACCTTTTGGCACTTGATGCTCCTGCCTTGACTCGTTGACAAGTTAGACACCTTGAGATAAACAACGCTATCTCTCTCTTCATATTGCTCCACCAAAATGTATGTCGAAGATCACGATATATTTTGGTACTCCCAAGATGGATTGCAAACGGTGTGTTGTGCACCTCCATCATGATTTTATACTTCAAATCAGAATCGTTAGGAACACAAAGTCTGGATTTGACTCAAAGTATTCCTTCTTCATCGATTCTTGCTTCCGGAATAGCACCTTCTTGTACTTTTTTCCTCATACATATCAGCTCTAGGTCTGTAGCTTGAGCAGCTTTAACTTTATCGATTAAAGTTGGTTCCACTCGTATATTCGCCATCATCACAAGGGTCCCTGGAGTCTTTAACTCTATTTCCATCCTTTCCAAGTCATACACAATGGGCCTTTGCATTGACAATAATGCACTCATGCCCGCATATGATCTTCTACTCAATGCATCAGCTACTACGTTCGCTTTTCCAGGATGGTATTGGATAGTATGATCATAATCTTTCAACAACTCAAGCCATCATCGTTGCCGAATGTTGAGTTCCTTTTGAGTGAAGAAATATTTGAGGCTTTTATGATCCGTATAGATCTCCACCTTCTCTCCATACATGTAATGTCTCCTAATCTTAAGTGCGAAGACAACAACTGCCAACTCTAGATCATGAGTAGGATAATTCTTCTCATATTCTTTGAGTTGTCGTGAGGCATAGGCTATGACTTTCCCATGTTGCATAAGAACACATCCTAACCCTTTGCTCAAGCATCACCAGAAATGACAAATCCTTCGCGTGCGGATGGTATTATCGTAATAGGTCTTTGAAATGAGTCTCCTCTTGAGTTCTTGAAAAATCTTCTCACATTCCTCGATCCAACCGAATTTTGTATCTTTTCGAGTCAGCTGTGTTAATGGAGTAGCAATTTAAGAAAACCCTTCTACGAATCTCTGATAATAACCAGCTAAGCCGAGAAAGCTACGATTTCGATTCTCGACTTAGGTTGCTCCCAACTTTGAATTGCTTCAATCTTTGTCGTCAATGATATTCCATGATTTGATATTACGCGCCCAAGGAATGCTACTTCCTCAAGCCAGAACTCGCATTTCTTCAACTTGGCATATAGCTTGTTTTCACGAAGCTTTTGAAGTATCAGCCTCAAGTGTTGTTCATGGTCTTCACGGGTTTTGGAATAAATGAGGATGTCATCAATAAAGACGACCATAAAGTGATCCAAATATTCCTTGAATACTTGGTTCATCATATCCATAAAGGCAGCAGGAGCATTAGTCAATCCAAAAGATATGACTAGGAATTCATAATGCCCGTACCGAGTTCTAAAATCAGTCTTTGGAATGTCATCAGTTTTAATCTTCAACTGATGATATCCAGAATGAAGATCGATTTTTGAAAAGAATTTGGTTCCTTGCAACTGGTCAAACAGATTATCAATACGAGGTAATAGGTACCTATTTTTTATGGTGACATGATTTAACTCCCGATAATCAATACAAAGTCGCATACTTCCATCTTTCTTCTTCACGAATAGAATAGGAGCACCCCAAGGAGACGTACTAGGACGAATGGAACCGATGTCTAACAATTCCTGTAGTTGGGTTTTTAACTCCCGAAGTTCAATAGGAGCCATTCGATATGGGGCTTTGGAAATGGGTTTTGTACCGGTGTCAAGGTCGATACAAAATTCAATTTCACGCTCTGGGGGGTAGGCCAGGAAGTTCTTCAGGGAATACGTCAGGAAATTTATTAACAATAGAAATATCATTCAAATCGATGATTTTTATTTAAATTCGTGACATGGGCTAAGAAAGCTTGACATCCGTTTTCCAATAACGAATAACTTTTGGCTTGATATGACAGTTATTGATTTTAGTGGTTTGGCTGCTTGAATTCGTATAATAGGTTGGTTAGGAATATGAAAGCTAACAACCTTACGAAACAATCAATTTTAGCATGATGAGTAGTTAACCAATCAATCCCTAAAATCACATCAAATGCAAGTATTTTCAAAGAAATAAGATTGACAGGTAACGTGCGGTTACCGATTTGAATCAAACAAGACTTTCATCGGAGTTTCAACAGATAAGTCAAAGTCTAATTTCTCCGGAGTTAAATTTAAACGTTGAGTGCAAGTAGGAGAAATGAAAGAATGGGTAGAACCAGTATCAAATAAAGAGTTTATGATTAGCTTACCCGTGATCACCTTGTTCGGATTCCTCACTTTTTGGGAGGTTACGACAAACGTTCTCCCTTGAACTACCGGTTTTGTCTTGTCGGGGACCCCCTTTGATGCCTCCATCCCAGCTGGACTTGACTTTGGTGCACAACAAAATCGGGCTAGGTGGCCTTTTTTTCCACAATTATAACATGCTTTGGACTGCATCGTGCAGTTTGGACTTATGTGTCCTTCCCTCCACATTTGTAACATACGACCGGCCATCATCCTCCTTCCTTAACAAATGAAAGTCTTTGTCGACGCGTCTTTCCATCTTTCTTTGAACCTTCTTTCTTGAACTTTCCACTCCTTATTGTCTCGGCCATGATTACCACCAAGTGGTTATCATTTCTTCGCAGTAGAGATTCCCCGCATTTGTTGTCACCGCTTGATGATCGCTACCACTAGTATTATCAACTTGTTTACCGCTCTCTCTTGGTTGGGTTGACTCATTATCACGCTCCAATAACTGAGCCCTATTCACAACATCTGAATACAAACACAGTTTATGAGAGATAAGGTATTGACGTATCTCGGGTTTCAAACCTCTTAAAAACATCCGCGTCATTCTCTCCTCATTATCAACCAAGTGGGATGCAAACTGAGACAACTCGGTAAACTTAGCTTCGTACTGCGCCACGATCATATTGTTTTGCTCAAGCTTGATGAACTCTACCTCCTTCATGTGACGAATACTTTCAGGAAAGTACTTGTCGTTGAACAGCTCTTGGAATTTCACACAAGACATCTTCACTGCGGCAGGTTGTGTACGCTTTACAGATTCCCACCAGTATTCTACCTCTGCACGCAACATGAAGGTGGCAAAGGGAACCTTTTGCTCCTCGGAGCATCCCAAGACATCAAATATCTTGTTGATCTGCTTTATCCACGTCTCCACCTTAAGTGGTTTTGGCTCTCCAAAAAACTCCGGTGGTCCCAGCTCCTTGAACTGCTTAGCGGTGACCGTCTGAGAGTTGTTAGTGTTTCCACCTGCATTTTGGATAGGAGCCGCCTTCGCCTGATGTTGCATGAATTGCATAAAACCTCTGAACATCCCATCGTTCACCATTTCATCGGTGTTATTATTTTCATGAGGATTATTGTCTTCCCTGCACATTATTACCCTCGGCATCGATCGTTGGTGACTCAACGGTCTCATGTGCTTCATCGCTTATCTCAACATTTTCTTGATGCCATTTTCAAATATTACAACAAAACAAGGGTTAATTAACATATCACATATTATCCCAATACTCTGACCGACCAATTAAATAACACATAAGCTTAGGTAGGTTATACTAGCGAAGGAATTCCCCGTCTCTCCCCTCCTAGTTCTTGTCTCACATCTTAGCCAGGGATCATATCCCTAAGCTTTGATACCAACTGTTACGCCCCCAAAATAGGTATACATCACCCATCTTGAGTCGCCAAATACATAATGTAACTATCATTATTTGTAATGAACGACGTTATAAGGTTTTAGAACCTAGGATTTGAGAATGTATGTTGTTATATTTAGCTATATAATGATGTATGTTTGGAAGGAGATGTGACCGTGATGTACAAAATCTGGGTGTAAAAATAGATCGGATTTTCGGGCGTCACAAATCATGCCCTTAGGGATGCAGAGACAAGGTATCCAAACCTTGAGAAGTTTTCTTATGCACTAATGATAGCGAGTAGGAAGCTTCAGTAATATTTCAGGGCCGATTAATTGTAGTACAAACGGATCAACCATTGAAAAAGGTCTTGGGAAAACTAGAGGTTTCGGGTCAGTTTGCAGCATGGGCTATGGAATTGTCACAATTTATAATAGAGTATCATCCTCAGACGACAATAAAGGGCCATACTTTGACTGAATTCGTGGTAGAGTGTTCATTCTCCGAGACTGATGATAGCTTGGTATAGTTAAAAGTTGCGGTTTAGACTATAGCGAATGTTTGGCCGGTGCAGAATTCACGGACATCGTATGTAGAAGGGTCTTCTACTTCAGATGTTAGTGGAGCTGGTATTATCTTGACAAGTCTAGAGGGGTTCAGAGTGCAACAGGTGATCCGTTTTGGATTCTAAGCGACCAATAACAAGGCTGAGTATGAAGCAATCTTAGCGGGTCTTCAGTTGGAGAAGAGCTTGGAGGTTCAGAAGATAGTGATTTTTAGTGATTCCTAGATGGTGGTTAAGCAAATTTTGGGGGAATATGAGGCCCGGGGGGGGGGGGGGGAAGGATGGTAAAGTATCTGGTAGAAGTGAAAGATCGGCTTTACTACTTTGGTTTGCTTAAGTTTCGAGGAGTAGACAGATCTGATAATACTATTGCCGATGCATTGGCCAGATTGGCAACGACGGATGTAAACATGTTTATTGGGTCGGTTTACTTGGAAGTTCTGAATTAACCGAGTGTTCAGCATATTGAACTAATGTGTCTGGAGCGGTCAACCTACTATATGGCTCCCTATTTAGATTATTTGGCTGATGGCATATTGCCTTCGGATCGGATGTTGGCAAAGAAGGTGAAGCATATGAGTTTAAATTTTGTATTGATAGATGAAGATTTGTGTTGAAGAGCCTATTTTTCTCCTTTGCTTAAGTGTTTGATGTCATCCGAAGCCGAGTATGCTCTCTAAGAAGTCCATGAGGGGATTTATGGTGATCACATGGCAGATAAGGCATTGGCGTATAAGGTACTTCGGCAAGGTTATTACTGGCTTACTATCTTTAAAGAGGCTACGAAGTATGTGTAGAAATGTCCCAAGTGCCTGTTAAATAGTCCTGTTGCCCATCAACTAGCTGAAGAATTGTATTTAGTTTTGTCCTCAATTCCTTTTGCTGTATGGGGGATCGATATATTGGGTCCATTACCGAAGGCAAAATGGCAAGTCAGCTTTGTGATCGTGGCAATTGACTACATAACTAAATGGGTTGAGGTGAAACCTCTTCGGCATATTACAGAATAGGAGTGTCTGAAGTTCTTAAAAGAATTTATGATGTTCCAATTTAGAATACCGATGGTGGTGGTTTCTGATAATGGGCGTTAGTTTATAGGTTCGAAGTTTGAGGGGTTCTTGGGGGAGTTAAATATTCAACATTGGAAGACGTCTGTGGCTCACCCTCAATCAAATGGCTAGGTGGAGGTTACTAATAGGACATTGTTAAATAGAATTAAAAGAAGGCTCGATGAGGCGAAAGGAAGGTGGCCAAAAGAGTTACTTAACGTGTTGTGGGCTTACCAGACCACTCCAAGGTCTACGACAGAGGACTCACCATTCACGTTGGCCTACGGTACTGATGCACTCATCCCGGTTGAAATTAGTTTTGCTTCTCTTTGGGTCAGTTGATTTCAAGAGTAATATAATGATGCTGATCTTCTGGCTAATTTGGACTTATTGGATGAAGTAAGAGAAATGGCCTTGGTAAAGTTAGCATCTTATCAGAAGAAGGTTGCTAGGTTTTATAACAAAGGAGTTAGGCTCAGGAGATTTTAGGTTGGTGATCTTGTTCTTCGGGAGGTTGAAGCTTCTATGCCACAAGACCAAGGGAAATTGATATCAAATTGGGAAGGCCCTTACAAGATAGTTGAGGTACCGAAGCCAGGTACTTATCGGCTTCGGGCGATGGATGGTACAGAGATCATAAATACCTGGCATGCTGGGAGGCTTCGCAAGTATTATCAGTAGGGCAAATTGGACGAATAGACTTTGTAATTCCTTCTCAAAATTTATCAATAAAATGGTTGCTCTGTTTTGCGAATCTATTGTGTTCTTGGCTTATGATTATATGTTCATCCTTTGTGCAAATTTTGGTGTTATCGGAGGGTTGGTGGAGTGTGTTCAGCCTTTGGGCGAACAATTATTTTATGTTTGGTGTTGTGTTCAGCCTTTGTGCGAACGTTTGTTCAGCCTTCAGGTGAACATTTATTTAATGGAGATCGGTGATAAGTTCATCCTTCGTGCGAACGTTTGTTCAGTCTTCGTGCAAACGTTTGTTCAGCCTATGGGTGAACATTTATTTAATGGGGTTCGGTGATGCATTCAGCCTTCGTGCAAACGTTTGTTCAGCATATGGGTGAACATTTATTTAATAGAGTTTGGTGTTGCGTTCAGCCTTCGTGCGAACGTTTGTTCAGCCTATGGGCGAACATTTATTTAATGGAGTTCGGTGATGGGTTTAGCCTTCGTGCGAACGTTTGTTCAGCCTTCGTGCGAACGTTTGTTCAGCCTTTGGGTGAACATTTATTTAATGGTGTTTTGAATGGTTTAATACTTATCAATATATTGTTTAAGTATTTAGTTCTATTGATTTGATTTATACAGGTGTATTGTCCTTTGGATGAACCTTTTGGTTGTTTTGCATGTTTTTTATCCGTTAAATGGATTCATTGCCATTTATAGTGTAAGGTTGTGTAAATTCCTTCGGGAAAGTCAATGTGTTCATTCATAAAGGTAAATTACATAGAGATAATTACATCGGGAAAGAAAGAAGATACTTATGTTGGAGGAGGATTTTCTTCGGGACTGTCGTCTGAATTGTCTTCATCTTCGGAGGAGTTGAGGAGAGAGGGGTTCAGTGTGACGGTAGAGAGCTTGGCTTTTCCTTTGTCTCGGCAAGCTTCATACCCTTCGTTGAACATCTGAGTTATCTCCTCGGCTAGCTCGGGAGACTTGCGGTATTCATGGACTCCGAAGCTTTAGCTCCTTGGTTAATGGCAGTCCCAATGCCTTGTGGTTATTAAATTCTTTTTCCAAGGATATACATGTATAAAAATTCTTTTCAGCTTGTTTAAACGGGTCTGAGTTTTGACGAAGAAGTATTAAGTTGTTGTGCTTTAGCTTCTCATTATCCCGTATTACCGCTTCCCTTTTCTCAAAGGCGGTCTTTTGGCGGGATATGGATTCAGCTTCTTCTTCTTTTAGTTTGTCATGTTCGAAATGGAAGTTATCGTAGGCGAATATTGTGCTTTGGTGTTCGATTCTTTCTTTTTCTAGGGCAGCTCTTAGCAAAACGTTATCCCTTTTAAGTTGATCCTCTTCAGCTTCAAGTTCTTTCCATTGCTGAAGGAAGCGCCCCCAGACAGCGTCAGCTTGGAAGGAATTATGTAAGGAAATAAATGGGGATTGATTCAGGGAGAAAAGGGATAAAAGATGTGTTTACTCTGCCTTGGTGCATGATTTTGACTACAACAAGGTTGGTGGTGGAAATGTCTTTAACTCTATCCTCGTCGGCAGGGAGGACGAAGTGGTCGTGCAATTCAAGTGGATAGTCGTCAGGATTTTCTGGCCATAGGGTTGATGAAGAGGCAACTTCTAGTTTTCGGGTGGGTTAAGGTTGTCTGGGTGGGGTAGGAACTTGTTGGGGGGTTCTGTCAGGAGACTTTTCTGTGTGAATTTTCTTAGGAGGTGGTTCGGGTAAAGAGTAGTCAGGTTCTTTTCTTTTTTGGTTTTGGCTTGGCTTGGGTTCGGTTCGGGTGTTGTGGTCTGGGCAGCTTCGGCGGTAGTGGTGGCTGTGGATGAAAGAACTCTCAATTCTTCGGGAGTAAGGGGACTGACCTTAGCTCTCTTTTCTTGATCCGAAGGATTTTCGTCCTTTCACATGTTGGTAGGTCTAGGAGGCTTTCAGTAAGGATAGGAATTTGGGTTATTTTTGGTTTTGGAGCTTTTTTGATCGCTCTCTTTTTGATACGGGTATTGGATGGTTCAGCGGCTGTAGTTTCTGAAGGAAAGGATTCTGTGAGGGTTTCTTTGGCAGGTTCACCTGAATCTTTGGTAGATTTACCGGAGAGGAAATTTTAGAGGTCTTCCTTTTCGATAGATGTTGGTTTTATGAGAGATACTGCAATTAAAAGACAGATCAGTTGATAAACTGGGAAGGAAAAGAAGCTGAAGATAAGGGTTGGCGATTTAGACTTGTGATCGTAGAGCCATGCTTGTTTGGCGAGTAGGGTATAGCTCCATTCATTTAGAGGTAGCTTCTCAATTAGTTTGGTCAGCTCTCGTACTCGTTTGGCAGGGGTATCCCCGATGGTGACGTTCGACCATTTGTATGAAGCCCAGTCGGGTAATTTATGAGTTTCTGGTCCTTTAATATAAAATCAGTTTTTGTGCCATCCTTTGTTGCTTGAAGGGGCTTCTATGAGTGGGTGTTTCTCAATCTTAGAGTTCGGCTTAGGGGGCTGTTTGCTTAGGGCTTAACCCACATTAGCGGGAATTGTCCAATCGATATAGGGAGAAGAAGAAATCGATGGAGGGGGGGGGGTACGCCAGCTTCATGGCAGAAGGCGATAAAGGTTATGATGTTGATGTAGGAATTTAATACTAATTGGGCAAAGTTGATGCTGATGAACCCTAAGAGGGTGAGGATGAATGGGTGTAATGGGAGGCGAACACCTTTCTCTAGTAGAGTGAGGGGCATGGCTGTCCACCCGTTCGGTCGGCAGTACATTCTGTCAGTAACTGAGGGGGCTTTGAGTTAGTGGGTTTCAGGGATTTGATAATGCTTTCGAATCTCGACGAGGTCCACGTCGGTGATGTCATAAGGAGTGTTGGCATGGAGAAATTGTTGTTCATTTGGGTATTCACACATCATTTTTTGGAAATTGGTTTTAGTGGGATTAGGGTTTTGTGAGGGAGTTTTTGTGGTGGTGGTGTTAATTGTGGAATCGGTGGCTATGGCGTTGACTGTAGGTGTTGGGGTGGAAATAGTAGGGGGTACGATGGAGGTTGGTGGAGCAGGGATGGTCAAAAGAGGGGTAGCCATGGGGTCCCATTGTTGGGGATAGTGTTGGATGGAGTTTGAGAGGAAGCCATTATTGAAGCTTAAAGAGGTGTCAGCCATGGAGAGAGTTTTTCTAAGGAGAGAGATAGTTCTGAGATTCGAATGAGGCAAGGATTTGTTTGTTTTGGGAGTGAAGGGTGTTTTGTTTGGGTATTATAATTCGAAGGAACGTGTCTTTTCAGTTGTGCCCGAGTACCGAGGGACAACACATTAATGGATGTCATAATGGGGCACGTGGTTGAAATTAAGGGTTGGTTTATTGTTTTCTATGTGGGCTTCAGAAGTTCTTGGGCTTAATTCAGTTAATTTTTAATCGTTGGGCTATGGTTGAATTACTCTTCCATTAAATATTTTATTTGAATGAAAGACTTTGGGGCAATGTTGGGCCATGATATATTGGGACTTGTTTGTATGATGGGCTGCTGTCCACATGAAGTTTGAATCCATGTGGGATTCGATTTTGGTAGTTGGAGTGATTTAAGGAATCAAAGATTCCTAATTATATTCAGTTTCTAAATACAAGAGGAGGTGTTGGGATTAGAACCAACTTCCTTATTTTTAGGAGATCTTATACAATCCCATTAAGGATTTATACCTAATGAAGAACCCTAATCCAATATGGGGAAGGATTCAGAGAAGGTGGTGAGATCACTATAAATATAAGGTTTTATACTGATTCTAAGGTACTATAACGACAAAGAAATTCGAATTTATTGTAAAATAATTTTATTTAATTAAATAATGAATAAAATTATATTATATGTTATTATTATGTGTTAGTAAGATGAAGGTTGTTTTATAACCTAAATATGTCGGAATGTCATAGTATTTTGGCTACGTGAAGGAATTAAAGTGTTTGAATTTTCAAGACGAAAATAAAAGTTTTCTGAGAAATTTTCCGAAAAACACTATTCACTGATTTCTGCTTGGGAATTATTTTTGAACTTCCGAGGAATACATAATGATAGTATATCAAGGGAAGATGGATTTTGTAATAATAATTCACATATGGCAAACGTAGTTTTTCGTCTGCGGACTTAATTCGAGAACGTTAGGAAGAGTGAAACGTTAATGATTTAAATGATAATCGTATAATAGCAAGTATTATACGAGGTGATGAATACAAGTATGATATGATGTATTATACGTGTATGTATGAGTAATGATATGTCGTATATATTGAATGAGTGTACGAGTTAGAATACGCGATTAATACGTAGACAATACGTTCTAAGGCTTTAAGCCATATGTAATGGACTTGTAGGATTGTGTAGGAAGTTGTAAAGTCCAATAGGAGTTAATGTGTAAGCCCAAGTGTACGTAATGCTAAAGCCCAATGGTTTGTTAATGCAAGCCCAAAGCACAAGTTAAGTTAATTTAACCTAAAGCCCAAACTAAGAATCTAATGGGTAAGGATGATCCATGGGGCAACCCATGTGGGCCCCATGATCACATGGGTGATCTTGGAGGGCAAGCAAAAGATAAGAGTTGTGATGAGCAAGTAAACTTGATGGCTAAGTAAGGAATAGTAAGGAGGTGATTAAGGAGGTGGAATTAAGGAGGTGGGATGGTTTATTGACTAAACTACCCTAACTTTGCCAATCCTATAAATTGAAGACTTGCTAGCTCATTTGTTACTTGTTAAATTCCACCATCATATAAATGCTTATTGGTTATAGAGAAAAAGCTAGAAAGCTAGAAAAGTTAGTCTTTCATATTTCAAAAAGCAAGAAGAAGAACCAAATGATCTTCAAGGGTAAGACTCTTATACCATTACTCTTCCATCTCTTCAAAAATAGTTTAATAGAGAAGTGTTGATTAGTGAAGTTTGTATGCTATGAAGTGAAGAGGATGATTAATCAAAGGACTTAAGCCTTAATAAGCCATGAATGTGTAATTAACACTCATATAAGTTATAAACTTATGAAGAACTTATCATGTATATAGGTTAATGAAATGTGTATGTTAAGATGATAGTATGATGGATTGAATCTATTTGGAACGATGAACAAATCATAAGTAACGAAGTTATGCCGGAATTCACACGATTAGACGATAATCGTTGAATTCGTGAAATTCTCGAAATGGAAGTCAAATTTTGATATTGAGCACAGAAACGTTTGTTTTTGATGGGAACAAGTCTTATTTGGCATTATAGAGTTGCGAACTCGAAAATGACCGAATTCTGACTTAGAACGAAGAAACGAGCGTTGAACGTTCACGAACATTTATCGTTTTCGTTAAAATGAACCCAAAAGGTGAATTTAGAGTTAACAAAGTTAAAAATGTAAAATTCTTGCATGAACATGTAGAGTATGTGATTTGTGAGCTAATGGCTTTTGAACGAGCCAATTCAGACTTAAAATAATCAAATTTGGAGTCCGGGAAGTTTGTTGTGTAATAGAAAACTGTCAAGTATCTCAGGTGATGGAGTGCCATGCCACACAAATGCTGGCCAAATGTGGCATTACAAATTACTGTGACCATGCCCAGACTTACTGCAGAGTCACACCGCGGCGTGACATTTAGCAAGGAGACTCATATTGCAAATACAGTGTTCGGAGGCAAGCCACTGAGAGAGTGGCACCGCATGTGGAATAAGAAGGAAGGGAAGCTGCAATACCAAATTTTTATGGTTTGCATAATTTAAGAAGAAAGATTATGAAGATAAAAAGAAAGGCAGATAGTTAGTAGTGAAGTACAACATTAAAGAACTTGAAGTAACATCCTTAAATGATGTTAAAGACATTAAGTATTACAACTGAAGGTTGACGAAAGATTAATTGGATGTAAGAATAATGTAATGTGATAAGCCAAACCAATAAATAATAAATCTAATAAATGATTAGATTGAGAAGAACGGTAAGATATGTTAGGTACCATACCTATCTGATTATGACCTAATGTGGTACGTTATGTGGTTATGTATTGTAGAGACTCTAAAGACCTAAAGGGAAAGTGTAATTATACAGTAGCAGACGCTAAAGGCAAGTGTTCTAACCCTTGTCTATGTTCAATCTGGACAAGTTTTGTAATTCATATATCTTACGCATGAATTAATGTATGATGAAGTCGAAGCCAATTCCTTCGGCTAGACTTAAGATGTTTCTTTGGATTTCTTATAATCTATCGAACTGTTGTCAATGTTTTGCCAAACTATTTTGGTGTGGTTTTCAAAAGAAGACTGAGTATGCTAAACAAATGTTTTGTCGTCAAACGAAAAGCACGTGAGGTTGCCAAAAACCTTAAACGTACATACGTTTAAAGAAAGTAGTGTTGTACAAAATAGAGTACTATAGGCTGATCACTTAGACGTGCTCGTAAGTAATGCCGGACTTATGGACTTGGTGTCGGCTTGTCTTTTTTAAAAGAAAGTATGAAATGCTCAAGGTCTTGGACCGGAATTGATGTTTTACTGAATGTTATTCATTGTGAAACATTTTAAAGAAAAGAGAAGTGCTATTTTGAATTATCGATGGTTCTTCATAACTATTGTTTAGTTATTTAGGATATACTATTCCTATGTTTCAGGCATATTGTTTAAATGGAATTGTCATACTTGCTGAGCTAGTTATGCTCACTCTTGCTTGAACCATATGAATGCAGCTAAGACTAAATGACCCGAAGGATCCTCTAAGGATAAAGGAAAGGCTAAGGCAGACCATTAAGCTGTCTATGTAATAGAATAGTTCGAGTGTTGAAATTATTTGATATTATGACAAAGAATCTATGTAATGGTTATAAAGAACCTGGGGAATGGTAGTATTGTTTTGGAATATTTATAAGACATATTCGTTCTTTTAAGGAATTTCAATTGAATGTATGTGTGAACTGTAGCACTGTGTAGCACCATATGTCGGGTTGGAAGATACCCGAATTTGGGGGCGTCACAGGTACACACAACTCATTATTATTATTTAGAACTAGAGTTTTTTGCCTCCATTGTTAAACCTTGTTTAGCCTATACTTATTCTCACACCGGAGCTATCCCCCGGCGGCACAAGCCGTCAAGCTTTTGGTGTGCTTACCGTTTTTGTGCAGGATTGGACACGCTTTTGGTGATTAATGAGGCACGTGGATGAATCTTGGCATTAACAATCTACTAACTCAAAAGAATCGATCAAAACACCACAATTTTTTGTAATAAATGATAAATAAGATTTTTATTGACAATATAAAATAAATAAGATTTTTTTGGAACATGATGAGTAAAATTTTGAATCAAGTTAACACAATTACTTTTGATTAATAGTTTCATAATGCCACAAACTTTAGTAAATATTAAAGCTCAAACTAGTAGGGCCAGTAGAGCAAAATTTGGCGTTTATAAAGAGTAAAGCTCTTTATAAACAGATTAAATTTGTTGTCTTTGATAAATTAAATGGATAAAATATTTGCACATGCCAAACAGATTAAATTTGCAGTTCCACCAAAATAATAACCACTGCAGAAAATAATGAGTAGAAAATATCCAACAATGAGTCACCAAGATTTTTACGTAGAAAACCCTCTAAAACTAAGAGTTAAAAACCACGGGACGATCTCTGAAAAATTTACTAGGATAAAATGAGAAAATACAAAGATATCTTAATTTGAGTCTCACTCAAATTACCTCATTATAATAACTATATAATGAACCCCAAAAAACACCTCTAGTTGTTTAATCTTTTTCTCTCTATTTTTCTCTCTTGGCTCTCTTATATTTCTTCTATTTTCTCACTCTCTTCCACCCTCTCCTAGATGGGATTACTTTCATCCATCCTTCTCGGATGGATTGTTTCTCACAATTCTATAAGATTAACCTAACAACCTTGGAGGTTTAAATAGGCAAAGGACTTATGTCCTTTCTCTCTCTCTCTCTCTCTTCCGCAATATATATATATATATATATATATATATAATGTGAGTCATCAGCTTTTATTGAAATAAAAGGACAAAGTCCTTGTTCTCTCTCCACTTCATTTGGCCTTTTCTCTCTCCTCCATAATCTTCAGCAACTTGCACAAAGAAATAAAAAAGGAAGTGAAGACTAGATTCAAAGGGTCGGGCATAGAAAGAATTGAAGGCTAAATGGGTGAGGAACTTTGACCAGCAAGCTCTATTACAAGCACAACCCACACAATTCAAAATTAGCACATAATCCATCCCCTAGAGATAAAAAGTCCGCTGACGCTCTTCCCGTTGTTCGTCGGTGCTCTTCCCACCGTTAATCAGAGTCGTTGGCTTGTTTGCTCACATTGTAATTTAATGGAGGAACATTAAGTTTTAGGATCAATTTTAGCTTCTCTGATAAGATTTGTTTTGGCCAACATTTTGTTTGTGAAGAAAAACGGGTGGAGAGATTCCGTAGAGGCCGACGAGTGCGCCATCGCAACCATAATTGTAACACCCCCAAACCCGGTCTATCTGCAAACCAGAGTTCAGTGCGTCACCAGTGCTTCTCATTCCATACATACATCCATATATCCTTAAGATATAATTAAAAACTCCAAAATATAACAATATATTTTTTCAAATCTCAGATTCTATTACCTTAAAATCTTCATTACAATACAAATAATGATAATTACATTATTCTTTAATTACAAGTGTGACTTTCATCCGCCACAACAGATACATAAAAATTCTAACAATTAAATTACAAGTCCCGGCTTGATCTTCTCTCTAGTTTTCACTAGATCCTTCAATTCTTCCTATCTTCGATGAGAATATTTTTATTTTAAAATCAAGTGTGAGTATTCGACTGCTCAGCAAGTTCTAGCAGTTGAATAAGAACAAAATCAAGAATCAAATATTCTTTTCTTATAGAACTTCAGTAACTGAACAAGAGTTATGAAGCAGCATGAATAACATGAAACAATTCTGATTCCTATCATTTTATAACATCAATAACATTTATCTTCACATAACATCATTTATTATAACATCAATCTTCATGTAACATCATTTATTATAGCATTTCTAGGACTTAACTCATCCTACACAACTACATATATGAAAAGAATCACCTTTTAAAAATACGTATACACAAACATAATACACAATACACATCAAGTTCTCAACAGTTATCAATATAGTAAGCTGAGTGGTTCCCTACGAAAAACTAATGAATTAGTTTTCCGTCTCATCTATACTGTCTTTTACAATGAGTTAGATCGGTTACTAGTTCACCTTCAACCTTTGCCTATAACAAAGGAGTTATTTAACTTAGATACTGCACATCAGAACAATTCATCTCAAAAGCATATAAGTGCAAACAATTGGCACGTAGCATAATTTATAATACACATCTTGCACAAACATAACACATTTGCACATAGAATATAATTTGCTCAGATGCAACGTTTGAGTAAGTTAAAGAAACTAGCATTCAATTCAGAATATGAATGAAGTTAAAAAACTTTCCTTAAGCACTGCTTACAGTCTACGCTATACTGCTATTTAAAATCCCTATATATGACATAAAGATAAAACATTCCAATTAGTCATATATTTGACTTACATGTGTTTTAAATTACTTATTTCATACACATTCCAATGCTCGGGGTTTATAAATCGAAGCAACACATTCAACTTTATACACTTTTGTATATTCTTCTCTTAGCTTCGTTCACTGAAAAGACTTAAATTTCAAATTCTCTTCTTATGGTCTTATCATCTTCATTTCATTTTATATGGTTCACATTAAATTAGTATACATGACCAAACTTTCTTTATCGTCTCTCGGCGTTACGACATTCGGAAATGCCTCAACTCTTATAATCATCCTCTTTGATGGTTTTATATTAACACTATCTCATATCTTATAATGTCCAATTCATTAGAATCAGAACAATTTTTAAGTTCATTAGCACTTACCACGACGTTTCGACGTTCATACGTCGTACGCCCGACTTACCTACGCCAAACGCTTAACCAACACGCCATTGCATACGATTAACACGTCGAATATAAACAACCATTCTTTGGTTTACATTACTCTAGACCATATTTCCAAAGTCAAATGATTAGAACTCGAAAATACTAGACAAACATGGCTTAACACCAAGTCACTTCGAAGAAACCACTAGGTTTTGCCTCTGATTGCACAACAACCCTAAAAATGGCCATTTTGGACCCCTCTCCCAACCTCAAATTTAAAAACTTAAAGAACTAAAGTTGTAGCTATACTCCTTATCTTTTTTGAATCATCTTGAATCATCCAAATCGGAGTTCGTATGAAAATGTTATGCCCATTTTACTACAGGATGTCAAAATTGTTATGCCTGTGCACTATTCTGGTGTCGTAGCACCCCAAATATGCCTATAGGTGGCGCTGCAGCGCCCACTAGTAGAATTCCCTCTGCCCATTTGCCAAAATTTCCAGATTTTATCAATTTTGACGCACCTACTTTAAATCCTCAACTTCATCATCTAATATCTGAATAAGTCCGTTCTTCAGGATACGACTCACGGTTTGTACGCTCAACACCATTTTCATGAAACCTTAATTATTTGGAATCATTAACTTACTTCCTAAATTCGTTCGAACATCTTACCGAACTAGAATTTTAACTTTTAACATCTTTTACTCAAATTTTTGCCATAACTTCGTTATAACATATTTTTAATCTAACACTCTCCCAACACTCCAACACTCTCCCAAGTCTAATATCTCCTAACAAAACATATAGCAACTATCTTATACACAATGTTTTTAAACTTGTCCATCAACAACAAACTCTAAGATGGTTTTAAATTTTTCCATCAACAACAAGCTCAAAGATGGTTTTAAATTTGTCCGTCAACAATTCGTTCTTCATTTGTTCTTCATGTTCTTCGTTCATTCTTCTTTTTTTAATCGTTATTTTAACTATAATTTCACTTTAACATGCATATTAGTGTTTTAAGTCCACTAACTCTTCTATATTTCATCGGAACATACTATGATTCAAGTGAATCATTCAACAACCACCAATAAAACAATTCCTATCAAATCTACAACTTAAAAAAGATGAAGATTTATGCTTCAAAGTTTATCACCTCTTGATTGCTTAGTGACTTGATGCATTTAGCTTGTTAATCTTTCTTAATTCTTCATTTAACTCTCACTTCTCTCTCAATATTTTGCCTTTGCTCTTCAATGTGTTAGTTAAAATAAACTAACACTTTCAAAGAGAAGGCTTTCCTTTTATAGAAAAAACAAGGTTAGGGCACTTTTGTCATTAAGACAACTTTATTTTCCTTATTAATTGGTCACTTAACATATAATCTTGTATAGTCAAAACCGTTAGGTTTTCAAATCTTTCAAACCATCCCCTATTTAACTCTCACCAACTAACCCTAGTTGAGTTAAAATGATGAAACCAACTTTTGTGTCATCCTTTTCACTATTCCCACCTCCTTACTATGTTTAATCTTTGCCTTAACCTAACCACACCTAACTAACCATGGTTAAATGTTAACTCATGTGTTGTTAGTTGGTGGGAAAGTAAGAAAAATCCAGCCACTTTTATGGACTTTGACTTTCGTATTCCTACCATATAATTTTCGTATTATACGCTTATTATCCTACGACATATGCAAAATAACATAACATAAACATGAAACTAAACATGCAATAAAGAACTAAACAAAACTCCCCCAAACTTAGCAATTATAATGTCCTCATTGTAAGAATATAGCGGAAAGTATAAGGAACTTCCCTGTAATCAGCTAAGCATGAAGTGATGGTGGAGATGGTGGCAACGATCATTTTCCTATCCATTGAACCTCCAATACCTGAAATGAAGAGAGATAACATGGATTAGAATAGCACTTGGATTGGTAAGAGAACTTAATAAGCAAATTAATTCCTATCTACTAAATAAACTAGTAAAGCATATAAATATAAAAATTCCTGGGTTGCCTCCCAGTCAACGCTTGATTTACAGTCTTTCAGCCTGACTTTGTCTTGTCAACGCTATCCAATTCCTCTTTGAAAGTTGAGGAACCCTCCATCCATCGGAAATAATGTAGCTTTTGGTAGGTTCTCATTTGTGATGGCTATTGAGTTAAAGTCACCTAGCATGCTTTGTTTAAATATGTGCCCAATTGAGAATGTTGAATAACTAGGTGCTTTTTCGTCCGTTGAGCCTATGATTCGATTGGGGCTTTGAGGCTTGGCAAGAACAACGAGCTCTTCTTCTATCTTTTCCTTGCCGATGAGGCTTGGCAAGAACAACTAGCTCTCATGTCATAAAGAGCCTTGCCGATGACATGACTACCAAGCGGACAAGGTTTTGTAAATCTAACCGGATCCTTGAATTTTGGTGGAGAAGGCACTTGAGGCATAAATAACATCGGCTCATCATCGTTGGTTCTCACAATTAGTTCTTCACCGACCTTGTTTTCATTATCCCCACGTGTCTCCTTTTTTTCAACATCTTGTGGCTCATCCAGTTGTATATTTAGTTTGGGTACTTCATCAATCTTGGAATCCTTGTCATAACACCAATTGATTTGAGGATAGTTGTTCAAGGCTTTGAACATTTGATCTATCTTATTCTAAAGATTCTGAATTGACTTCTCTTGATTAATTTTCCTCTCCTCATTTGATGCTACAAACTTGGACCACAATTCCTCCAACCTTGAATTATCTGTCTCAGTCTCGGAAGCCATGTATTGAGGACCATTGGTTGAGGTAGTGACGAGTTGTTCCATCAGATTATTAAAATTTTGGGTTGACAGCTCTTGGCTAATCATCATCTCCTCTAGGTTTGTTATGCCCTTCAATATTACATCCCTCCGATTTGGCTTTTCTTCTTGTGGCAATGGAGGTGGACATGAAAATTCCGGTGTGTATGTTGGATTTAGAGCGTAGTATTGGTCTTTATAAGTATAGCTCCATGACGAATCTGGGTGATACCCCCAAACTTGATGATAATTAGCATATGTATAATCGTTGAGGTATTCACCACCGTGTTGTCCCGGCCTAAAACTAACGGTACATTGATTACTCGGGTGATTGCCAGCACAATAATTACAAGTAACTGTTGTCCTTTAATTACGTTGGGCTGCAATAACGTCCAACCTCCTCAAAAGTGTCTCAAGTTGTGCTGATAATGCAGAAAATACATTGAGTCCATCAATCCCTGCTCCCCTTGGTTGAGTCATACTCGAATATGGCCTTTGAAAATTGAATCCAGCCATGGTACCTGAAATGAGAGAAAAGGAAGAAGATAATAAAATAAAATAAAAAAAAATATAGAAAAAAAATGTTTAAATTAAGACTAATTTGATTGAAGCTAATATTGGCAAAAATATATTAAAATAATTCCCTAGCAACGATGCCAAAAACTTGTTGGGTAAAATCTAATTACGCACAACATGCAAGTATACGTGGTGAACAGCAATAAAGTGATAAGTTGAGTATCGTTCCCATAGAGAATTATTTAATAAAAATCACCAAGTACTAACCCGTAACCAACTCAATCTTATTTAAACGAAAGAATTTCAAATTATATAAATTAAACTACTATTAAATTCCACTAATTAAATTAAGATTATGGAGATTTAAGATCACAACTTCACTTATTGCTTCATTTAAGTTAACACACTTCTCATCAATTATTCTCTATCCCGAATTGTTAATCAAGAACACTAAAGCAGATAAAACCATCTCTCGATGCATAATACCCATACTCACTTAAATCCACAGATGATAGAATTAAGCAAGACACCCTAATTAACTAATCCACTATATCTCTATGTGAATTTCAATTAAAAAGGATTTAAAGCACAAGTTCTCTATAAGATTATATATGGCGTAAAGGCCTGTCTCTATCCTAAACACAAATCATGAATTCCATCTATGCAGAAATCACAAACACATGCTATCATGATCAGATCTAAATCAATACTTCATCTCTCGAGTTCATATAGATTATCACGGTAATTGTTAGCTATGAAATTAAGCAATTAAGTTCAAATCACAATAGACAATCCTCACAATAGAACATAATAATTGATAGCGAAGCATATTAAAATAAACTACACAATAAGATCCATTGTAATCTCAAACAAAGAATTAGTTCATGAATTAAAACTAAGAATCCACACTTGAATAAACAATAAAAGACAAATATAGAAGAAGATGAGAAGATATAATCTATTGTCTATAGATTTTAAGCTCCCTCCTCGCTCCTACTTTGAATCTTCAATGGTCTCCAAGTTGCTTCAATCTCCAAATCTAATTAGAACTAGTGTTTTGATCTAATCTACTCTACTCTAATCTAATCTAATGGAATCATATTTCCTCTCCTCTAATCCCCCCACAATCCTTGTGTTTCTCCTCCTTTTATAAGTCTCTTTATATGTCTTTAATTCCTCTTGGAAGTCTTTGAGTCAATCGGATCGAAATAATCCTTCTCCAACTCATCTTGTGTTGTGTAGTAGTTATATGTTTTACAACCACAATCTCTGCTAAATTCCATGCCAACGAGAGTCCTATTTCTATGAAAACTCAAAAATCCAAGTTTCATCATTATTAGCATCACATTAGGAGTGCCAGAATTCGGGACCCCCCGCCCCGGCGGGGGTGTAAGCTTATAAAATACCCGCCCTGGTGGGTTAGGCTACTGCAATCAGGAATGAAGACCCCCCGCCCCGGCGGGGGTGTAAGGGTTAAATATGCCCGCCTTGGCGGGCTATCATTTTGTTAGTTTGGTAAGGAGACCCCTCGCCCCGACGGGGGTATACACTACAAACATGCCCGCCCCGGCGGGGGTGTGTACTGCTAAATAATTTGCTGATCTTCATAGCTTCTTCCAAATTTGCACCAATTAACTCCAAATCATCCCAATTGACTCCAAATACACATTAAATGCCGTAACAACCATCCTACACATAAAAGAACATAAAACAAGTAAAAACGAACATGAACGCAAGAAATTAGCAACAAATAAGCATGAAATGGACACTGATTCACGTATATAAAATCCACTTATCATTATACATCGTATTATTATCATATAATATTTCGTATTACTCTTCATATTATACTTATATAATAATTCATATTATATTAGTATTCTTTTCTTTAATCTTCTTAAATTCATTACACAGTTGAAAAATTGTGTTTCTCGTTCTTCAAATTATATTTGACATTCCGTCTTTCCTCGTTATTATAACATTAGCACGTTCTTCAAAAAATTGAAAAACTAAAAATATAAGCTACCATTCTTTGGTTTACATTCCTATAGACCATATTTCCAAAGTCAAATAATTAGAACTCAGAAATACTAGTCAAAAATGGCTTGGCACCAAGTCTTTTCTAAGAAACCACAACGGGTTGCCTCCGATTGCATAACATCCCTAAAAATGGCCATTTTGGACCCTACTCCCAATCACAAGTTTAAAAACTTAACGAAAGAAAGTTGTAGGTCTACTCTTTATCTTTCTAGATCATCTTGAATCATCCAAATCGGAGTTTATATGAAAACTTTATGCCCATTTTACTACAGGATGTCAAAAATGTCACGCCCGTGCACTATTTAGGCACCGCGGTGTCCTAAATAAGCCTATGGGTGGCTCTGCAATGCCCACTAGTAGAACTCCCTCCGCCCATTTGCCAAAATTTCTAGATTTTGTCAATTTTGACACACCTACTTCAAATCCTCATAACTTCATCATCTGATATCAGAATGAGTCCGTTCTTGAGGCTACGACTCATGTTTTCTATGCTCTACACCATTTTCATGAAACCTCAATTATTTGGAATCATTAACTTACTTCCTAAATTCATCCAAAAATTATACCGAACTAGAATTTTAACTTTTAATGTCTTTTACTCAAATTTTTGCCATAACTTTGTTATAGCATATTTTTAATCTGTTCCTCATGGAACATTTCTAGCACTCTCCCAAGTCTAATATCTCCTAACCAAACATATAAAAACTATCTTATACACTATAGTTTTAAATTTGTCCATCAACAATAAGCTCTAAGATGGTTTTAAATTTATCTATCAACAAAAAGCTCTAAAGTGGTTTTAAATTTGTTCATCAATAACTCATTCTTCACTCGTTCTTCATTTGTTCTTTGTTTTTTAATCATTATTTTAGATACGATTCCACTTTAACATGCATATTATTGTTTTAAGTCCACTAATTCTTCCTTATTTCACCGGAACATACTATTATTCAAGTGAATCATTCAACAACCACCAATAAAACACTTCCTATCAAATCTACAACTTGAAAAAGATGATGATTTATGGTTGACAGTTTATAACCTCTTAATTGCTTGGAAACTTGATGAATTTAGCTTGCTAATCTTTCTTTATTCTTCATTTAGCTCTCACTTCTCTCTCAATATTTTGCCTTTGATCTTCAATGTGTTAGTTGATATAAAGTAACACTTTGAAAGAGAAGGCTTGCCTTTTATAGAAAAATCAAGGTTAAGGCATTGGTCATTAAGACAACTTTGTTTTCCTTATTAATTAGTCAATTAACTTAGAATCTTGTATAGTCAAAACCCTTAAGTTTCAAAATCTTACAAGTCATCCCCTAGTTAACTCTCACCAACTAACCTTAGTTGAGTTAAAATGATGAAACCAACTTTTGTGTTATCCTTTTCACTATTCCCACCTCCTTACTATGCTTAATCTTTGCTTTAACCTAACCACACCTAACTAGCCATGGTTAAATGTTAACTCATGCGTGGTTAGTTGGTGGGAAAGTAAGAAAAATCTAGCCACTTTTGTGGACTTTGACTTTTGTATTCCTATCGTATAATTTTCGTATTATACGCATGTTATACTTCGTATTATTATCATATTCTACTTATATAATATTTTATATTATACTCGTATTATTCTTCGTATTATACATATATTATACTTGTACAATAATTCGTATTATACTAGTATTCTATTCTTTAATTTTCTTAAATTCATTACATAGTTTAAAAACATATTTTATCGTTCTTCAAATTTTATTTGACATTCCGTCTTTGCTCGTCATATAATATTAACACGTTCTTCGAAAAATCAAAAAATAGAAAATATTTCCAAAGTCAAATGATTAGAAATCAGAAATACTAGTTAAACATGGCTTGACACCAAGTCTCTTCAAAGAAACCACCATGGTATGCCCTCGATTGCACAATAACCAGAAATGGCCATTTTGGACATGCTCCCGACCTCAAATTTAAAAACTTAAAGAATGAAAGTTGTACGTCTACTCCTATCTTTCCGGATTATCTTAAATCATACAAATAGGAGTTTGTATGAAAACTTTATGCCCATTTTACTACAGATATCAAAATTGTCACATCTGCGTAGTAATATCTGTAATACCATATATGGTGCCCAAATAAGCTTTATGGGTGGCCGCAAAGACCCACTAGTAGAACTCCTTCCGCGCATTTGCCAAAATTTCTAGATTTTATCAATTTGACGCACATTACTTCAAATCCTCATAACTTTATCATCCAATATCGGAATGAGTCCGTTCTTGAGGCTACGACTCATGTTTTCTACGCTTTACATTATTTTCATAAAAACCTCAATTATTTATGAAATTCAAGTAGGCACACTTAGAAGGGGGGTTGAATAAGTATGGGGGGTTTGAATAAGTGTGGGAACAAATTAAAACACTTTCTTTTAATGAATGTAGGATGTTGGATTGAATGTTTATGCATACCAGATTATCAATACAGGATGCTGGATTGAATATCTATTCTTGCAGAATGATCAGTGTAGAATGCATGATGCTAGATAGAATATTTATACTTACCAAATTATAAGTGTATAAATACAAGATGCTGGATTGAAGATTTGTGCTTGCAGAATTATCAGTGCAATAAATTAACCACTTAACACTTTTTATATTTAATCTTTTAATATCAATTCAAGTCTTGAATTGTTTAAACTTAATTTAGAAGTTCAAGAAGAAGAACACTATATGTTAAAGTATTAAGATTATGAATTACAACTTAAATTGAAGTATGCAATAAACAATTAAAGTAAAACAACCAAACACATGAACACAAGAAATTTTTACGTGGTTTAACCCATATCCTCTATTCTAGTGGCCTAATCCATGTCCAATACCAACTAGTATTGGAGACTCTCTTTATTAATTAAATTTGTTTACAATTAAACCTCTTTTATGAAACAAGTTTATCAACCTTTGAATACTTATACTCTCCGAGCACCTTTGCTCCTGAGCACGTTTGCTCCTCGTGCACCTATGCACCCTTAAACACCTATGCTTTCTTGAAATTTCTTGTAAAACCCCTAATCCAACCCAAATTAGAAACCTTAAACTAACAACTTAGTCTACCACATGTTTAGAGAATTGATCAAATATATGACAACAAAATAAACTATGATCAAAGCAATAATTATATCAACAATTTAAGGCTCAACTAATATGCAACGATCAATATGAAAGATAAAGATGTCACCGATTTAAGCACAAGGAAGAAAGCTAAAAAATAATAGTGATCTTGAAGTGCTGCAACTTTTTAAAAAAATACTTCATAATTGAAAACTTTGTAGCCCTTATAATTGTATGTGAAGAGAAGATAGTTTCAGAATATTTTTCTATGAATTCTCCTTGTTGTGTGTTTTTTGTTATTTCTTCTTATTTTTCCCAAGGCCATGGCTAATCTTTTTATATAGTGAAATAAAGTGATATAGTTGTTTGTAGAAAAATCAATTAGAGAGAAAGTTTTGTCCAATAAAAAAACTAATTGATTGTATACCCGTTCGACTATTAAGCCACAAAATGATTTGTTAATCTTGCTATAATATATGACGAAGTCTGCAAGCAATCATGAAAGATATAAGGCAATGATCTAATTACCCAATCATATTATTATTCAATTACTTACTCCTTTTAACCAATCAAATGAACAACTAGCACATTAAGGAATCAACTGAATTTCAAATCATGTGTTCACACTATTTTCATTTAATAAGTATCATTTAGCCAATCTTTGTAAGTAAGGAAAGGCTAGACCTAATTTAAAGGTAAATGCACTTTGGCATACACTAACTTCCAAACAAGCATGTTACTAAGGTTAAGTCCAAATTGATTTCCACCAAACAGGTAATGAGAATCATGATGCTTGAAATAAGGAAGAATCAATATATCAAATAATCCAATAATAAAAGGATTCAGTTTTATAGAGAATATACTAGTAAATCCAATCACTATAATTAATATGGAATCAATTTAACAACTTCAATTATGGATTCAATTAAATCAATTTAGAAGCTTTAATTATGGAATCAATTTAAGCACATTTAAATATGAAATAAAGATATCAATTAGATTTACATTTACTAAACGGATGGCAATTAAGATTTCATCATTTAAAAATACTTCCATATTAATTTTATATGACCAATTAATTTGTTCCATAATAAATTAATCACTTTTCTAATTATTTTCATTTAATGCATATCTTTCCATAATAATTTTGAAATCCCAATTAATTTATATATTACTTTCATGATTATGGAAAACCTAATAATAGATAATCCATATCATAATATTTATGGAAACAATCTTGGTTAGAGATATGAAAGATAATGATCTTTTAAAACTCATTTACTAACCAACTCCATCAATTGTGGGAAGTATCAATATTTAAAAACTATTTCCATATTTATTTTGAAATCCCAATTTATTAAGATCCATGTTAATTGATTCTAAAGATATGAAATTTGATTTTATTAATCAATTTATGGAAAACTCAATTAGTTAATAAATTATGAAAAACTCAAATAATGAATAACTCAATCCCAAGATGCATGGTAACATATTTTATAAAGAATCAAAATATGTTTTCAAATTAATTCATTTAATTATGGGAAGATTTCAAAATCATCTTTTCAAAATTTAATTCCAATTTGACCCTTATTAATTTTGAAAGCTTAATTAATTATTTCCATAATTAATTAACCACTTTAAATTATTAATTAATTAAGCACTTTAGGTAATTAATTAATGATGCAATTCAATGAAAATCCTAGAGAGTCTTGATTAAGAAATAATTAAAGATAGGATCTTACATGTATTTCCTAATGACTCAAGAATTTCTTCAAGCTTTCATGTCTTCAATCTTTTAATAAATCAAAGCTTCAGGAATTCCTTTAATATCCTGTAAATGCATGAGTAAACATTTCAGTACAATAAGAAAGCCATCATCAACACCTAAGGTTAGAATATGACCAAGTTAACATTCTTCCCCTTTTTGATGATGACAATACAATAATTCTGGCTCCCCCTAAAACCATGCATATATTAAAATATTATTGACATGATAAAATATAAGGTTAGTGTTGGGTAAAATCTAATTACGCACAACAGGCAAGTATACGTGGTCAACAAGTAATAAAGTGATAAGTCGAGTATCGTTCCCACAGAGAGTAGTATGAAATTAATCCTAACAATTACCAGCTTTATATTGATCCAAATTTTATTAAACTATCCAACTCAATAATTATAACTATTAAAAACTAAAAATACTAAAAATACCAACCAATCAAAAAACTTAAAAACTGTAATTTCAAGTAAATATTGGAGAATTAGGCTTACAACTTCATTTTCAATTTCACTTCGATTATTACACCATATTTTAGTTCAATTCACTATCCCAGTTTATTAATCAAGAACATGCAAGTAGAACTATCCATCTCTCGATGCACAAATATCATATTAACTTAAATCCACAAATTAGATAGAATTAAGCAAAACACACTACTCAACTAATTCACTATATCTCTATGTGAATTACAATCAAATAAGGTTTAAGTTCAAGTTCTCTATCTGATTACATGCGATGCTGGGCATATCTCTACCCTAACATTCATCAAGATTCCATTCAAACACAGAATTCAAGAACACATGCTATAATGACTAAGTCTAGATTCATATTTCCTGTCTCAAATCCATACAAATCCACATAGAATTGGTAATAAAGCAATTCATAAATTAAATACAAGTCACAATAGATAAACTGAATGATAGACTATTAAACTGAAATTCAAAGCTACATAATCATCGTTCAACCATAAGATCCATCATAAGCCTAACAAGTAAATTAGTTCATCACAAATGAAATAAAAACTAAAATCATCAAAGAAATCATCATCCCAATTACAACAATTGAATTAAAGTAGTAGAATGAATCCAAAATCAACCTTCTCCTTAGCTCCAACTTGCAATTTTCGTAACTCTGACCTTCAATCCTTCCTTCAATGCTTTTTCTCAAAATTAGGGCTTCAAATTATTAATTGATTGTATATTGTTAATATCCCTTGTTGTCTCCTTATTATATCCAGCATAAGACACGTATTCTGACCATAACTCGACGCCAAATATAGTTCCAAATCATGGCAACCTCCTTCCTTCACGCCACTGCAGCATTACAACTGAAACAGGAGTCTTGGACTTTTCCCTGCACTTCCTTTGAGGGAAGTTTTTCTTCTTAGAGCACTTCCACGAGGGGTGTTTCTATTCTTGATTAAGTATCCCCGCCCCGGTAGGGGTTTTGTATATATAATGTCCACCCCGACAGGGGTCATTCTGTTGTTGTCCAATTTTTGCTCCTTTACTTGCCAATTTTCGCCACGAACCCACCTTTTAAGTCCAAATGCTATGCCACCACACCTAAACATAAAAAAATAATAAACAAGTAAAACGAATCATAAAAATAAAGAATTAACACAATTTAAGCTCGAATTAGAGGCTGATTCGTAGGTATAAAACTCACTCATCAAACTCCCCCAAACTTAAACCTGTGCTAGGCCTCGAGCTCAAAACAAAACAAAATGTTATTCAATGCAATGCAATGGAATGCAACTAGTCTATATGCCTACGAATCCAACATTAGTGATAGAAACAAGTCTGTTCAATCGGCCTCAGAGAAAACAAGAAAACATGACAATACTTCATATCAAAACCCATCAGCGAATTCCTATCAATCATTAAATCTTAAACTGTTATTACTGGTATAGTGCTTGTGTGCTTAACACCCATGCTAACTGATACAAAATTCAAATTTAATATATAAGAAGTCTCTTTGAAGGCATCATACAGTGTAAACTCAAGAATTTCAAAAACAGTCAAGATCCAACTAAATTCAAATAATTACCAATATCAAGGGTCCAAATAGGGTACTTATGCTTTATTTATTTTTCATTTACGGGGGCTTTTTGCACTTATTTGCTGTTTTATTCATTTTTTTATACACATGGCTATGCAATGTCTTATTACCTTAGGCTTTTCAATCCTACCTTAACGAGCTTTCAACCAACGACTCCCAGACCATTAAGACCTTAGGGCGCTAGGTATAAAGACAAACCCCTCGGGCTTAGTTACTCAAGTAACAAAGGCCACAAAACTAGACAAACATGCCACGGTATTTATTTTATTTTTTTATTTTTATTTTTTTTAGATGAAGCTTATATACCCCAAATTTTCCCCCAGACTTAGGTTCTTGCCTAACTTTCGTCTTCACTGCCTATCCTTGTCATACTTTAATTCACACTAACATTATCCTTTAGAGATCCATTATGTATCAATTTGAACTAAATCAATCAACATAGTTGTTATTACTGTGCTAACCTTATTATACCAGTTGCAAATAGGAAAAGATCCAATTCATAACAGAAAATCACGTCAAAGTTCTAATAGTCGATACTATACTTGTCTACTAAATCTCAATCTCATCATTGGCCAAAATAGACTGTAATATATCAAACAGCTGGACTCGTGCAAGATAACACAGTACTTAGCTAGTATATATATATATATATGGAATAAACATAACAGAATTAAAAACTACTAAAAACTATTTACAATACTACAATACTATGCAAACTATTATGCAATTACACTATATGAATGCAAACATATAATAAACCTAAACTAAACAAACATGACAACTTATGCAAAACTAAAATAACTACATTAAACATGCAATGACTCTAAACTAAACTAATTAACTCCTCTAAACTTTAACAATTGCAATGTCCTCATTGTAAAAATAAAGTATTAAGTGTACGAGGACTTCCCTGTAATCATATAAGCTTGAGGTGGTGGTGGCTATGGCTCTTCATTATAAGAATTGGAAGGTGGAAATCGTGGCATTGGTGCAGGCTGTTGGTATGGAAACTGAGCATTTGGGTTAAAATTTTGGAGGGTCGTGTTTAAAGAGGCGAAGAACATGTTCATGGGCTAGAACATGTGGTCCTGCCTAGCTGCGAATCTTCTCATCTGCCTATTGGCATCTTTGTTGTGACCATCAACTTGTCTCTAGAGGCTGAAAAATTGAGAGCTAAACATATATCTTCTGCTTTGTTGTATCTCCTCAGTCTCCTGCTCTCCCATAATCTTGTCCGCTTGGAACTCGTCGTCATCAGAGGTGTCCTCAACATCAGCCTCATCCTTGGAGGCTGGTGGAAATATAAACCCGACACCTCTTGGATGCGATTCTCCCCTGGGCCATATTGTATAACGTGTTGTCATCCTTGAGCCCAAAGTCTGAAGCGGCTGCTGGGTAGTCTCATCACCGGACCACCTAACTCCAGCCTGCCTGCACATCCCACATATGAGGGATGGGTGTGGCAGGCCACCAGAAAATGGCTCTCGCAGGAATCTTCGTATCGAAAAATTGATTATGGCACCCACGTTGATGAGGAAGTCTTGCACGATTGCATACAAAAGAAGTATCTTCTCCTTTGTCACCCCAGTAGTATGTGTGGACGATAATAGCTTGGTGCACATGAACGCATACCATATCTTTCCATAAGGCTCAAGTTCTTGCTGTGGAAGATTGTGCCCCCTTTTCGTCCCTTGACCCATGTGGTTCTTGGCTTAGTAATTTCTGTTAAAATCCCCTCATAATCGGGATCATGGTTACACAAATATGCATACTGGTATTCCACAAGAAATCGCAGGCGATAATACTCGTTAATATCTTCCGAACTAAACGGCACTTGTTTACCCCTCACGAATGCAATGAATGGGGCCTTATCCTCCGCATTTGTATAAAATTCCTTCACCACATTGACGATCGCTGGCTCTGGATCATCAGTAAACCTATCCCATCCTTTTTCATAAATTTGTCTCTTCATTTGGTCATCTACGTTATCGGGTGCCAAGCCTCGCTCTGGAGTTAGTGCCTTAGTCACTAGATAATCATATCGATCGGCGGCGTTGGCACTTATGAATTTTCTCTTGTCAAAGGCTCGAGCCGGTGGTGTGGACCCTGAGCTCTCGCCTCTCTATTTCTTTGATGCTGGTTTCGGTGCCACGAAAATCGAATGGATGAACTCAAGCCAAAATTCCCCAAAACTTCACTTGAATAATTTGTCAAACACGTGGTGTGCACAACTAACAAGACTCCCAAATTTGACCACTTTAACCCAACTATGTTGAGTAACTGAGAATAATGATTACCACAGAAATTTACCCTCACTGATTATGTTGATTGCACTAATTTCTTCTTCAATGGTGATATTCATGTAATGGATGATGCCAATTAAAGTACTTATCCTCCTTATTAAACCCTAACTTGAAGAATCCAAGCTCTAGTATGACTAAAATTGTATGGAATGGAATAAAGATGTGGTGTAGTTAGGGCTTAAATTTATAGAGAGGAGGTAGTATAGGTATTTTTGTGGGTAGTGGGAATTAGTGTGGCTTAATCGTGGGTAATGGGGGTATAGAAGTTGGTTGTGGGAGAAGGAAGTGGAGAAGTGAGGTTAATTTGTGTAACTACCAAGTAACATTCTTTCATGTTCCGCACTCACTTCCTGCCCGCGGGGGGGGTATTCGCCTCTGGTCCAAGACCCCCGCCCCGTGGGGGTATCCTTTAATAAATAATGCGCCTTGGGGGGTGGTTCTGCAGATGGGTTCAAAATTTCCAATTCTTTGCATCCAACACATATCCATGAGCTTCCCAAGTGCCTGAAACACAATAAATTTATAAATTTAAGATAATCATCAGGAGCATTGAACATTGAAGGTTGAATTCACTAAAAATCATAACTCAACTAACTACTTAATATATCAAAATAAAATTAATTTAAACTAAACTTACAAATTGATTAACATGCTTCAAAATACATAAAATAAGAATAAAATTGGGTTGCCTCCCAATTAGCGCTTATTTTTAAGTCTTTCAACCTGACTACTCCTTGTTCATGGCGCGTCAGAAAGTGTGATTGCGGTGACTTCATTGTCGATGTCACCACCCCAGTAATGCTTCAACCAATAACCGTTGACTTTAAATGTCTCCAGTGGATTCCTGCTGTATAACTTAACAACGCCATGTGGGAAAACCCTCTTAATTGTGAATGGACCCGACCATCTCAATTTGAGCTTTCCTGGGAACAACCGCAGTCGTGAATTGAACAATAATACTAATTTTCTAGGTTCAAACTTTCTTTGCATGATCTTTTGGTCGTGCCAATTCTTAACCTTTTCCTTGTACATATTCGAGTTCTCGTATGCTCGTAGTCGAAACTCCTCGAGTTCGTTCAATTGGAGCAATCTTTTCTCTCCTGCAGCTGCTTGGTCAAAATTGAGTTTCTGAATGGCCTAATATGCCTTATGCTGTAATTCCACTAGGAGGTGACACGCTTTCCTGTAGACCAATTGATATAGAGACATCCTAATTGGTGTCTTGTATGCTGTTGTTGGTTGATTTAGCTATTGCCAAATCGCGCGCAAGCATACGCGGTCCACAAGTAATATATGAAAGTAGAGTGTCGAACCCACGAGGACTAAGTCTTAAAAGAAAACAATTACTAAGGTAAAGGCATTACTATCTTTTCTAAACAAGTGTAAAAGGATGGTTGGTTAATCTATGTGATTAAAAACTAAAAGAATAAGAGAAGTGGTTGTGCTAGGAAGTCAATATAGGATTACAACTCCCCTAATGCGTCGCCTAATCTCCTAACTCTCCAAATTATAAACGAATCAAGGAATGGTCAACCGAGAATAGTAAATACGCATAAGCTTCTGTCGAAGGTCAAATGCACATCCCTAACCAGATAAATCACAATATGTCTATTGGTGGAAATAACTAGGTCAAGGTCATTAAGCTAAGTCTCAAGGACACACAAGGCAAATAGGGATATGTTTATCCTATTAGCATATTATGCACACATTCCATTGGCATGGTCATAACAAGTGTTGTTGTATTTAAAGATAGATAATAACATCTTTTTGTCAATTTCCATTACTATCAATACCAATTTCTTTAACAAGCAATCAGTCATTAAATAAGAAATACAACAACCCATTCCAAAATGATTCCTTATATAAAATAGGAGAGAAAGTTAATTAAGCTAAACAAGAGGTTACATTGCAATCCTAAAAATAGAGTTAGTTCATAACTATGGTGCTAACACACATTTTCAATACATTCCATATTATCAGAAATACACAAATAAATGGGAGATTTGGAATAAGAAAACCCCTGTTTTGAAGTATTCTTCCTCCAAATCTTCTCTTCACTGTGTAGCTCTTGAGCTCTGTCGGATGCAATAACTCTCCTTCCTTTAAACACAGCTTCTTTCCCTTCTAGAAATTAAAAGACAGAAATAAACCTAGTCTAAGCTATCTGTAATAAGTTCTCTCTGAATATCTCTTATATTTTTTGATATTCAATGCAGGCGGTTTCTCTTTCCTTATATACCGCTCCCCTCTTTCTTTTAGGTCATTAAAGACTTTACTATTTGGGAACCAGAGCTCACGCTGCGGCGCGAGCATAAGCTTAGCAAGTGGCGTTGCGACGCCACGTATGGCTGAAGACACCGGAGGTTGCGCTGCGGCGCGGCTCCATAAAAAGAGAACGACGTTGTGGCGCGAGGAATAAGGGCGTTTGGGCGCCGGATATGGCGCCGGAACGCAAGAAGTGGAGCTGGGGCGCTGCCTCCTGGCGCCGGGGCGCCAGTTTCCAGTAGACTATAGCAACATCCGGCGCTACGGCGCGGATCATTACACTCTCCTTATCGCTGGGGCGCCACTTTATAGTAGGTTCAAGCAATGGCCGGCGCTGGGGCGCGAAGTATGGAGCTGAGGCGCCATTTTCCAATAGCTGCCAAAGTGGCACGGCAAGGTCACAAGTCAGAAGTCTCCAGTAAGATATCAGTCAAGCACAGGCCAAGACAACAAAAATACCAAGAAACCTAGAAATAATCTGCAAAGCCTGCAAGATAGAACTTAAACAAAATAACAATAAAATATAGATAAAAGCTAACTAAGAGATTGAAAACAGGCAACAACTTAAGGCACAAAGGAACTGATTCGTAGGTATAAATCCCACTCATCAAATACCCCCAAACTTAAGCTTTTGCTTATCCTCAAGCAAACTAATAGACATCCATACCCATTATTGCAAGATACGAATGAAGACTAATACTAAAAACTAAGAATAAGGCCTCTAAGAAAAATCATAAACATCCTCTAAGAATAGGGCAAAAACGCATGCGAACTAGGGCTTAAAGTCTAAAAATAAACATGAGACTGTAATAGATCCATTCTCTGTTTGTGTGTGTGTGTGTGTGTGTGTGTGCAGACCACATATCTAAACTAGCCATAACCCAAATTAAGATCATACAGTCGACTGTGATAACCAATAAGCTTACTATGCAACTCACATAATTAACAAGCATTAAGACAAGACGTAAAAAAACACGAAAGGCTCAAAAGTTCTAGAATAATGAAGTAAATTCCGAGTTAGACAGTACTTGATTACTTTTAGGCTAAACAGAGCACCCATTAGCAAGTTTTTGATCAATGACTCCCAAGCCAGAAGACTTTAGGGCACTAGGTGTAGAACACCCCTAAGAATCTAATAACTCAAGCGCAAAGGCCACGTAAACAACATAATTCTAAAATAGATTTTACCAGCCTGCGTTTATGGGCGAGTGCGTTTCCACGCTCCATCTCAACCCACCATAGGACTGATATTATAATAGTTTTTTTTTACATAGAACTAAAGAGCCGAAAGCGCCAAAGCTTCTCTAAGTCTTTTATTCTTGAAATCAACAGAGTATTTAACAGTGCACAATATTTTTAACACAATAAAAAGACAACCAGAAATTGGACAAATAACTAGAGAGATAATTGGTCAGTGCTAGCTAAACGGATGGATCCAAGACAGTCTCGATTTATCTAAAACACATGCCCCAAATTCACATAGATTTGCCACTAGTATAAGAAAATGATATAATTAATTGGCGCTCGTCAAAGGCCACAAATAAAACTTAATGATAAACTACCCTAACCCAAAGATATGTATATTCTGATTGGGGTTAGAGTTAATCAAAATGTAATAGGCAAAAACTATAAACTATAAAGTACCCTTTTAATCATAGGGCAAAGCCATAACACATGGCATCAAGTATACCAATTAATCAGTGTACCCAAAAAGTGAGGCTTTAGGTAAAACAATATCTGACTTAGTCACGATATTCCCAAGCAAAAGATATATAACCAAAAGCAAGCATTAATATGAAACTTAAACTACTACTAAGCAAAGACATGCATCCAAAATAAATTAAAACATGCATCCAAAACCAAAAGCTTTACCATAATATTAATCAACATTAGATAAATAAAATTAAACCATAAGTCTGGGGCTATCAAGCCCAAATACCATACTTAAATCCTTACACATCATAGCATAGCAGTTGAAATATAATAAAACTAACACAATTCATATATATAAATAAATATAAAGAAGTCTCCCCCAAACTTGTGCTTTGGCCCGTGTCCTCACTGGCCTCTGAACTACAGCATCACCGCCTTCATCACCATCACGACCAAGATCTTCATCATCGCCGAATAACTCAAGATCATCGTCATCTCCATCATCATCATCTCTCCATCATCATCATCCACGTTTACTGGCTCATTCGCGCGGGTTGTTGGGTAAAATCTAGTTACGCACAACACGCAAGTATACGTAGTCAACAAGTAATACAGTGAAAGTAGATTATCGTTCCCACGAGGAATTATTAATACAAATTACCAAGTACTAACCCTTAATCAAACTAATTTTATTTAAACAATCAATTTAATGTTATAAAGTAAATTACTTAATTAAACTAATTCTAATTACCACTAATTACATATCAGATTATGGAGATTTAAGATCACAACTTCACTTATTGCTTCATTTAAGTTAACACACTTCTCATCAATTATTTTCTATCCTGAATTGTTAATCAAGAACACTAAAGTAGATAAAACCACCTCTCGATGCATAATACTCATACTCACTTAAATCCACAATTGATAGAATTAAGCAAGACACCCTAATTAACTAATCCACTATATCTCTATGTGAATTACAATTAAAAAGGATTTAAAGCACAAGTTCTCTATAAGATTACATATGGCGTAAAGGCATATCTCTATCCTAAACACGAATCATGAATTCCATCTATGCAAAAATCACAAACATATGTTATCATGATCATATCTAAATCTAAACTTCATCTCTCGAGTTCATATAGATTATCACTGTAATTGATGGCCAATCAATTAAACAATTAAGTCCAAATCACAATAGACAATCCTCACGATAGAATATAATAATTAATAACAAAGCATATTAAAATAAACTACACAATAAGATCCATTGTAATCTCAAACAAAAAATTAGTTCATTGAATTAAAACTAAGAATCCACACTTGAATACACATTAAAAGACAAAAATAGAAGTAGAGTAAAGAATAAATCTGTTGTCAGCAAATCTCCATCTTCCTCAAGCTCCTGCTCTTGATCTTCAATGGTCTCCAAGTTGCATCAATCTCTAAATCTCATAATAACTAGGGTTTTGTCCTAATCTACTATAATCTAATTTAATCTAATGGAATCCTTCAAAAAACTTCCTCTAATCCTTGTAAATCTTCTCCTTTTATAAGCCTCCTTATATGTCTTTAAGTCCTCTTGGAAGTCCTTGAATCAAACAACTCGAATCAATCCTTCTTGAACTCAAATTCTAGTTAAAATTGCCTTTTCTGCGTGTACCCAAGCCCCGACTTGGGTATTGCCTTGTAAATAGCAAGCCCAGGCTTGCTATGCTTCTGATTTTGAACTCAGGACCCCAAGCCCCGGCTTGGGTGCAAGCTGCTAATTTTTTTTTCTGCTGTAGTGTCCTCTGGTAAAATAGCCATAACTTTTGATCTAGGAAGAGTTATGGGGCTTGCCACCTATCAAATCGAAGCTATCGACGAGCTCTACAACTTTTATTCAAATTGAGAAATAACGAACGGATGAAGGTTGAAATTGGACTGGAAGTGACTCTATGCAAATGACCACCCAAAATAGCGAAATTCAACGTCTGTTGGTACAAATTTCATAACTCTTGCATCCGTACTCCGATTGAAATGATTCAAGATGTTCTGGAAAGCTAAGAAGAAGCTCTACAATATAATCCAAGTTCCAAGTCAAGAACATGAAAGCCTAAACAATGTCCGGATTACTTTTCCTTGCGTTTTCCTACTAATTCTTTGCGATTTCCTTGCTTTTCCTTACCAATAGTCGCTCACACCGCTCCCAAACATATAACCTACAAAATGAACACAAAATGCATAAAAAGTAACTAAGACACATGAATATATGCAACTAATTCAAGTAAAAGATACCGGATAAGTAGGTATAAAATCTACTTATCACGGGCCTCCTCAGCAGGCGGCGGAAATTGTGGCGGATAAGGAGCATACAAAGGTGCGGGAAATGGGAAAGGCATGAAATCAACATCCTCGCCCCATTGAGCAGCATGAATGTTGGCGAGCATGTTGGCAAACTATGCATGATAATGGTGGAATTGACTCTGCCATTGGGCGATAGTGTTTAACTTGCAGTGCAAAAAATTTAGGTTGTTCATAATTTGTGCAAGGGCCCTAGAATCAATGGTATCAATAGAAGGGGGCATTGGCGCGTAAGTGGAGGTTCCTGCCTCAGTGGATGACTGTGGATCATCGAATGGCGGTTGCTGAGGCACTGGTAGAAATGAGATGATGATCAATGACCGACATTGGAGGCAGGGTAACATCTTCCATCTCCCACTGAACACCCACCCTTTTGCAAAGACGGGTAATAAGAGACGGGTGTGAGAGGCCAGACATAACTTTGTTTTTTATAGCCTTTTTGATGGACTCATTGATCAAAACTCCTACATCAACCTTTAGCCTCGTAACAATGGCATAGTGCAGAGTCGCCCTTTCCCGAGTTACATCACTCACATGACGCGTAGGCTGGATATTTGTACAGATAAAAGCGTACCATGCCTTACCATAACGACTAAGGGCCAGCTGGGGGAACGACGTTATTTCAGCAGTGTACCCATTTGTTTTCCACACCGTCCTGGGCTTACAGAGTTTGCTGACAATTTCGTCCGTGTGGTAACTCTAAATCCCATTCTCCCTATAATCACGACCGTCAAAATTTGGAGTCCCATAAACTTCATTGATAGCCTTGCTATCGAATGGGATCAACTTCCCCCTCACTGGTGCCGCCGGCGGGCCATCTGGAATGGCATTAGCATAAAACTCTTTTACGACCGCTACCACGGTTGATTCCGGCGGTTTAGTAAAATGTACCCATTTTATAGCTATTATCATGGCATTCATCAGCCCATCAAATTTATCATCAGGCCTGAGCCCTCGCTCAGGCACTAGGCTACGCAACAAGAAGTTCTGGGTATAGCACTTGTAGGCTTCCTCTGATGGAAATTTCATGGCATCCCAAGCCGTAACAGGAGTTCGGGAAGTGGACAGAGGAGGCACAATACCTGTTCTAGGATGCTTAGGAGCCATTACTGATTTGGAATAATAAACTAAAGTCTACTGTAATTTTCTCTCAAACCCAATAGTATGACAACACCGTACCTTTGCTTGGCTTTTAAAGACGAAGACGCGAGGAAGCAATGGTTAGCAGACGATTGGGCACCCAAACGGTAATAAACTGATGCCGACGGTTGGTGAACGGTCAAAAATTGAACGGTTGGCAACTGAATGCTTAGGAGAGGAAAAGACGTTTGTTGGAGAAAGAATGGCTAGCTGATATGAGAGGAGTGAAAATGCCTCATTTAAACAACTGAAACACGTTGGTGGTGTTGGGGCGCGATGCATGGCTTCGGGGCACGGCGCATGGCGCTGGGGAGCGATGACAGACCCTCATTAGTGCCGTGGCGCGAACCTCTAAGGGACACTCGGCGTTGGGGCACGAGTTTGTAGAATGGGTTGAGTAGATTTGGGCGCTAGGGCGCCAAGTATGACGTCGGGACGTTAATTTCTAGTGTCTGACCCCTAAGGATGGCGCTGCGGCGCTAAGAGATGTTTGGGAACTGGTGCCGCGATGCGAATTTGCAGAATGCTCCCCCTATGCCCGTATTGCAGTACGAAAATAGAGGTTGGCGTGCGTATAGGCGTTCTTGGCGCGAATATCGATAATAAAAGTCAGCATGCATGACGCGGACTATAGACATCTGATATTGACTTAAGAAATCCTGCACAGGCCAAAACCTTATATGAGAAATCCAGACAGCCAAAATAGAACAAACACAGTATTGACAATTCTAACTACTGAAAACCATACACACATACGAACATACTATGCAGACTACAGCTATACTAAAAACTACAGACATTAACTAGACAACCAAAATGAGACTTAAGTTAATAAAGATAAAAACAATTTGTTTGATACTGAGATGGGGATGCCTCCCATCAAGCACTTGATTTAGAGTCGTCGGCTTGACTATCATCCTGTCTTACACCGGGCCTCCCAATGTAATGGAGGTGTTCTGCCGGTCTACCTCGCCGCCCCAGTAATGTTTTAATTTCTGCCCATTAACTTTGAAAGTTTTGTCAGAATTAGGGTCCTCAACCTTTATTTCCCCATACGGATAAACCTTGGCAACCGTGAATGGTTTTGACCATCTTGACTTTAATTTCCCTGGAAAATAACTTCAGCCGGGAGTTGAAGAGAAGAACCTTCTGGCCCGGTTCGAAATGTCTCTCGAGAATTTTCTTATTGTGCCACCTCTTGGTCATCTCCTTGTACAACTTAGCGTTTTCATATGCTTGCGGATGAAACTCGTCTGATTCATTTAGTTGCAAGAGTCGCTTCCCGCCAGCTACTTCTAGATCAAAGTTGAGCTTCTGAATAGCCTAATAAGCATTGTGCTCCAACTCTACTGGAAGTTGGCATGCCTTACCAAAGATAATCCTATACGAGAGACATTCCGATAGGCATTTTGTACGATGTGCGGTAAGCCCACAAGGCATCGTTAAGCTTTTTAGACCAGTCCTTGCGATTGGGGTTGACAATTTTCTCCAAGATCCGCTTTACTTCACAATTGGAAATTTTGGCTTGCCCACTAGTCTGTGGATGATAAGCGGTGGCTATCTTATGGGTCACCCCATACTTAGCTAGAAGGGCTTCAAAGTATTTGTTACAAAAATCCGACCATTCATCGCTGATAATAGCCCGAGGCGTGCCAAAACGAGTGAAGATGTTTTTCTTAAGGAATTGAAGCACTACCTTAGCATCATTTGTTGGCAAGGCAACTGCTTCCACCCATTTGGAGACATAATCCACTGCCACTAGAATATAAAGATTGTTGTAGGAGGACGGGAATGGACCCATGAAGTCGATACCCCATACATCAAATAACTCTACCTCCAAGATATTCTGCAATGGCAATTTATGCCGTCTTGATATGGTGCCCACCCTTTGGCATCTGTCGCAGTACAACACATATGTATGTTCATCTTTGAACAGGGTGGGCCAATAAAATCCAGTCTGAAGCACTTTAGCTATAGTTCGTTGACCTCCAAAATGACCTCCATAGTTTGAAAAGTGGCAGTGATGTAGCACACCTCCAATTTCCTTATCTGGTAAGCATCTTCTCAGAATCTGATCAGAACACTGCTTGAACGGGAAGGGCTCATCCCACAGATATTGCTTGGCATCTTTTAGGAATTTTTTTCTTTGTTGATAGCTCAGGTTTTAAGGAAGCACTTGGCAAGTGACATAATTGGCGAAGTCCGCATACCATGAAACTTTGTTGTTGACAACAAAGAGTTGATTATCCGGGAAGAAGTCATTTATGGCTTTGTCAGCATCTCCTGAATGCGTGGTGTTTTCCATCCTTCATAAGTGATCGACAACCTAATTTTCTGTCCCCTTCTTGTCTCGGATTTCTAGATCGAACTCCTGGAGAAGCAGAACCCACCTAATCAATCTCGGCTTAGCATCTTTCTTCTCAATCAAATATTTGATTGCCGAGTGATCAGTGTATACGATCACCTTTATTCTAATGAGGTAGGAACGAAACTTATCAAATGCATAGACCACTGCCAGCAGCTCCTTCTCAGTGGTAGTATAATTTGGCTAAGCATCCGTTAAAGTTTTGTTGGCATAATATATAGTGTGGAAAACCATCTCCCTTCTTTGGCCTAGAACCGCCCCAATAAAAAAAATCACTTGCATCGCACATTAGCTCAAAAGGGACGGTTCAGTCAAGGGCTACAACAATAGGAGCCGAGATAAGTCTTTTCTTTAACAACTCAAAAGCACTCAGGCAGGCTTCATCAAATTGCAAAGGCATGTTCTTTTCCAATAGAGTGCACAATGGTTTGGTAATCCGTGAGAAGTCCTGGATAAACCTTCTGTAAAACTCGGCGTGCCCGAGGAAACTCTGTACCCCTTTCACTAAGGTGGGTGGTGGAAGGTTATTGATCACATCTATCTTCGCCTTATCAACCTCAATTCTGTCAACAGAAACCCAATGGCCCAGAATAATGCCCTCTTCAACCATGAATCGACACTTCTCCCAATTCAACACCAGGTTAGTTTCGACACATCTATGGAGAACGGCAGTCAGATTTGTCAAGTAATTATCAAACGAGCTCCCGAATACTGAGAAGTCGTCCATGAAGACCTCCAAGGTCTTTTCAACCATATCAAAGAAGATCGACATCATACACCACTGAAATATTGCGGGAGCAATACATAGCCCGGAAGACATTTTCCAGAACACAAAGGTTTTATACGGACATGTGAACGTCAACTTTCCCTGATCTTCAGGAGCAATTAAAATTTGATTGTACCCCGAGTACCCATCTAGCAGACAATAATATTCATGCCTAGCTAACCTGTCAAGCATCTGATCAATAAATGGAAGAGGGAAGTGATCCTTACAGGTTGATTTGTTCAATTTCCTATAATCCATGAACACCCTCCACCCAGTCACTGTTCGGGTTAGGATCAGCTTGTTATTTTCATTGGGAACTACAGTCATTCTGCCTTTCTTTGGCACGTATTGGATAGGACTAACTCAAGGACTATCAGAGATGGGGTAGATAATGCCCGCATCTAACAGTTTAATGATCTCCTTCTGGATGACCTCTTTCATAATGGGATTTAACCTCCTCTAATGCTCAATAGATGGTTTCAACCCTTCCTCTAATAATATTTTGTTCATGTATAGAGTCGGGCTGATCCCTTTTATATCAGCAATTGATCACCCCAGCGCTATTTTGTATTGCTTGAGCACAAGCAGCAATTTTTCTTCCTGGCACTTAGTTAGAGAAGCAGAAATTATCACAGGTAGAGTGGATGAATTCCCTAAGTAAGCATACCTCAGGTGATTGGGCAAAGGCTTAAGCTTTAGGACATGAGGCTTTATGATCGACGGCTGAGCCTTGGAAGTTGATGCCTCATTATCATTTAGAGACTCAAACTGTCGGTGGAATTGCTTAGATCTTTGGGGTTCATCTAGCCACTTGGCACATTCCACATGTGTGGCCTCTTCCATAATACTGGCCCCGATCAATGTAGCTTCCAAAGGGTCTTGAATACATGTTTTTGAGAACACTTCTCTCACTGAATTATCAATTGTATTAATCTGGAAACAATCCTCAGGAGTATTAGGATACTTCATCGATCTGAAGACATTGAACGTCACTTCTTGATCCTGTACCCTCATTGTTAACTCCCCTTTCTGTACATCGATTAGGGTCCTCCCAGTCACCAAGAATGGTCTGCCCAATATTATAGGGACCTCCCTATCCTCTTCAAAATCTAGGACTATAAAATCCGCTGGGAATATGAACTCGTCAACCTTAACAAGCACATCCTCTACAATCCCCTTTGGGTACATAAGAGACCTATCAGCCAATTGCAAAGTAACGCTTGTAGGTTTGGCCTCATTTAGGCCCAGCTTCTTATATATAGAGAGGGGCATCAAGTTGATGTTATCCCCTAGATCACACAGAGCCTTGCCAATAAATTGGTCCCCAATAGTGCAAGGAATTGTAAAGCTCCCCGGATCTTTTACCTTCGGTGGAAGCTTGTTTTGAAGGATGGCACTACACTCCTCTGTCAGCGCCATTGCTTTATAATCCCCCATTTTTTGCTTCTTGGATAGTATGTCCTTCATAAACTTGACATAACTTGGCATTCCCTCCAATGCCTCCACAAATTGGATGTTTATGTGAAGCCTCTTGAATACCTCCAGGAATTTAGAAACTGCTTGTCCAGCTTATGTTTCTGTAACCGCTAGGGGAAAGGCAACTGAGGGAGAGGCTGATTGACCGTACTCATTAGAGGAGATGGTGTTGGAGAGCTTTCTTGACTACTTTCTTCACCCCCCAAATTTCTTAGTATTCTTCTCCTCTTCAGGTTCCTTTTCAGTCACTACTTCTTCCACTGAAGAACTCTCTCCACTTTGTTCCTTAGTGGTTCTCCCACTTCTAAGTGTCACTGCTTTACATTGTTCCTTACCTTCCCATTTCGGGTTGACATCAGTGTCACTAGGCAATGTGCCTTGTGGACGACTATTTAAAGTAGTGGCCAATTGTCTCATCTATACTTCAAGATTTCGAATGGAGGCTTCTTGATTGTTACTTCTAGTTTCATTCTGGGAAATGTACCTTGACAGGAGATCTTCTAAATTAGGCTTCCTCTCCTATTGAGGTGGTGGATGGTGGAACTGATTATGAGCGCTATGCGGTTGTGGGGTGACCTGATTCTAAGATTGAAAACCCGGAGGGTTGGAATAATTTGACTTAGTGGATGAAGGTTGTGCTTGAGTGGGGTTGTTATTGTTGTTGTTGTTGTTGCCCCAATAGAAGTTGGGATGATTTCTTAAACCCGGGTGGTAATGAGTAGGAAGATTAGCATTTTGTTGCCGCCCGTAGTTGGAAACGAATTGAACTGACTCAGGTCTTATCGCACACTAATAAGTAGGGTGGGTCCCTTGACATAACTCACACTGGACTATGACACTCTGCACATTCTACACTGCTGAAGGTCCCAATGGTGTCTAGCCATTTTGTTAGCGCTGCAACCTAAGCCGCTAACGATGTGAACGAGTCAACTTTATATACCCCCGCTGCTCTTTTGGGGTCTTGCCTATCATTCGACCATTGGTAATTATTAGCTGCCATTATTTCCACTAGCTCGTACCTCACTATGTGATGTTTGGCCATGAAGGCCCCTCCAGACACGGCATCAATACTCGAACGAGTTGATCCGGATAGCCCATTCTAAAAGGTCTGGATAGGAAGCCATTCTGGAAATCCATGGTGCGAGCATTTCCTCAGAAGATCCTTAAACCGCTCCCACGAGTCGTACAAGGATTTTGATTCAAACTGGACAAAAGACATGATATCATGCCTGAGCCTGGCTGTTTTGGCGGGCAGAAAAAACTTCACCACAAATTTCTGTGCCAAGTCAGCCCATGTTGTAATAGAGCCTAACGGTAATGAATGAAGCCAGCTATTAGCCTTGTCCCTTAAGGTGAATGGAAACAACAGGAGTCTGATGGAATCGTCAGACACTCTATTGCATTTAAATGTGTCACAGATCTCCACAAAATTGATTAAGTGATCATTGGGATCATCATTCGGTAGTCCCCCAAACTGAATGTTGGTGCACATTTGAATGGTGCCCAGCTTGAACTCAGAATTATTATCTTGGATGGCGGGCCTTAGAATGCTCACCTGGAGATCATCAATATGAGGCATAGTGTACTGCCTCAAAGATTTTTGAAGTTCCTCAGCCATTATGATAGGAGCAGGTATGTCCTCAGGTGTGTCCTCAGATTTTTCTCTCCGTAGTCGTCTGAATGTTCTATCAACCTCGGGATTGATAGGTATTATATTTCTTCCCTTCTGAGGTGGCATAAATAATGAAGACTACCTGAAATGACAATTAAACAGAAGAATCGGTTTAAAGTAAGATCGTAATGACTCAATTTAAATATTAAAAAACAATTAATCCTAAGCCCCCAGCAACAACGCCAAAAAATTGTTGGTCGACTTAGCTATTGCCAAATCGCGCGCAAGCATACGCGGTCCACAAGTAATATATGAAAGTAGAGTGTTGAACCCACGAGGACTAAGTCTTAAAAGAAAACAATTACTAAGGTAAAGTCATTACTATCTTATCTAAACAAGTGTAAAAGGATGGTTGGTTAATCTATGTGATTAAAAACTGAAAGAATAAGAGAAGTGGTTGTGCTAGGAAGTCAAGATAGGATTACAACTCCCCTAATGTGTCGCCTCATCTCCTAACTCTCCAAATTATAAACGAATCAAGGAATGGTCAACCAAGAATAGTAAATACGCATAAGCTTCTGTCGAAGGTCAAATGCACATTCCTAACCAGATAAATCACAATATGTCTATTGGTGAAAATAACTAGGTCAAGGTCATTAAGCTAAGTCTCAAGGACACACAAGGCAAATAGGGATATGTTTATCCTATTAGCATATTATGCACACATTCCATTGGCATGGTCATAACAAGTGTTGTTGTATTTAAAGATAGATAATAACATCCTTTTGTTAATTTCCATTACTATCAATACCAATTTCTTTAACAAGCAATCAGTCATTAAATAAGAAATACAACAACTCATTCCAAAATGATTCATTATATAAAATAGGAGAGAAAGTTAATTAAGCTAAACAAGAGGTTACATTGTAATCCTAAAAATGGAGTTAGTTCATAACTATGGTGCTAACACACATTTTCAATAAATTCCACATTATCAAAAATACACAAATAAATGGGAGATTTGGAATAAGAAAATCCCTGTTTTGAAGTGTTCTTCCTCCAAATCTTCTCTTCACTGTGTAGCTTCTGAGCTCTGTCGGATGTAATAACTCTCCATCCTTTAAACACACCTTCTTTCTCTTCTAGAAATTAAAAGACATAAATAAACCTAGTCTAAGCTATCTGTAATAAGTTCTCTTTGAATATCTCTTATATTTTTTGATATTCAATGCAGGTGGCTTCTCTTTCTTTATATACCAATCCCCTCTTTCTTTTAGGTCATTAAAGACTCTTTATTGTTTGGGCACCGGAGCTCACGCTGCGGCGCAAGCATAAGCTTAGCAAGTGGCATTGCGGCACCACGTATGGCTGAAGACACCGGAGGTCACGCTGCAGCATGGCTCCATAAGAAGAGAATGGCCATGCGGCACGATGAATAGGGGCGCTGGGACGCCGAATATGACGTTGGGGTGCGAGAAGTGGAGCTGGGGCACTGACTCCTAGCGCCAGTTTCCAGTAGACTATAGCAACATCCGGCGCTGCGGCGCGGATCATTACACTCTCCTTGCCTCCGAGGCGCCACTTTATAGTAGGTTCGAGCAATGTCCGGCACTGGGGCGCAATGTATGGAGCTATAGCGCCATTTTCCAGTAGCTACCAAAGTGGCACGATGTTGCGGCGCAGGCTCCAAGTATGATACTGGCGCTGCAGCGCTAGTACAGCAAAAATACCAAGAAACCTAGAAACAATCTGCAAAGCCTGCATGATAGAACTTAAACATAATAACAATAAAATATAGATAAAAGCTAACTAAGAGACTGAAAACATGCAATAACTTAAGCCACAAAGGAACTAATTTATAGGTATAAATCCCACTCATCAGCTGTCCTATATGCCCATAGTGCGTCATCTAATTTTAGAGACAAATCTTTTCTGCTTAGATTCACTACTTTCTCTAAAATCTTCTTCACCTCTCTATTAGAAACCTCAGCTTGACCACTTGTTTGGGGGTGATATGTTGTAGCCACTCTATGGTTGACCCCATATTTTGCCAAAAGAGCTGTAAACGATCTGTTGTAGAAGTGACTACCCTCATCACTAATAATTTCTCCTGGCGTGCCAAATCCTGTAAAGATATTCTTATGTAAAAACTTGAGAACCACTTTGGCATCGTTTGTGGGGACTGCTACGGCTTTAACCCATTTCGACACATAATCTACAGCTAGTAAGATGTATAGGTTGTTAAAAGATGGAGGAAATGGCCCCATAAAATCCATCCCCCATACATCCAAAATTTCCACTTCCATGATAGTTTGTAGTGGCATCTCATTCCGCTTTGATATGTTACCCACCCTTTGGCATCTGTAGCAAGTTTTTACAAACTGGTGGGCATCCTTGAACACCATAGGCCAATAGAATCTTGACTGAAGCACCTTGGTCGCTGTCTGCTCACTACCATAATGTCCCCCATATGCAAATGAATGACATTCGACTAAAATATTCTTCACTTCACTGTATGGTACACACCTTTGAATCATCTTGTCTAGCACATTGTCTGAATAAGTATGGCTCATCCCACATGTACCACTTGACGTCATGTAGGAATTTCTTTTTCTGTTGTCGTGTCAGATCAGGGGGAAGGATGTTGCTCACCAAATAGTTGGCAAAATCCGTATACCACAGAAACTCAGAATTAATTCCAAATAGTTGTTCATCCGGGAACGATTCGTTGATCACACACTTATCCGCTTCATCTTTATCCGAATTTTTTAACCTTGATAGATGGTCTTCTACTTGATTTTTTGTCCCCTTCCTATCGTTTATTTCCAAATTGAATTCTTAAAGGAGAAGGATCCATATGATTAATCTAGGCTTAGCATCCTTCTTCGAAATCAAATAGCGAATCGCCGAGTGATCCGTGTAAACCACCACCTTTGTCCCAATCAAGTATGCCCTGAATTTGTCAAAGGCATATACTACTGCAAATAACTTCTTCTCTGTAGTTGTGTAGTTTAATTGGGCATCCGTAAGGGTTTTACTTGCATAGTATATGGCGTGGAATATTTTCTCTCAGCGTTGACCCAAAATAGCTCCTACTGCATAGTCGCTCGCATTGCACATTAATTTAAAGGGCATAGTCCAAATTGGTGCGACGTTTATGGGGGCTGTAGTCAGCTTCTTTTTCAACTGCTCAAATGCTGCTTTATACTCTGCATCAAAACTGAATATTGCATCCTTCTCTAAAAGAATGCACAATGGCTTTGCAATCTTAGAGAAATTCTTTATAAACCTTCTGTAGAACCCGGTGTGTCCAAGAAAACTACGGATTCCCTTTGCTAAATTCGGTGGTGGAAGATTCTCGATCGTGCCCAACTTTGCCTTATCAACCTCTAAACCTTTAGTAGAGACCTTGTGCCCCAGAATTATCCATTCTTTAACCACAAAGTGGCACTTCTCCCAGCTGAGTACCAAAATAGTTTCCACACACCGCTTTAAAACCATGACCAAATTCTCTAGACACTTATCAAAAGTGTTTCCATACACTGAAAAAGTTGTCCATGAAAACTTCTACGTTTTTCTCCACCATGTCTGAGAAAATAGCCATCATGCATCTTTGGAATGTAGCTGGTGCATTACATAACCCAAAGGACATCCTTCTAAATGCAATGGTGTCGTAAGGACATGTAAAGGTGGTCTTCTCTTGATACTTAGGAGCTATAACGATTTAGTTGTAGCCCGAGTATCCATCCAATAAACAATAGTATTCATGTCCAGCCAATCGGTCCAACATCTGATCAATGAAGGGTAGAGGAAAGTGATCCTTTTGGGTTTCCTTATTTAGCTTTCTGTAGTCCGTGCACACCCTCCATCCGGTCACTTTCCTCATCGGAATCAGCTCATTATCTTCATTCTTAACCACTGTCATTCCACCCTTTTTTGGCACACACTGTACTTGACTGACCCATGCACTGTCCGAAATTGGGTAAATAATTCTCGCATACAACCACTTTAATATTTATTTCTTCACCACTTCTTTTATAATTGGATTTAATCTTCTCTACAGTTCCACTGTTGGCTTCGCATCCTCTTCTATGAGAATTTTTTTCATGCAAAAAGAGGGGCTGATCCCCTTTATATCGGCGATGTTCCAGCCTATTGCAGATTTATTTTCTCTCAAAATCCTCAGCAATTTACTTTCCTGCAATTCGTTAAGTGTAGATGCAATAATAACAGGTAAAGTATTTGAATCTCCCAAATAAGTATACCTGAGGTGTTTAGGAAGTGGTTTAAGCTCAAGAGTGGGTGGCTCCTCAAGTGAAGGTTTCATCCGAGCTAAAGCTTTTTCTTCCGTGTGTAATGGCTCAAATGGAACTTTGAATCTACTAACTCTAGGCAAAGCATCCAGCATGTGTAAATAATCCACGAACTCTGGATCATCAAAATCCTCATCCCCCAATAGTGTAGTTTCCAATGGATCACTGGCCAAACTTTTTACCATATCATCATTAACCATCCGGTCAATGGCATCCACCCGAAAACACTCCTCTCCATTCGTAGGAAACTTCATGGCTTTAAATACATTGAATGTGACTTCTTGATATTGAACCCTCATAGTTAATTCACCTTTTTGCACATCGATGAGAGTCCTACCCGTAGCCAAAAATGGCCTCCCTAAGATGATTGGGATGTTCTTGCCTTCCTCATAATCTAAAATTATTAAATCTGCTGGAAATGTGAATTTATCCACCTTAACAAAAATATCCTCTATAAGACCCCAACTTTTATGAATAAAGATGAATTTTCTATAATTATCATTTTTTGAATATTATGGAATGAATTTGATATAATGTTATAGTTGTGGGTAATAGTTATAAATTTTGCAAAGTACGCAAGTTGTTATATAATATTCGATTGGTCGGGGAATATTCATTTTAATAGGGAATATTTGTACGTCGGCACAATCATTGGTGGACCCCACAACAAAATTATTGTCAGATTGAGAAAACGAAAAAATATTTTATGAAAATAACTAATGAAGTTTTATCGTTAACTATTGAAACACCTTAAGTTAAAAGTAATGCAGAATACTATTTGAAAGTAGTATGCATACAAGCCAATCATGTTTGATGATAAAGCATATACTTTGTAACAATCTTATTCATTTATTAATAAAAAGTATTAATTTATTAAAGGCTTTTAATTATCTACATGATGCTTTGTTTTATAATATGTGATAAACCCATATTTTTAAGCAATGCTTTTAGAATAATGATGATGATCATTCTAATGAGATCTAAATTCTTAGAAAGCTTAAAAACTAAAATAGTTCCCAATCATTGGATTACTAAATTGGGGATTAGTGAATCCGGATAGATTGGTACATACGTTGTTTGCTTTCATTGGATGAGGATGATTGATCTCACGATCATTTGTGTGGAGACACTAAAGCAAGTATGTAGGTGCTTATTAGAGAATAAGTTCAATTTGAACGTGGCTCGCTAAGGAATACCTAATGGAGTTTTATTTGCTGTCAATAGGAATTCTCAGAGTGATAGTAGTACAAGTAATCCTTGGACTTGAGATTATCATAGTATCTTGTGTATGATGAGTTATACTTTGACTTATTCCTTAAGACCCTTAGGGTATATCAAAGGGTATGCTTGGGTATAATAAGTTGTACATGGAGATAATGTATGATCAATAAAGAATCTACCACTTCTAATAAAAGAAGAGAAATGTCCTATGTGATTCGATAAATGACTACCCAAAGAGTCCTCGGGCGAAGGCGAATGAAATTAGAAAGGAGTTTCTAATTTGCATTATTTGAGTTAATGCATTTAAGAGTCGAAATACATATAATTAAATAAAATAAGACTTGACGAAGAATTCCATGTCTTATATTTAATTGGGACATTGTATGGTGGAAGGATTGAATTGTACTTGTAACTATTTACTCAAAGGTTCTTTAATGATTAATGTTGAAATCTATATTATCCGGAAAGTCGCTGATCGCTGGGGAGGCTTATCCTATTGTAGAATAAATATTATTTAAATAAATTAATTGTTTAATTTATTTATTTAAATAAGATTAGAATTGTTCTAATTGATTTATTCACAACCTAGGTTTAATATGGAGAACCTAAAGGGTCACACCATAAAAGGAAGAATAATTATTTAAGAAGTTAATGGCATAATCGTAATAATATGTTATGTATATTTAATTTAATCTATGGTGGTAGAATAAATTAAATAGCTTAATATTTATTATTTAATATTTTAGAAATATTAAATATAAATTAATAAGAGGAGTCTTATTAATATTATTACAATTATTATTATTTTAATTTCTAAAAGAGTTTAGGAATTAATTTAATATAAGTATTTCATTTATTCCTAATTGGATTAGGAAGGAAAATTAGTTAAAGGAGTTTAATTAATTATCCCTAATAAGATTAGGGAGCTTAATTAATTAAAAGAATTAATTAATTAAAAAAACCAATTCCTTAATTGTTAAGGTGGGTTGCCCACATCTATAAATAAGAGGAGTCTTATTATGGGTGGTATGGGTTGTTGACTTTAACAAAGTACGTAATAATTCCAAGTTGTTGGGAGTATGCGCTTTTCTATAGAGATAGAAAACTAGGGTTTAGCCAACCACCCTTCTTCTTGAATTTTTTTTTCTTCCTTGGTGGATCACCTCTGAGGCCAAACATTTGGGTGGCTAACGCGTTGATCGAAAGGAAGGAACCAAACCCGTGGATTCAAGATTGAACGCAAAGGATTTGGAGGTGAACTTGTACTGAGGAAGCTCGATCTTCAGGGTATGATTTATTCTTTATCTTTTCATTTAATTAATAATTGTGCATAAAGGGTGATCCGGGTATATGGTTTGTAAATTTTTAAACTCGATTTTACACGCTTGCAATTTTTATGCAATTTGATTACTATTTCATGAATATTCTGAAACCTAATAATGGCATGAGAGCCAAACTTTTATCTGAATTATTAATTGTTTTAATTTGATATGTATATTGATATGTGTTTTGAACAATTTAATTGGGCATAATTTTATTGTATAAAATTTAAATAAAATAAATAAAAATAAATAAATAAATAAAAATAAAATAAAATATTTTTATATATGCCTACTGATTTGCGGATTTCAAGTGAAGCTGCTAAACGGTTTAATTTTTTTTTTTTATGACATACTGACGTGAGTAGTATAAGAAATGGCACGGATCACGAGAAAATTAGCATGCTGCAGTTTTTTAATTTCAAAGCATGTCCGGTTTTTTAATTTTTTAAACCTGCTGCCATCTCGAATTCCGTGTATGCAAAGAATAAAGAAAAAAATATACGGACTCAATTTTTTTTGAAGCAGCAGGTAGTTATTCTGGCACGGGAATCAATGGGCAGTGCACGGATCACGTTGAAACAAAAAAAAAAGGCAACTAGATTATGTATATATATAGTATAATATATATATATATATATAAAATAAAGTACATTATTATATATATATATATAATAGTTATATATATATAATATATTATTCTCAATAATTTTATAATTAAAATAAAGGTTTATTTTAATTTTAAAATATAAAGTTTATTTTAATTTTAAAATTAGAATTTCATGCTAACTAATTAGAGTTGAAATTGGATTCCATAATAACTAATTGGAGTTGAAATTGGATTTTATTTTTCCTAAAATAAAGGAGTTTATTTGTGAATAGGGAAGTAAATCCATCTTTCCTTAAATAAAGAAGTTTATTTAGATATGAAATAAGATTTCATATTATTCAAAATAAAGGAGTTTATTTGTGAATAGGAAAGATAATCCGTGTTTCCTTTAATATTTTTTTTTTACATGGAATTGGATTCCATAATTAATTAAAATAAAAGAGTTTATTTTAATTAGAGATTTTTTTATTACATGGAATTGGATTCCATAATTAATTAAAATAAATGAGTTTATTTTGATTAAAATTTTGATTAAAATAGATTTTATACTAACTAAATTTGCCCATTAAATGATATCAATATATATATTAAATGTTTATTATTCATGAGATGAATGTTATTTATTGATGCATATGGTGATGTGTATGATAATAAATGGGATTGATTATGAACTATTGACCAATGTGATTGGATTTTATTTTAGTTGGATGCATGAATGTATGGGTTTTATTAAATGGGGTCTCTGCATACCTCGTCTTCTAATTTTTCTTAATGTAAATTCTATCTCTCTCCTATGTACTTCCCTCGATCTACGATCAAGGTTTCTATTTATTTTAAATAGTTTTGTAATAGGAATAGTTAGAATTAATTTTGAAAAATTGGAGATCAAGGAACAAGGAGGCGCTTGAAGACCGCTTTGTAATGGAGCACGGGTTTAAATGTAATAGTTATATTTAAATATTATTTCTTGCCCCCTAGGGTTTGACCTTTTGGTTCACTTGGTGGCTCTAGTGAACCAAACTAGAATAAAAGTCCATAATCAATCCGGGTAGAATATAGTATTCTATATGTGCATGCTTATACTATATATATTATATATTATGCAAACATGCTTCGCATGTTCATTAATATAACGCGTATTTTATATATATATATGTAAATGCTGCTAAAACAAGATGAGACAAATTAATAACAAACCCTCAATTTTATATTAAGTCCTAAGCGTTCAAAGATATTTGGAATATCGAACGTCGCCTTCTAGCATGATAAAATTAATAGAGTATTAAATATTTAATATGAGTTTGTTGTGTCACCACAAGGCAAGTATTAAGTATTTAAGATGTTAATTTATCACATTTGATGCTTATAAAGAAAATTGAACAATATTGTTTTGTTGTGTCACCACAAGGATGATATTTTTTTTTTGAATATATGGAGTGCTAGGTCGGACTTAACTTGGATAATTTTGATTCGGATGTGCCACCACTTGATCAAAATAATCTAAGAGGCAAAATACAAGGAGTTGCATAGTTGATGTAATTGACAAAAGTTGTCTACCTATTTATTTATATATAGTTTGTTGTGTCACCACAAGGCTATATACATTTGAAATGGGATCCTTATTCTCACTAGCAAATCTTTAATTAGATTTTGCTTAACTATATAAGTGAGGTAATATAGTTTGAAGAAAATAGTGGGAGATACCAATTTAAAACAAGACCTAATTTATTTTGGTAATTAATAAAAGAATGTATGTTAAAATGTTGTTAATTACAAATTCATTTACAGAATTTTACAATGTCTAAAATTACTATCACTGCGAAGCATATTAGATGCTAAGTTAATCAGACCGAATTAAACGGATTGGTTAAGGAATTTGAGAATAGTTCTCATAACCGAAAAGCTATCTTATGTCCTTAATACGCCTATCCCTGCAATGGTTGCAGATAATGCCTCTGAGGAAGAGATTGCTACTTTTAGAAAGTGGCAAGATGATGCACAATGTTAGCTCGATGCATCATGCTCAGATCCATGAGTAACAAGCTTCGCCACGACTGAAACTATGGATACTCCTACTATATTCACCGCACATCAAGTAGTTGATGGTGAGGAAAGTGGGACCGATAGATATCGATATCTAAGGAGCTCTTCCGATCTAGAATGGCCAATGGCACTATAGTACAGCATAAAAAGTTCTTAACATAATCAATTTGATTGATCAATTAGGACAACAGGTTTTTGTCATGGATGGAAAGTTGAGCCAAGATTTGATCTTGCACTCACTCCCTAACTCCTTTCACAATTGTTGTGAATTTTTCATATGAACAAGCTAGATATCACCTCACTGATTTGCTTAACATATTGAAAAATGTTGAGAGTCACTTTCAACCAAGAAAGACCAAGTCTTCTTGGTAGGGGCCCAAAGGATCTTACGAAAGAAGAACGATTCAAAGAAGGTAAATGAAAAGGCAAAAATAAAGGATAATAAGAACAAAACTGATATGGATAGCAAAGGAGTTTGCTTCCACTAAAATAAGCCTAGACACTGGAAAGAAACTGCGAGAAACATCTTGCGAGGCTAACCAAAGAAGCTTAGTGAAGTTTCTTTATAATACGCTTTTGTTCATGATTGAAATAAATTTTTCTTTAAGTCAAGGTTCTACTTGGGTATTGGATACCGACTTTGGTTATCATAAATATAGATTTATGAATGGACCAAGCGAGTAGAAAGCTAAACAAATATAAGTAATCCCATGTGTGGGAAATGAAGCAAAGGTTACAACATTAGCCATAGAAACTTATAGTTTAGCACGACTACCACGCGCAAATCTATTAAGTCAATAAATTGTTATTGTATTCCAGCTCTTGTTAAAATATTATTTCCATTTTATTGTTGGACAATGAAATCTTTGGTATTATAATTAAGAACAATTGTTGTTCTATTTATAATAATAATGTTTTGTATAGAATCGAATATTACTAATAAATTTTGTATACTGACTTACATGAAAATAATTTTGCAAATTGAACAAACTAGTATAAGAAAAAGGAGATGATCATTCAAAGAGTTGAATGTGTGTATTTGCTTGAATACAATTGTGAATTATTTGAAAGGTTCAAAGAATTGAGAATGAAATAAATTGGCAAAGTATTAAGATTCTTTGATTAGATCAAGGAATAAATACTTGTCAATAAGTTTTAGATCATCTCAAATGGTTTTCTCATAATGGACACATCCTCGATACGCAATAATTGATTGATGTATCTCGAATGAAAATCATACCTTGTTGGACATGGTACGGTCCATAATTATTTTATCGACATTCCAAAGATCCTTCTAGGATCATGTCCTAGAAATGGCTACATATCTCACGAAAATGGTAACCTCAAAATCCATTTCAAGACTCCATAAAAGTTATGGATGGGGAGGATTCCTAATCTTAAGAATGTTAAGATAAGGGGTTGTCCAACTTATGTGAAACGGTTTCAAAGGATAAGCTTGGGACAAGATTTGACAAATACAGATTTGTGGGACATCCTAAAGTAATTTTAGGGTAAATGTTCTATAATCCTACTTAGCAAAAAGGTGTTTATTGCGAAACACGCTTCCTTCTAAGATAAAGGTGTTTATCATTGAAAGGGCTAGTGGGAGGATAATAGATCTTGAAGAGTTCAAGAACCACAAAACACTATAAATCAAATAAGAGGAACCTATAGATATACCTATTGTACCACAAACCAAATCGTAAATAAATCTGAATAGTACCAAGATACCGGGAGGTATGGATTCATCATAGATGATGATGATGAGGTACACATCATAGAAGATGATGATCCAGTTACATACGATGAGGTAAGTGTTGTAGTCACTCAGAGAAATGGATTGAAGCAAGTTTCTCAAATATGGAACATTCGTTTTGATGAGGCAATCAAAAGAGTTTGATTTTATCAAAAATAAGAATAAACCTAGTGTGTACAAAAGGGTCAGTGGGAGTGTCGTGACATTCCTAGTACTATATGTTGATATACTACAGATAAGGAATGACATACTAATGCTACAATCAGTAAAGATAAAGTTATCTAAACATTCCTCCATGAATGATTTGGGAAGAGTATCTTAATTGGGGATAAAATCTATATAGATAGATTTAAAAGGATGCTCAACTTAACCCAAGGAACGTATATTCATTTGATGCTAAAGTAGTTTAGCATGGCAAACTCCAAGAGATGTCTCATGTAGATGAGCCATGGAGTGTATCTCTCTTAATAGTCCCCATAGACTCCAAAGAAGAGAGATTGCATGAGTAACTATCATGTATGCAATGAAATATACGAGACCTGATGTTGATCAGTCATATTCTGGAGAAGTTCACTGTGAGTCAGTGAAAAACATCTTAAAGTGCTTAACCGGCACTAAGGATGTGATCATATTTATGGTGGGTCTAAATTAAAATTAGAGGGCTTAACAGACTCAAGTTTTTCGAGACGCACTAAGATGACGTAAAATCCACTTTAAGGTAAAGCGTTATCTTGAATAATTGGTGCGTTGAATTGGAAAGGTTCCAAACAAAGAAAGAGTTCTTTGGTTTAGTGATAAAGACAAAGTATATAGCTATAAATGAAGTCTGCAAGTTGATTGTTTGGATTAAAAGTTCATTACTGTAACTAGGAATAGTTCCTAAGTCTCATCTTGGATCTAAACATGTGTTGTGGCACTTTCATTTGATTATTAGAATCATTGAAGATGGGAAATCACTATAGAGATAGTGGACTCTCATAAACAACATTACATATCCATTAACTAAAGCTTATCCAACAACCAGGATAATCGTCACTTAGAGAAGAAGAAGAGTATGAGATACCATGACGATTGGCTTTAGTGCAAGTGGGAGATTGAAAGTAGTATGCATACAAGCCAATCATGTTTGATGATAAAGCATATACTTTGTAACAATCTTATTCATTTATTAATAAAAAGTATTAATTTATTAAAGGCTTTTAATTATCTACATGATCTCGCTTTTTATAATATGTGATAAACCCATATTTTTAAGCAATGCTTTTAGAATAATGATGATGATCATTCTAATGAGATCTAAATTCTTAGAAAGCTTAAAAACTAAAATAGTTCCCAATCATTGGATTACTAAATTGGGGATTAGTGAATCCGGATAGATTGGTACATACGTTATTTGCTTTCGTTGGATGAGGATGATTGATCTCATGATCATTTGTGTGGAGACACTAAAGCAAGTATGTAGGTGCTTATTAGAGAATAAGTTCACTCGAACGTTGGCTCGCTAAGGAATACCTAATGGAGTTTTATTTGCTGTCAATAGGAATTCTGTAGTGATAGTAGTCTGAGTAATCCTTGGACTTGAGATTATCATAGTATCTTGTGTATGATGAGTTATACTTTGACTTATTCCTTAAGACCCTTAGGGTATATCAAAGGGTATGCTTGGGTATAATAAGTTGTACATGGAGATAATGTATGATCAATAAAGAATCTACCACTTCTAATAAAAGAAGAGAAATGTCCTATGTGATTCGATAAATGACTACCCAAAGAGTCCTCGGGTTAAGCGAAATGAAATTAGAAAGGAGTTTCTAATTTGCATTATTTGAGAGTTGTGCATTTAAGAGTCGAAATACATATAATTAAATAAAATAAAACTTGACAAAGAATTCCATGTCTTATATTTAATTGGGACATTGTATGGTGGAAGGATTGAATTGTCATGATAACTATTTACTCAAAGGTTCTTTAATGATTAATGTTGAAATCTATATTATCCGGAAAGTCGCTGATCGCTAGGGAGGCTTATCCCTATTGTAGAATAAATATTATTTAAATAAATTAATTGTTTAATTTATTTATTTAAATAAGATTAGAATTGTTCTAATTGATTTATTCACAACCGGGTTTAATATGGAGAACCTAAAGGGTCACACCATAAAAGGAAGAATAATTATTTAAGAAGTTAATGGCATAATCGTAATAATATTATTTTATGTATATTTAATTTAATCTATGGTGATAGAATAAATTAAATAGCTTAATATTATTATTTAATATTTTAGAAATATTAAATATAAATTAATAAGAGGAGTCTTATTAATATTATTACAATTATTATTATTTTAATTTCTAAAAGAGTTTAGGAATTAATTTAATATAAGTACTCTCATTTATTCCTAATTGGATTAGGAAGGAAAATTAGTTAAAGGAGTTTAATTAATTATCCTAATAAGATTAGGGAGCTTAATTAATTAAAAGAATTAATTAATTAAAACCCAATTCCTTAATTGTTAAGGTGGGTTGCCACATTTATAAATAAGAGGAGTCTTATTATGGGTGGTATGGGTTGTTGACTTTAACAAAGTACGTAATAATTCCAAGTTGTTGGGAGTATGCCTTTTCTATAGAGATGAAAACTAGGGTTTAGCCAACCACCCTTCTTCTTGAATTTTCTTCTTCCTTGGTGGATCACCTCTGAGGCCAAACATTTGGGTGGCTAACGTTGATCGAAAGGAAGGAACCAAACCCGTGGATTCAAGATTGAACGCGAAAGGATTTGGAGGTGAACTTGTACATTCGAGGAAGCTCGATCTTCAAGGGTATGATTTATTCTTTATCTTTTCGTTTAATTAATAATTGTGTATAAAGGGTGATCCGGGTATATGGTTTGTAAATTTTAAACTCGATTTTACACGCTCATGAATTTTTATGCAATTTGATTGCGCTCATGAATATTACAAACCTAACATACGCGTGGTTGCATAGTAGCACACGGTATTGATTATTGATGCTTACGTGAGAAGTCACTCAGTTTTGTTTAATTATTGCTTCAGTAATTGTTTCATAGTATCTCACGTTAATTGATTCAATTATTGTCGATATTTTATATATTATTAAATCAATAATTGAGACGACGAAGTTATTAATATTATTATTTGCAATATTAACGATGTCTGAAGTTCTCCGCTAAGGAGAGGTTTGGTCACCTAATTGCGGCGCCAATAGGGAGAAATCCTTATTGAAAGCCCCTCTTCCTAGAGAACGACACAGTCGATTAATAGTGTGAATTATAATAATGATGATGAAGTTTTGTTTTATTAGTATTATTAATGTAATAAAACGTAAAAGCTTTTTATATAAAATGTAATACTTTTATAAAGTTATTCATTTTATTAGACTATAAATAGAATATATTATATTTTATTTTGCAGATAGTGCTGCGATAGTAAAATCTTTTTATATAAAATGTATACTTTTATAAAGTTATTCATTTTATTAGATTATAAATAGAATATATTATATTTTATTTAAAAGATTTTGTTTTATTAAAATATTTTATAGTAAACCAACTGAACGTCTGCTTTAAAAGTAAATTAATCTGGACCGCTTCAAGAATTAGTTACTATTCACCCATTCTCCTATAAATAGAAGTTCATTCCTTCATTATTTCTTACGAATTCATTGAAACTCTAGAGAGAAAACTATAGAGAGAAAGAAGAAAAGTATTCTCGCTACTTCACTACTCCTATATCCAAATGTTCTAAGGTAAGGGTATTATTTCTTTCATATTCATGAAGAGAACTTCATTATTCTATTTTTTTATTCTGTTGAATAACTTTGTATACGCTGATCTACCCTATACTTGGTGAAATTCTTCCATTATTCCATTCTTTATCATTATGTTGAATAACTCGCCTATGCTAAGCACCGCATACATGGTGAAATTCTTCATTATTCCATTCTTTATCATTATGTTGAATAACTTATACCTATGCCAAGTATCGCATACATGGTGAAATTCTTCATTATTCCATTCTTTATTATTCTCATTGGAATATCATGTCCGCATGCGTTCTGCACGACTGGTTCCGTTATTTATTATTCTGTTGGAACATCCTCCATGCGGTTGAATTTCGCTTTGACTGGTTTCGTTATTTATTATTCTTTGGAATATCGTTTGCTTGCATTTTCCCCGACCTAGTTCCGTTATTTATTATTCTATTGGCATAACCTGCCTGTGCGGTTTATCGCATGCCTGGTGATTTCTTTTGTTATTCCATTCTTTATTATACTCAGTTAGTTAAAGTTTGGACTTCTATACTCCATGAAATTAGTGGAATATCATTGATATTTGCGCTTCATCCAGTATCTTTTCATGGAAATATTCTCCTGAGCATTCTTGAATTTTACTCTACAAAGAAGTTTCATGTTGACAATTTGGACGTTATTAGTTCCTGGATAAATTACTTCTTGAACTTGTTTTATTGAATTCTTATATCATTGTCATCATCCTCATGTTTATATTATGTTGAAAGTCATCTGTGGCATGTAGTGCATAGATGGACTTGGTATGATTATGACCAGGGATTAATCGGTATAATCATGACCGTAATGTTACAAATGATGTGGTAAAAGTCCTCATTGGCCTGTAGTGCATTGATGGACAGTTGTTGGCATGATCATGACCATTGATGAATACACGAATATCCTTGGCCCGTAGTGCATGGATAATTTGTGGTTGTGATACTAAATAATATCTTTGGTAGTAGTCTTGGGGGATGATGTGGATTATTTATTAAGTTTGAGTCCCAACGATAAAAGTGATGAAAAACCTTTTAAATCATAAAAGGTAGTAGATTTTATTCTCTACTTGACTCTTTTAATGGATTGCTTGTTCCGTTGTAGTTAACTTGATGTTTGTTATATTGTATCAGTTTAACACTGTTGAAGGCTAACGATAATTTATTCTGTATTATCTTAGTCATAATATTTCTTACTGGGCTAGTAGAGCTCACCCTTTTACTTTCATTGTTCTCTTCAGGAAATGAGAACGTAGCAGGGACTAGTCGAGGAATGGAGTGACGGTCCAGATAATAGCTTTAGTAGTCCTCACTATTCTGTTAAATAGTGGGATAATAAATGTAAACTCAATTGATTGTGGATATTGTCTAGATGACAATATTTGTATTAAAACTCACATCATATGTTTTGTCGTATTTTACACGACTGTTGTATAATTAAGTTGTATTTAAATTTTGTACCATGTATTTGGCGACTCAAGATAGGTGATGTATACCTATTTTGGGGGCGTCACAATTGGTATCAAAGCTTAGGGATATGATCCCTGGCTGAGATGTGAGACAAGAACTAGGAGGGGAGAGACGGGGAATTCCTTCACTAGTATGACCTACCTAAGTTTATTTAGAATTTAATTGGTCGGTCAGAGTATAGGGATAATATGTGACATGTTAATTAACCCTTGTTTTGTGGCAGTATTTGAAAATGACATCCGAGAATGTTGAGAACATCAATGGAGCACAGGAGACCGTTAAGTCTCCACAGATCAATAATCAGGATAATGTGCATCAGGAAGGCGACAATCCTCAGGCAAACAACAACACTGACCAGATGATGAACGATGTAATGTTCAAAGGCTTTATGCAATTCATACAACATCGTGCAAGAGCGGCTCTCGCATAAAAATGCGGTGGAAACACCGGCAACTCTCCTGACAATCACCACTAAATGCCTCAAGGAACTGGGACCACCGGAGTTTTTGAGAGCCAAAACCACTAAAGGCGGAGACGTGGATAAAGCGAGATCAACAAAATATTTGATATCTTGGGATGCTCCGAGGAGCAAAGGTTCCTTTGCCACCTTCATATTGCGTGCGGAGGCATTCATCGTGGAATCAGAAACGTACTCAACCTACCGCATCAAGATGACTTGTGAGAAGTTCCAAGAATTGTTCAATGACAAGTACTTTCCCAAAAGTATTCGGCTATATGAAAAGAGGTAGAGTTCATCAAGTGAGCAAAACAACATGACAATTAATCGCAAAGACGAAGCCAAGTTTGCCGAGTTGTCCCAATTTACGTCCCATTTAGTTGATAATGAGGAGAGAATGACGCGAATGTTTCTAAGAGGTTTGAAACCCGAGATACATCAATATCTTATCTCTCATAAAATGTGTTTGTATTCAGATGTTGTTAATAGGGCTCAGTTATTGGAGCGCGATAATGAGTTAACCCAACCAAAAGAGAGCAGCCGGCAAAATGATAATACCAATGACAACAGTCATCGAAGTGGTGATAATAAGCGTAGAGGGAATCAACATGCCAGAAATGGTAACCACTTCAGTGGTAATCATGGCCAAAACAATAAGAATGGACATTTCAAGAAGAGGAGATTCAACAATGATGGAAAGACGTCGCCACCAGCACCCGTTGTTAAGGAAGGAGAACTGTTAGGTTTGTAATATTCATAACGCAATCAAAATTGCAAAATAATGCGGAAGCGTGTAAAAATCAGAGTTTAAAATTTTTACAAACCATATACCCGGATCACCCTTTATGCATAATTATTAATTAAACGAAAAGATAAAGAATAAATCATACCCTTGAAGATCGAGCTTCCTCAGGTACAAGTTCACCTCCAAATCCTTTCGCGTTCAATCTTGAATCCACCGGGTTTGGTTCCTTCCTTTGATCAACGTTAGCCACCCATGTGTTTGGCCTCTAGAGGTGATCCACCAAGGAAGAATAAAATTCAAGAAGATGGGTGTTATGGCTAACCCTAGTTTTCTATCTCTATAGAAAAGGCATACTCCCAACAACTTGGAATTATTACGTACTTTTTTAAAGTCAACAACCCATCCACCCATAATAAGACTCCTCTTATTTATAGATGTGGGCAACCCATCTTAACAATTAAGGAATTGGGTTTTATTTAATTAATTAAATTCTTTTAATTAATTAAGCTCCCTAATCTTATTAGGGATAATTAATTAAACTCCTTTAACTAATTTTCCTTCCTAATCCAATTAGGAATAAATGAGAGTACTTATATTAAATTAATTCCTAAACTCTTTTAGAAATTAAAATAATAATAATTGTAACAATATTAATAAGACTCCTCTTATTAATTTATATTTAATATTTCTAAAATATTAAATAATAAATATTAAGCTATTTAATTTATTCTATCATCATAGATTAAATTAAATATACTTAACATATTATTATGATTATGCCATTAACTTCTTAAATAATTATTCTTCCTTTTATGGTGTGACCCTTTAGGTTCTCCATATTAAACCTATTGTGAATAAATCAATTAGAATAATTCTAATCTTATTTAAATAAATAAATTAAACAATTAATTTATTTAAATAAATAATATTTATTCTACAATAGGATAAGCCTCCCTAGCGATCAACGACTTTCCGTATAATATAGATTTCAACATTAATCATAAAAGAACCTTTGAGTAAATAGTTACCGTATTATTCAATCCTTCCACCATACAATGTCCCAATTAAATATAAGACATGGAATTACCGCTAAGTCTTATTTTATTTAATTATATGTATTTCGATCCTTAAATGCACAACTCCAAATAATGCAAATTAGAAACTCTTTTCTAATTTCATTCTCGCTTGCCAAGGACTACTGGGTTGTCATTTATCGAATCACATAGACATTTCTCTTCTTTTATTAGAAGTGGTAGATTCTTTATTAATCATACATTATCTCCATGTATAACTTATTATACCCAAGCATACCCTTTGATATACCCTAAGGGTCTTAAGGAATAAGTCAAAGTATAACTCATCATACATAAGATACTATGATGATCTCAAGTCCAAGGATTACTTGTACTACTATCACTACAGTAAATTCCTATCGACAGCAAATAAAACTCCATTAGGTATTCCTTAGCGAGCCAATGCTCAAAGGAACTTATTCTCTAATAAGCACCTACATACTTGCTTTAGTGTCTCCACACAAATGATCATGAGATCAATCATCCTCATCCAATGAGCAAGCAACGATGTACCAATCTATCCGGATTCACTAATCCCCAATTTAGTAATCCAATGATTGGGAACTATTTTAGTTTTATGCTTTCTAAGAATTTAGATCTCATTAGAATGATCATCATCATTATTCTAAAAGCATTGCTTAAAACTATGGGTTTATCACATATTATAAAACAAAGATCATGTAGATAATTAAAAGCCTTTAATAAATGAATACTTTTTATTAATAAATGAATAAGATTGTTACAAAGTATATGCTTTATCATCAAACATGATCGGGCTTGTGTGCATACTACTTTCAATCTCCCACTTGCACTAAAGCCAATCGTCATGGTATCTTATACTCTTCTTCTCTCTAAGTGACGATTATCCTCATTGTTGGATAAGCTTTAGTTAATGGATATGTAATGTTGTTTATGAGAGTCCACTATCTCTATAGTGATTTCCCATCTTCAATGATTCTAATAATCAAATGAAAGTGCCACAACACATGTTTAGATCCAAGATGAGACTTGGGAACTATTCCTAGTTCTCAGAATGAACTTTTAATCCAAACAATCAACTCATAGCTTTATTTATAGCTATATACTTTGTCTTTATCACTAAACCAAAGAACTCTTTGCATTGTTTGGAACCTTTCCAATTCACTACACCACTGCTCAAGGTAACACTTTACCTTAAAGTGGATTTTCTGTCGTCTTTGGTCCATCTCGAAAAACTTGAGTCCAGAAAGCCCTCTAGTTTTAATTCGCACCCACCATGTATGCTCACATCCTTAGTGCTTGTTAAGAACTTTAAGATGTTTTTCACCGCCTTACAATGATCTTCTCCGTATATGACCGATCAACATCGTGTCTCGTACATTTCATCAGATACATGATTGTCACTCATGCGATCTCTCTTCTTTGGAGTCTATGGGGACTATTAAGAGATACACTCCATAGCTCATCGACATGAGACATCTCTTGAGTTTGCCATGCTAAACGACTTTAGCATCAAATGAATATACGCCTCGGGTTAAGTCGAGCATCCTCTTAAATCTATCTATATAGATTTATATCCCCAATTAAGATACTCTTCCAAATCATTCATGGAGGAATGTTTAGACAACTTTATCTTTACTTGATTGTAGCATTGGTATGTCATTCCTTATCCGTAGTATATCAACATATAATATTAGGAATGTCACGACGCCCCCACCGTCCCTTTGTACACACTAGAACTCTTACCTCATCGTATGTAATCGGATCATCATCTTCTATGATGAGTACCTCATCATCATCATCTATGATGAATCCATACCTCCTAGGTATCTTGGTACTATTCCGTATTTACGATTTGGTTGTGGTACAATAGGTCTATCTATAGTTCCTCTTATTCGACTTATAGTGTTTTGTGGTTCTTGAACTCTTCAAGATCTATTATCCTCCCACTAGCCCCTTCAATGATAAACGCCTTTATCTTAGAAGGCGCCGTGTTTCGTAACAAACACCTTTTCTAAGTAGAATTATAGAACATATACCCTAAACTTACTTTAGGATGTCCCACAAATCGACACTTGTCAAATCTTGTCCCAAGCTTATCCTTTGAAACCTTTTCACATAAGTTGACAACCCCTTATCTTAACATACTTAAGATTAGAATCCTCCCCGCCCATAACTTTTATGGAGTCTTGGGGCCGGATTTTGAGGTTACCATTTTCGTAGATATGCGCCATTTCTAGGACATTATCCCGTAGGATACTCGGAATGTCAGAAAATCATTATGGACCGCACTATGTCCAACAAGGTACGATTTTTCATTTCGTATACATCAATCAATTATTGCGTGATCCGGATGTGTCCATTATGAGAAAACCATTTGAGATGATCTAGAAACTTATTGCACAAGTATTTATTCCTCGATCTAATCAAAGAATCTTAATACTTTGCCAATTTGTTTCACTTTTGAATTCTTTGAACCTTTCAAAAAATTCACACTTGTATTTCAAAGAAATACACACATTCAACTCTTTGAATTATCATCTCCTTTTCTTATACTAATTTGTTCAATATGCAAAATTATTTTCATGTAAGTCAAGTATACAAAATTTATTAAGTAATATTCCTGCTTCTATACAAAACATTATTATTATAAATAGAACAACAATTGTTCTTAATTATAATTCCAAAATTTTATTGTCCAACAATAAAATGGAAATAATATTTCTTACAAGAACCGAAATACAATAACAACTTATCGACTTAATAGATTTTCCCATAGTATTGCTAAACTATAAGTTTCTATAGCTAATGCAAAGAACCTTTGCTTCATTTTCCACACATAGATTACTTATCTTTGTTTAACTTTCTACTTCGCTTGGTCCTTCATAAATCTATATTTATGATAACCAAAGTCGGATCCAATACCCAAGTAGAACCTCGACTTAAAGAAAAATTTATTTTAAATCATGAACAAATTTGTATTTGTAAATCAAACTTCACTAAGCTTCTTTGGTTAGCCTCTCGCAAGATGCTTCTTGCAGCTTTCTTTCCAAGGTCCAAAGCTTATTGCGTAAAGGAAGCAAACTCCTTTGCTATCCGTACGCTTTTGTTCTTATTATCCTTTGTTTATGCCTTTCTATTTACCTTCTTTGAATCGCTTTTCTTTCGTAAGATCCTTTGGCCCCTACCAAGAAGACTTGATCTTTCTTGGTTGAAAGTGACTCTCAATATTTTTCAATATGTTAAGCAAATCAATGAGGTCGATATCTAGCTTGTTCATATGAAAAATTCACAACAATTGTGAAGGAGTCCGGAGTGGGTGCAAGATCAAATCTCGCTCAACTCTCCATCCATGACAAAACCAGTTGTCCTAATCGATCAATCAAATTGATTATGTTAAGAACTTTTTGTCCGCATCTATAGTGTCATCGGCCATTCTAGATCGGAAGAGCTTCTTAGATATCTCGATATCTATCACCCCACTTTCCTCACCATCAACTACTTGATGTGCGTGAATATAGTAAGAGTATCCATAGTTTCATGCCGACGTCAAGCTCGTTACTCATGGATACGAGCATGATGCATCGAGCCAATCGTGCATCATCTTCGCCACTTTCTAAAAGTAGCAATGTCTTCCTCGAGACATTGTCCTCGCAACCATTGCAGTGGATAAAGCGATTATGGACATAAGATAGCTTTTTCACCATGAGAACTTTTCTCAATTTCCTTAACCAATCCGCTTAATTCTATTCGATTAATTTAGCATCTAATATGCTTCGCAAAGGATAGTAATTTTAGACATTGTAAAATTTCAGTAAATGAATTTGTAATTAACAACATTTTAACATACATTCTTTTATTAATTACCAAAATAAATTAGGTCTTGTTTTAAATTGGTATCTCCCACTATTTTCTTCAAACTATATTACCTCACTTATATAGTTCTAAAAATCTAATTAAAGATTAGCTAGTGAGAATAAGGATCCCATTTCAAATGTATATAGCCTTGTGGTGACACAACAAACTATATATAAATAAATAGGTAGACAACTTTTGTCAATTACATCAACTATGCAACTCCTTGTATTTTGCCTCTTAGATTATTTTGATCAAGTGGTGGCACATCCGAATCAAAATTATCCAAGTTAAGTCCAACCTAGCACTCCATATATTCAAAAAAGAAAATATCATCCTTGTGGTGACACAACAAAACAATATTGTTCAATTTTCTTTATAAGCATCAAATGTGATAAATTAACATCTTAAATACTTAATACTTGCCTTGTGGTGACACAACAAACTCATATTAAATATTTAATACTCTATTAATTTTATCATGCTAGAAGGCTAACGCTCGATATTCCAAATATCTTTGAACGCTTAGACTTAATATAAAAATTGAGGGTTTTATTAATTTGTCTCATCTTCTTGTAGCACGCATGCACATATATATATAAAATACGCGTTATATTAATGAACATGCGAAGCATGTTTGCATAATATATAATATATATAGTATAAGCATACACATATAGAATACTATATTCTACCCTTGATTGATTATGGACTTTTATTCTAGTTTGGTTCACTAGAGCCACCAAGTGAACCAAAAGGTCAAACCCTAGGGTGCAAGAAATAATATTTAAATATAACTATTACATTTAAACCCTGCTCCATTACAAACGGGTCTTCAAGCCTCCTTGCTTCCTTTTTTCGATCTCCAATTTTTCAAAATTAATTCTAATTATTCCTATTACAAAACTATTTTAAAATAAATAGAAACCTCGATCGCAAATCAAGGGAAGTACATAGAGAGGAGATAGAATTTACATTAAGAAAAATTAGAGAAGACGAGGTACGCAGAATTCCCATTTAATAAAACCCATACATTCATGCATCCAACTAAAATAAAATCCAATCATATCGGGTCAATAGTCCATAATCAATCCCATTTATTATCATACACATCACCATACGCATCAATAAATAACATTCATCTCATGAATAATAAACATTTAATATATATATTGATATCATTTAATGGGCAAATTTAGTTAGTATAAAATCTATTTTTGAATCAAAATAAACTCCTTTATTTTAATCCAAATTTAAATCAAAATAAAACTATTTTATTTTAATTTATCCTATTTTGAATAAAATAAACTATTTTATTTTAATCAAAAACTTTAATCAAAATAAACTACTTTATTTTAATTAATTATGGAATCCAATTCCATGTAAAAAAAAATCTTTTATTAAAGGAAACACGGATATTCTTTTCTATTCACAAATAAACTCCTTTATTTTGAATAATATGAAATCTTATTCCATATTTAAATAAACTCTTTTATTTAAGAAAATTAGATTCTTTCCTATTCACAAATAAACTCTTTTATTTTGAATAATATGAAATCTTATTTCATATCTAAACAAACTCCTTTATTTAAGGAAAGATGGATTTATTTCCCTATTTACAAATAAACTCTTTTATTTTAGGAAAATATAAAATCCAATTTCAACTCCAATTAGTTATCATGGAATCCAATTCCAACTCTAATTAGTTAGCATGAAATTCTAATTTTAAAATTAAAATAAACCTTTTATTTTAAGATTAAAATAAATTTTTATTTTAAAATTAAAATAAACTTTTATTTTAAGATTAAAATAATTATATATATATATATATAATATTCAATTTTAAAATTAAAATAAACTCTTTTATTTTAATATTAAAATAAACCTTTTATTTTAAGATTAAAATAAACTTTTATTTTAATTATAAAATTATTAAAATATATATATTATATTATATATATAAATATTATATATATATATATATATATATATATATATATATATATATATATATATATATATATATATTACATATAATATACATATATATTATAAAAAACATGGTTTTTCAAAAAACTTGTTTTCCGTAATATGGTCGCTATTTATTAAAAAAAACATGGTATTTAGTTTTCCTTGGTTTATGTACAAGATTGAATAACAAAAAAAAAAAACTAAAGCCTCATGCCTTTTTTTTTTTTTTTATTTTATTTCATTTTATGTCCTTGAAATCCGTAAGCAATAATGCTTTTTTTTTTTTTTTTTTTTTTTTTTTTTTATTTATTAAATTTTATACAATAAAATTATGCCCAAAAAAATTGTTCTAAACACATATCAATATACATATCAAATTTAAAATAATTAATAATTTATATAAAGGTTTGGCTCGATGCCATCGTTAGGTTTGTAATATTCATAACGCAATCAAAATTGCAAAAAAATGCGAAGCGTGTAAAATCGTAGTTTAAAATTTTACAAACCATATACCCGATCACCCTTTATGCATAATTATTAATTAAACGAAAAGATAAAGAATAAATCATACCCTCAAGATCGAGCTTCCTCAGTACAAGTTCACCTCCAAATCCTTTCGCTCAATCTTGAATCCACCGGCTTGGTTCCTTCCTTCGATCAACGTTAGCCACCCAAATGTTTGGCCTCTGAGGTGATCCACCAAGGAAGAATAAAATTCAAGAAGATGGGTGTTATGGCTAACCCTAGTTTTCTATCTCTATAGAAAAGGCATACTCCCAACAACTTGGAATTATTACGCATTTTTTAAAAAGTCAACAACCCATCCACCCATAATAAGACTCCTCTTATTTATAGATGTGGGCAACCCATCTTAACAATTAAGGAATTGGGTTTTATTTAATTAATTAAATTCTTTTAATTAATTAAGCTCCCTAATCTTATTAGGGATAATTAATTAAACTCCTTTAACTAATTTTCCTTCCTAATCCAATTAGGAATAAATGAGAGTACTTATATTAAATTAATTCCTAAACTCTTTAGAAATTAAAATAATAATAATTGTAATAATATTAATAAGACTCTCTTATTAATTTATATTTAATATTTCTAAAATATTAAATAATAATATTAAGCTATTTAATTTATTCTATCACCATAGATTAAATTAAATATACTTAACATATTATTACGATTATGCCATTAACTTCTTAAATAATTATTCTTCCTTTTATGGTGTGACCCTTTAGGTTCTCCATATTAAACCTATGTGAATAAATCAATTAGAATAATTTAATCTTATTTAAATAAATAAATTAAACAATTAATTTATTTAAATAAATAATATTTATTCTACAATAGGATAAGCCTCCCCTAACATCAACGACTTTCCGTATAATATAGATTTCAACATTAATCATAAAAGAACCTTTGAGTAAATAGTTACCGTATTATTCAATCCTTCCACCATACAATGTCCCAATTAAATATAAGACATGGAATTATCACAAGTCTTATTTTATTTAATTATATGTATTTCGATCCTTAAATGCATTACTCTCCAAATAATGCAAATTAGAAACTCTTTTCTAATTTCATTCTCGCCGCCAAGGACTACTGGGTTGTCATTTATCGAATCACATAGACATTTCTCTTCTTTTATTAGAAGTGGTAGATTCTTTATCGATCATACATTATCTCCATGTATAACTTATTATACCCAAGCATACCTTTGATATACCCTAAGGGTCTTAAGGAATAAGTCAAAGTATAACTCATCATACACAAGATACTATGATGATCTCAAGTCCAAGGATTACTTGACTACTATCACTACAGAATTCCTATCGACAGCAAATAAAACTCCATTAGGTATTCCTTAGCGAGCCAATGCTCAAAGAACTTATTCTCTAATAAGCACCTACATACTTGCTTTAGTGTTCCACACAAATGATCATGAGATCAATCATCCTCATCCAATGAGCAAGTTAACGATGTACCAATCTATCCTGATTCACTAATCCCCAATTTAGTAATCCAATGATTGGGAACTATTTTAGTTTTAAGCTTTCTAAGAATTTAGATCTCATTAGAATGATCATCATCATTATTCTAAAAGCATTGCTTAAAACTATGGGTTTATCACATATTATAAAACAAAGATCATGTAGATAATTAAAAGCCTTTAATAAATTAATACTTTTTATTAATAAATGAATAAGATTGTTACAAAGTATATGCTTTATCATCAAACATGATCGGGTTGTGTGCATACTACTTTCAATCTCCCACTTGCACTAAAGCCAATCGCCATGGTATCTTATACTCTTCTTCTCTAAGTGACGATTATCCCGTCATTGGATAAGCTTTAGTTAATGGATATGTAATGTTGTTCATGAGAGTCCACTATCTCTATAGTGATTTCCCATCTTTCAATGATTCTAATAATCAAATGAAAGTGCCACAACACATGTTTAGATCCAAGATGAGACTTGGGAACTATTCCTAGTTCAGTAATGAACTTTTAATCCAAACAATCAACTTGCAGCCTTTATTTATAGCTATATACTTTGTCTTTATCACTAAACCAAAGAACTCTTTTGTCATTGCTTGGAAACCTTTCCAATTCACTACACCACTGCTCAAGGTAACACTTTACCTTAAAGTGGATTTTCTCATCGTCTTGGTCTGTCTCGAAAAACTTGAGTCCGTAAGCCCTCTAGTTTTAATTCGCACCCACCATGAATATGCTCACATCCTTAGTGCCTGCTAAGAACTTTAAGATGTTTTTCACCGACTTTACAATGATCTTCTCCGTATACGACCGATCAACATCGTGTCTCGTATATTTCATCATCATACACATGATTGTCACTCATGCGATCTCTCTTCTTTTGAGTCTATGGGGACTATTAAGAGAGATACACTCCATAGCTCATCGACATGAGACATCTCTTGAGTTTGCCATGCTAAACGACTTTAGCATCAAATGAATATACGCTCCTCGGGTTAAGTCGAGCATCCTCTTAAATCTATCTATATAGATTTATATCCCCAATTAAGATACTCTTCCAAATCATTCATGGAGGAATGTTTAGACAACTTTATCTTTACCGATCAGAGCATTGGTATGTCATTCCTTATCCGTAGTATATCAACATATAATATTAGGAATGTCACGACGCCCCAATCGACCCCTTTTGTACACATACTAGAACTCTTACCTCATCGTGATGTAAACTCGGATCATCATCTTCTATGATGAGTACCTCATCATCATCATCTATGATGAATCCATACCTCCTAGGTATCTTCTCATGATTATTCCATATTTACGATTTGGTTGTGGTACAATAGGTCTATCTATAGTTCCTCTTATTCGACTTATAGTGTTTTGTGGTTCTTGAACTCTTCAAGATCTATTATCCTCCCACTAGCCCCTTCTTCAATGATAAACACCTTTATCTTGTAGAAGCGCTGTTTCGTAACAAACACCTTTTCTAAGTAGAATTATAGAACATATACCCTAAACTTACTTTAGGATGTCCCACAAATCGACACTTGTCAAATCTTGTCCCAAGCTTATCCTTTGAAACCTTTTCACATAAGTTGACAACCCCTTATCTTAACATACTTAAGATTAGAATCCTCCCCGTCCATAACTTTTATGGAGTCTTGGGGCCGGATTTTGAGGTTACCATTTTCAGAGATATGCAGCCCATTTCTAGGACATTATCCCGTAAGGATACCGGAATGTCGGTAAAATCATTATGGACCGCACTATGTCCAACAAGGTACGATTTTTCATTTCAGATACATCAATCAATTATTACAGATCGATGTGTCCATTATGAGAAAACCATTTGAGATGATCTAGAAACTTATTGCACAAGTATTTATTCCTCGATCTAATCAAAGAATCTTAATACTTTGCCAATTTGTTTCACTTTTGAATTCTTTGAACCTTTCAAAAATTCACACTTGTATTTCAAAGAATACACACATTCAACTCTTTGAATTATCATCTCCTTTTCTTATACTAATTTGTTCAATATGCAAAATTATTTTCATGTAAGTCAAGTATACAAAATTTATTAAGTAATATTCCAGCTTATATAAAAACATTATTATTATAAATAGAACAACAATTGTTCTTAATTATAATACCAAAATTTTATCATCAACAATAAAATGGAAATAATATTTCTAACAAGAACCGAAATACAATAACAACTTATCGACTTAATAGATTTTCCCATAGGCATTGCTAAACTATAAGTTTCTATGGCTAATGCAAAGAACCTTTGCTTCATTTTCCACACATAGATTACTTATCTTTGTTTAACTTTCTACTTCGCTTGGTCCCTTCATAAATCTATATTTATGATAACCAAAGCTCAGATCCAATACCCAAGTAGAACCTCGACTTAAAGAAAAATTTATTTTAAATCATGAACAAATTTGTATTTGTAACCAAACTTCACTAAGCTTCTTTGGTTAGCCTCTGCAAGATGCTTCTTGCAGCTTTTTCCAAAGGTCCAGCTTATTGCAAAGGGAAGCAAACTCCTTTGCTATCCGTATCGCTTTGTTCTTATTATCCTTTGTTTATGCCTTTCTATTTACCTTCTTTGAATCGCTCTTCTTTTCGTAAGATCCTTTGGCCCCTACCAAGAAGACTACTGATCTTTCTTGGTTGAAAGTGACTCTCAACATTTTTCAATATGTTAAGCAAATCAATGAGGTCGATATCTAGCTTGTTCATATGAAAAATTCACAACAATTGTGAAAGGAGTCCGGAGTGAGTGCAAGATCAAATCTCGCTCAACTCTCCATCCATGACAAAAACCAATTGTCCTAATCGATCAATCAAATTGATTATGTTAAGAACTTTTTCTGCATTTATAGTGTCATTGGCCATTCTAGATCTAAGAGCTTCTTAGATATCCGATATCTATCACCCCCACTTTCCTCACCATCAACTACTTGATGTGCGTGAATATAGTAAGAGTATCCATAGTTTCATGTCGACGTCAAGCTCAAGTTACTCATGGATGCGAGCATGATGCATCGAGCCAATCTGCATCATCTTGCCACTTTCTAAAAGTAGCAATGTCTTCCTCGAGGCATTGTTCGCAACCATCACAGGATAAAGCGACATGACATAAGATAGCTTTTCACCATGAGAACTTTTCTCAAATTCCTTAACCAATCCGCTTAATTCTATTCCCATTAATTTAGCATCTAATATGCTTCGCAGGATAGTAATTTTAGACATTGTAAAATTCTCGTAAATGAATTTGTAATTAACAACATTTTAACATACATTCTTTTATTAATTACCAAAATAAATTAGGTCTTGTTTTAAATTGGTATCTCCCACTATTTTCTTCAAAACTATATTACCTCACTTATATAGTTCTAAGAAAATCTAATTAAAGATTAGCTAGTGAGAATAAGGATCCCATTTCAAATGTATATAGCCTTGTGGTGACACAACAAACTATATATAAATAAATAGGTAGACAACTTTTGTCAATTACATCAACTATGCAACTCCTTTTATTTTGCCTCTTAGATTATTTTGATCAAGTGGTGGCACATCCGAATCAAAATTATCCAAGTTAAGTCCAACCTAGCACTCCATATATTCAAAAAGAAAAATATCATCCTTGTGGTGACACAACAAAACAATATTGTTCAATTTTCTTTATAAGCATCAAATGTGATAAATTAACATCTTAAATACTTAATACTTGCCTTGTGGTGACACAACAAACTCATATTAAATATTTAATACTCTATTAATTTTATCATGCTAGTATATACGCTCGATATTCCAAATATCTTTGAACGCTTAGACTTAATATAAAAATCGAGGGTTTGTTATTAATTTGTCTCATCTCGTTTAGCACTGCATGCATATATATATATATAAAATACGCTATTATATTAATGAACATGCGCAAGCATGTTTGCATAATATATAATATATATAGTATAAGCATGCACATATAGAATACTATATTCTACCCGGATTGATTATGGACTTTATTCTAGTTTGGTTCACTAGAGCCACCAAGTGAACCAAAAGGTCAAACCCTAGGGGTGCAAGAAATAATATTTAAATATAACTATTACATTTAAACCCTGCTCCATTAAAATCTGTCTTCACGCCTCCTTTGCTCCTTTTCGATCTCCAATTTTTCAAAATTAATTCTAATTATTCCTATTACAAAACTATTTTAAAATAAATAGAAACCTCGATCAAGAAATAAGGGAAGTACATAGGAGGGAGATAGAATTTACATTAAGAAAAAATTAGAGAAGACGAGGTACGCAGACCCCATTTAATAAAAAACCCATACATTCATGCATCCAACTAAAATAAAATCCAATCATATCGGGTCAATAGTCCATAATCAATCCCATTTATTATCATACACATCACCATATGCATCAATAAATAACATTCATCTCATGAATAATAAACATTTAATATATATATCGATATCATTTAATGGGCAAATTTAGTTAGTATAAAATCTATTTTTGAATCAAAATAAACTCCTTTATTTTAATCCAAATTTAAATCAAAATAAAACTATTTTATTTTAATTTATCCTATTTTGAATAAAATAAACTATTTTATTTTAATCAATCAAAAACTTTAATCAAAATAAACTACTTTATTTTAATTAATTATGGAATCCAATTCCATGTAAAAAAAAAATTTTATTAAAGGAAATTACTTATGATATTTCTTTTCCTATTCACAAATAAACTCCTTTATTTTGAATAATATGAAAAACTCTTATTCCATATTTAAATAAACTCTTTTATTTAAGAAAATTAGGATTCTTTTCCTATTCACAAATAAACTCTTTTATTTTGAATAATATGAAATCTTATTTCATATCTAAACAAACTCCTTTATTTAAGGAAAGATGGATTTACTTCCTATTTACAAATAAACTCTTTTATTTTAGGAAAAATAAAATCCAATTTCAACTCCAATTAGTTATCATGGAATCCAATTCCAACTCTAATTAGTTAGCATGAAATTTAATTTTAAAATTAAAATAAACCTTTTATTTTAAGATTAAAATAAATTTTTATTTTAAAATTAAAATAAACTTTTATTTTAAGATTAAAAAATTATATATATATATATATATATATATATATCAATTTTAAAATTAAAATAAACTCTTTTATTTTAATATTAAAATAAACCTTTATTTTAAAGATTAAAATAAACTTTTATTTTAATTATAAAATTATTAAAATATATATATTATACTATATATATATATATTATATATATATATATATATATATATATATATATATATATATATATATATATATATATATATATATATTACTATAATAATATACATATATATTATAAAAAACATGGTTTTCAAAAAAACTTGTTTTCCGTAATATGGTCATATAGCTCAAAAAACATGGTATTTAGTTTTCCTTGGTTTAAAAAAGGTACAAGATTGAATAAAAAAAAAACTAAAGCTTGCTTACCCTTTTTTTTTTTTTATTTTATTTCATTACTTTGATCTCAAGCAGATAATAATTTTTTTTTTTTTTTTTTTTTTTTTTTTTTATTAAAAATTTTATACAATAAAATTATGCCCAAAAAATTGTTCTAAACACATATCAATATACATATCAAATTTAAAATAATTAATAATTTACATAAAGGTTTGGCTCTGATGCCACTGTTAGGTTTGTAATATTCATAACGCAATCAAAATTGCAAAATAATGTGTAAGCGTAAAAAATCGTAGTTTAAAAATTTTACAAACCATATACCCGGATCACCCTTTATGCATAATTATTAATTAAACGAAAAGATAAAGAATAAATCATACCTCTTGAAGATCGAGCTTCCTCAAGTACAAGTTCACCTCCAAATCCTTTCGCTCAATCTTGAATCCACCGGCTTGGTTCCTTCCTTTCGATCAACGTTAGCCACCCAAATGTTTGGCCTCTGAGGTGATCCACCAAGGAAGAATAAAATTCAAGAAGATGGGTGTTATGGCTAACCCTAGTTTTCTATCTCTATAGAAAAGGCATACTCCCAACAACTTGGAATTATTACGTACTTTTTAAAAGTCAACAACCCATCCACCCATAATAAGACTCTCTTATTTATAGATGTGGGCAACCCATCTTAACAATTAAGAATTGGGTTTTATTTAATTAATTAAATTCTTTTAATTAATTAAGCTCCCTAATCTTATTAGGGATAATTAATTAAACTCCTTTAACTAATTTTCCTTCCTAATCCAATTAGGAATAAATGAGAGTACTTATATTAAATTAATTCCTAAACTCTTTAGAAATTAAAATAATAATAATTGTAATAATATTAATAAGACTCTCTTATTAATTTATATTTAATATTTCTAAAATATTAAATAATAATATTAAGCTATTTAATTTATTCTATCACCATAGATTAAATTAAATATACTTAACATATTATTACGATTATGCCATTAACTTCTTAAATAATTATTCTTCCTTTTATGGTGTGACCTTTAGGTTCTCCATATTAAACCTATTGTGAATAAATCAATTAGAATAATTTAATCTTATTTAAATAAATAAATTAAACAATTAATTTATTTAAATAAATAATATTTATTCTACAATAGGGATAAGCCTCCCTAAATGATCAACGACTTTCCGTATAATATAAATTTCAACATTAATCATAAAAGAACCTTTCGAGTAAATAGTTACCGATAATTCAATCCTTCCACCATACAATGTCCCAATTAAATATAAGACATGGAATTACCACAAGTCTTATTTTATTTAATTATATGTATTTCGATCCTTAAATGCACAACTCCAAATAATGCAAATTAGAAACTCTTTTCTAATTTCATTCTCGCCGCCAAGGACTACCGGGTTGTCATTTATCGAATCACATAGACATTTCTCTTTTTATTAGAAGTGGTAGATTCTTTATCGATCATACATTATCTCCATGTATAACTTATTATACCCAAGCATACCCTTTGATATACCCTAAGGGTCTTAAGGAATAAGTCAAAGTATAACTCATCATACATAAGATACTATGATGATCTCAAGTCCAAGGATTACTTGTACTACTATCACTACAGAATTCCTATCGACAGCAAATAAAACTCCATTAGGTATTCCTTAGCGAGCCAATGCTCAAAGGAACTTATTCTCTAATAAGCACCTACATACTTGCTTTAGTGTCTCCACACAAATGATCATGAGATCAATCATCCTCATCCAATGAGCAAGTTAACGATGTACCAATCTATCCTGGATTCACTAATCCCCAATTTAGTAATCCAATGATTGGGAACTATTTTAGTTTTAAGCTTTCTAAGAATTTAGATCTCATTAGAATGATCATCATCATTATTCTAAAAGCATTGCTTAAAACTACGGGTTTATCACATATTATAAAACAAAGATCATGTAGATAATTAAAAGCCTTTAATAAATGAATACTTTTATTAATAAATGAATAAGATTGTTACAAAGTATATGCTTTATCATCAAACATGATCGGGCTTGTGTGCATACTACTTTCAAGAACGACCACCTATCATATGCTTCAAATGCGAGGGAGGGACACATCAAATTCAAACACATGCAAATCGTGATGTCCAAAACATGTTATAATTGTGGAAGAGAAGGTCACCTAGCCCGATTTTGTCATTCACCAAAGACAAGTTCAAATAGGATGGAGGCGCCAAAGGACGCCCCGTAAAAGTCAAAGCCAGAGAGTGGTAAGGGAGAGCGTTTGTCGTGACCTCCCGTAAAGCAAGGAACCCGAAGGAGGTCATCACGTAAGCTTATCATAAACTCTAGCTAAGTATATACCTTATTTGATACCGCTTCTACCCATTGTTTTATTTCTCTTACTTGCTCTCAACGCTTAAATTTGACTCCGAGAAATTGGACTTTCGACTTATCTGTTGAAACTCATTGGGAGAAACCTTCATTACATCCACCGCTTATAAGTCTTGTTTGGTTCAAATCGGCACCTTCACATTACCTATCGATCTTATTTCATTGAAAATACTTGCATTTGACGTAATTCTAGGATTGATTGGTTAACTACTCATCATGCAAAAATCAATTGTTTTATAAGGTTGTTAGCTTTCATATTCCTAACAAACCTATTATGCTAATTCAAGCAACCAAACCATTAAAATCAATCACCGCTCATCTCAAGCCATAAAGCTATTCGCTTATTGAAAAAATGATGTCAAGCTTTCTTAGCTCATGTCATGGATCTAAACAAAATACATCTGCTTTTTGAATGATATTTCTATTGTTAATGAATTTCCGACGATTCTCAAGAAATTCCTCGCCAACCCCAGAGCGCGTGAAATTAAATTTTGTATCGACCTCAACCCTAGGTACAAAACCTATTTCCAAAGCCCCATATCGAATGGCTCCTATTGAGCTTCAGAGTTAAAGACCCAATCAGTAGGAATTGTTAGACATCGCTTTATTCGTCCTAAGACGCCTCCTCGGGTGCTCCTGCTCTATTCGTGAAAAAAGAAAGACGGGAGTATGCGACTTTGTATTGATTATCTGGAGTCAATCATGTCACCATCAAAATATAGGTACCCATTTCCACGATTGATGACCTGTTTGACCAGTTACAAGGCGCCAAATTCTTTACAAAGATTGATCTTCGTTCCGGATATCACCAATTGAAGATTAGAACCAATGACATTCCAAAGACGGCTTTCAGAACTCGGTACGGGCATTATGAATTCCTAGTCATGTCTTTTGGATTAACTAATGCTCCTGCTGCCTTCATGGATACGATGAATCGAGTATTCAAGGAATATTTGGATCATTTTGTGGTCGTCTTTATTGATGACATCCTTATTTATTCCAAAAGTCGTGAAGATCATGAGCAACACTTGAGGCTGATACTTCAAAAGCTTCGTGAATATAAACTTTATGTCAAGTTGAAGAAATGCGAGTTCTGGCTTAAGGAAGTAGCATTCCTTGGGCACGTGGTATCAAGTCATGGAATATTTGTTGACCCAGCAAAGATTGAAGTTATTCAAAGCGGGGAGCAACCTAAATCAAAGGATCGAGGTAATGTAGCTTTCTCGACTTAGCCGGTTATTATCGAGATTCAGTAGGAGGGTTTTCTCAATCGCTACTCCCTTAACTTAGCCGACTCGGAAAGATACAAAATTCATTTGAGCGAGGAATGTGAGAAGAGTTTTAAGAACTCAAGAGGAGACTCATTTCAAAGACTTGTTCGAGAATACCATCCGCCTTGAGGGATTTGTCATCTACAAAGGATGTTTCAGCAGCAAAGGGTTAGGATGTGTTCTCATGCAACATAGGAAAGTCATAGCCTACGCTATCTCTCAGACAACTCAAAGAATATGAGAGGAATTATCCTACTCATGATCTAGAGTCAAGCAACAAGTTTTTGTACTAAAGATTTGGAGGCATTACTTATATGGGGAGAAAGTGGAGATCTTTACTTGATCATAAAAGCCTCATATATTTCTTCACTCAAAAGGAACTCAACACGCGACAAACGACGTTGGCTTGAACTGCTGAAAGATTATGATCATACCATCCAATACCATCCTCGAAAAGCAAACGTGGTAGCCGACACATCGAAGTCAAGATCATATGCGCACGAAAAGCGATATTATCAACGCAGAGGCCCATTTTGTATGACTTGCAAAGGATGGAGATAGAGATAAAAGACTCTGTGGACCCACGTGATGATGGCGAATATACGAGTAGAAACCGACTTTAATCGATAAAGTTAAAGTCCTTCGCCAAGCTACGCACTGAGCCGATGCATATGAGGAAGAAAGTACAAGAAGGTGCTATGCCTAAGCAAGAATTGATGAAGAAGGAATACTTTGAGTTAACTCCGGACTTTGTGTTCCTAACGATCCTGAGTTAAAGTATAAAATCATGATGGAGGCGCACAACACACCGTTTGCAAATCCATCATGTGAGTGCTAAAATGTATCATGATCTTCGACATACATTTTGGTGGGGCAATATGAAGAGAGAGATAGCGTTGTTTATCTCAAGGTGTTTAACTTGTCAACGAGTCAAGGCAGAACATCAAGTACCAAAAGGTCCATTGCAATCACTTAAAATTCTAAAATGGAAGTGGGAGCACATTACCATGGATTTCGTTACTGGTCTTCCCAAGTTTTCTCAAGGCATAAATGCAATTTGGGTCATTGTTGATAGATTGACCAAGTCTGCTCATTTCTTACCAATACGAGAAACTTATACACTTGAATGTCTTGCTCGTATGTACATAAACGAGATTGTAAGGCTGTATGGTATGCCAGTATCTATATTTTCTAATCGAGACCCAAGATTTACTTCATGATTTTGGGTTAGTTTACAAAAAGCTATGGGCACGAATTTACAATTTAGTTCGACATATCATCCTCAGACGGACGGACAATAAGAGAGGACTATTCAAACTCTTGAAGATTTATTAAGACTCTGTGTCCTTCACTTCAAGGGAAGTTGGGACAAGTTCTTACCATTGGTGGAGTTTTTCTACATCAACAGTTATCAAGCAAGTATTGACATGGCTCCATTCAAGCGCCAGGCGGAAGAAAGTGTCGTTTCTCTAGATGTCGGGATGAGGGTGGTAAAGCAACGTTGTTGGGACCAGAGTTGGTACGTGATGACTACGAAAAAGATTCAAACGATCCAAAGAACGATAAAAACCTCACAAGATCGACAAAAGAGTTATGCCGATCTTCATCGAAAGGACGTGGAATTCGATATCGAGATCATGTGTTGTTACGTGTTGCTCCATGGAAAGGAGTTACGAGATTTGGAAAGAGAGGAAAGCTCAATCCTCGATTCATTGGCCCATTTTTAATCCTCGATCAAGTAGGAACTGTAGCGTATAGACTCACTTTACCGCCAAGTATGTCTCGTGTTCATAATGTTTTTCATATATCCATGTTACGTAAATATATGAAAGACCCGAGCCACATTATTGAGTTAGAACCGGACGAAATAGCGAAAGATTTAACGTATGAAGAGGTTCATGTTCAAATCTTGGATAAGAAGGAATATATTCTACGCTCCAAGGTTATACCTCAAGTCAAAGTTTTATGGAGGAACCATGATGTTGAGGAAATGACCTGGGAGTTAGAATCTGAAATAAAATCAAGGTATCCTTACCTCTTCGACATACCAGGTACGTACCCTAATTTCGAGGGCGAAATTTCATAAGAAGGGGAGATTGTAAGACTCCAACTTTTATGAATAAAGATAAATTTTCTATAATTATCATTTTTTGAATATTATGGAATGAATTTGATATAATGTTATAGTTGTGGGTAATAGTTATAAATTTTGCAAAGTACTCAAGTTGTTATATACCTATTTTGGGGGCATCACATCCTCCATAATTCCTCTTGGATATGTTACTGATCTATCTGCTAACTGCAATGATATGTTCATAGGCTTTGGAGCTCGTAAGCCTAATTCGATATAAACGGATAAATGCATGAGGTTTACACTTGCCCTTAAGTCACACAAACACTTTTTGAAGGCCATGTCACCGATCGTGCAAGGTATAGTAAAACTCCCTGGATCCTTCAACTTTGGAGGTAACTTCTGCTGTAAAATTGCAATACATTCCTCCGTCAATGCCACATTTCCATAATCTTCTAACTTTTTCTTCCTGGACAGAATACCCTTCATGAATTTGGCATAGCTTGGCATTTGCTCTAGGGCTTCTGCAAATGGAATATTAATTTGAAGTTTCTTGAAAACTTCCAAAAACTTGGCGAATTGCTTGTCTAATTTCTATTTTTGGACCCTCTGCTGAAACGGCGGTTAAGGATACACAACTAGCTTAACATCTGACTTGGTTTGTCCATTTTGCTTTTCCTCACCTTGTTTCTCTTCAACCACTTTTTCTTCATTCTCCTTGACATCTTTCTAAACTGAATTTTCTGCATTTTTCCCTTCAAGATGCTTTCCACTCCTCAAAGTGATTGCTTGACACTGCTCATGATTTCCCTTTGGGTTCTTTTTTGTCTCACTAGGTAGAGTCCCTTACGATCTATTATTCAATGCCAAGGCCAACTGTCCCATCTGATTTTCTAAATTTTTGATTGCCACCGCTTGTGTTTTCATCGCCGCCTCATTTCCCGATATGTATTTCAACAAAAGGTCTTCTAAGTCTGTTTTCTTCTCTTGATGATGAGTTACTTGTTGATGCTGATTTTGGAACCCCGGGATAAAAAGGTCATGGAGCCTACTGATTTTGATTGTTGCTCCACGAAAAATTGGGGTGGTTCCTATTCCCCGGGTTGTAGGCATTTTAGTACATGTTTTGCGGAATTCTATTATAGCTACCCACAAACTAAACTAATGCTACGTTGATGGCACACTGTTCTGTAGGATGTTCTCCTGCACATAACTCGCAAATATATGCCACATGTTGTGGTTGTGCACTAGTCAGAGCATCCATTTTCTTTGATAAGGCTGAAATCTATGCCGCCAACGTTGTTACTCCATCTACCTCTAATACCCCAGCTACCTTAGGCTGTGTCTTCCTCGCTGTAGGCCACTGGTAGTTATTAGCTGCCATCGTTTCAATTAACTCATATGCTTACTCATAGCTCTTAGCCATAAACGCTCCACCCGGACCTGCATCTATACTAGTCCTCAGATTCCCATTTAACTTGTTGTAAAACGTATTCATCTACAGCCATTTTGGTAGTCCATGATGAGGGCACTTTCTGAGTAGTTCCTTATACCATTCCAATGCCTCATATAAAGACTCCCCATGCTGCTGCTCAAACATGGTGATCTCGTTTCTCATCTTTGCAGTTTTAGTTAGTGGAAAGAATATAGCCAGAAACTTCTGAGCAAGGTCATCCCAAGTAGTTATCCATCCCAGTGGTAGAGAATGTAACCAACTCTTCGCCTTATCCCTCAAGGTGAATGGAAACAAGCGAAGTCTGACTGCGTCATCCAACACCCCCATTGTATCTGAAGGTGTCACATATCTCCAAAAAGCTGACCAAGTGTTTATTCGGATCATTGTTAGCTAGTCCCCCAAACTGACCTGAGTTCTGAATCATCTGAATTGTCTCAAACATAATCTGAAAAGTATTTGCAGCAATCGTCGGCCTGGTGATACTTGACTGAAGCTCAGTTACCTTAGGAGTAGCAAAATCACTCAATGCTTTTTGATCTTCTACAGCCATTATTTCTTCTTTCTCAGAGTTCTCAAAGTTTTCCCTCATGTCTTTAATCCACTTACTTAGCCTGTGAAACCATTTCTCGATATTATCCTCAAAAGGAAGCAAGTCTGGGTTTTTAGACCGAGTTTGCATAAACTAACTTCAAGAACCTGAAATAAGAAAGAACAAATCAAAAGAAAAAAATGTTAAGTAAAACTGGACTAATTAAACTGATATTGAAAAATATTAAAATCTACACTAAATTCCCCAGCAGCGGCGCCGAAAACTTGTTGGGTAAAATCTAATTACGCACAACACACAAGTATACGTGGTCAACAAGTAATAAAGTGATAAGTCGAGTATCGTTCCCACAGAGAGTAGTATGAAATTAATCCTAACAATTACCAGCTTTATATTGATCCAAATTTTATTAAACTATCCAACTTAATAATTATAACTATTAAAAACAAAAAATACTAAAAACACCAACCAATCAACAAACTTAAAAACTGTAATTTTAAGAAAATATTGGAGAATTAGGCTTACAAATTCACTTTAAGTTTCACTCTGATTATTACACCCTATTTTAGTTCAATTCACTATCCCAATTTATTAATCAAAAACACGTAAGTAGAACTAGCCATCTCTCGATGTACTAATACCATATTAACTTAAATCCACAAATTAGATAGAATTAAGCTAAACACCCTACTCAACTAATTCACTATATCTCTATGTGAATTACAATTAAATAAGGTTTAAGTTCAAGTTCTCTATCTGATTACATGCGATGCTAGACATATCTCTACCCTAACATTCATCAAGATTCCATTCAAACACAGAATTCAAGAGCACATGCTATAATGACTAAGTCTAGATTCATATTTCCTCTCTCGAATCCATACAAATCCACATAGAATTGGTGATTAAGCAATTCATAAATTAAATACAAGTCACAATAGATAAACTGAATGATAGATTATTAAATTGAAATTCAAAGCTAAATAATCATCGTTCAACCATAAGATCCATCATAAGCCTAACAAGTAAATTAGTTCCTTACAAATGAAATAAAATCTAAAATCATCAAAGAAATCATCATCCCAAATACAACAATTGAATTAAAGAAGTAGAATGAATCCAAAACCACCCTTCTCCTTAGCTCCAACTTGCAATTTTTGTAACTCTGACCTTCAATCCTTCCTCCAATGCTTTTTCTCAAAATTAGGGCTTCAAATTGTATGTTGTTAATCTCCCTTGTTATCTCCAACATAAGACATATATTCTGACCATAACTTGACACCAAATACAGGTCTAAACCATGCCAACCTTCTTCCTTCACGCCACTGCAACATTACAACTGAAACAAGAGTCTTGGACTTTTCCTATACCCCCGCCCCGGCGGGGGTTTTTCTTCTCTTGGAGCCTGCCCCAGCGGGTGCTTCTGTTCTTGATTAAGTATCCTCACCTCGGCAGGGGTTTTGTACATATAATGTCTGCCCCGACAGGGGGTTCATTCTGTTGTTGTCCAACTTTTGCTCCTTTACTTGCCAAGTTTCGCCACAAACCCACCTTTTAAGTCCAAATGCTATGCCAAACAAGTAAAATGAATCATAAAAATAAAGAATTAACACAGTTTAAGCTCGAATTAAAGGCCGATTCGTAGGTATAAAACCCACTCATCAATTAGTCAAAAGATAGACATATCGTATCCATCTGATCAACTATATTATAATTTTTCTCCCCTTTTGGTATCAATCAAAAAGAATAAATATGATTTTTCTCCTACTTTGTCATTAATCAAAAAGAAAGGAAGAACATTGAAAATAATGTATACCCGTAGAAGGAATCATAGTTGCCTTTAAGGACTAAATATGGTTGGCAAATATGAGTCTAAGAATCTTTTCTGTTAACCCAAGTGATTAAAAGATTTAAACATTTTCATCATAAAATAAGCTAACCACATAGATTCAAGTAAACAATCATACCTTCATATTTAGTTACCTCTATGTCAATACCTTTATGATACGATGTGAATTTAATTGATGTACTCAATGGTGTAGCCTTTGATTTAGATTTCTCAAATTCAAAACTTTTGAGAAACTCTTTTGTGTATTTGGTTTGATGTATATATGTGTCATCCTTTGTTTGCTTTATTTAGAGTCCCAAACAAAAATAGTTAAATTCTCTCATTAAGCTCATGTCGAACTCCTTCTGCATACACTTAGAAAATCACTCACAAAGAAACTTATTAGTAGCACAAAATATTATATCGTATACATATATTTGCATAATGACAGAATCTTTATTTTCATGCTTAAAAAATGTAGAATCGATTTTACCTTGAGTGAAACCATTTGAGATGAGATACTTACTTAACCTCTTGTATCAAGCCCTTGGAACTAGTTTGAACTTGTTTAAGTTTGTAACCATAATTTGGGTAGTTCTCACACTCAAATATAGGAGTAATATCTTTAATAATATTCTCGGGTGGATGACTTTTGAGAAACTTTGCTGCTTTCGACATTTCCACTTTCTTTTATGAGAATACAGTTTGCTGGATAAATAATTAGATGTTATATTCTATTTATTGAAACTAGTCTGTTGTTTTCTTCTTATCCAGTATGCTCGGTTGACCTTTCATATGAATTCAGTTTGCTCCTTTACCTTATTCAGTCTGTCTGATTGATGTTTTTTCTTTTGAGAGAAAACTTCAAGAATTTTGACTTTCCAACAAAGGTATGACCTATTTTTAGAGGGAACTTTTACTTTGAGATGTACCTACAAAAAATAAATAATCCTTTTAGTACCCATATCTTTTTGGTTCCTTCTGGGTTAGTCACATGTAAATCATGTAGACACTCAAAATTTTGTTTTCCTATTACTAACCCTCCAGGAGGGAAAAAATGTCTTCCAGAGGTAACCCTGGAAGTCATCTCAGTTTCAATCCCGGAGATAACCCCGGGAAGTCCAGTTCTCAATCTCGGAGATAACCCTGAGAGACTCAGTTTCAATCCCAGAGATAACCCCGGGAGATTCAGTTCCAACCTCGGAGATAACCATGAGGGATCCAGTCCAAGTTCCAGAGATAACCCCAGAAAAGTCAGTTCAACCCCGGGACACTCAGTTCCAACCCCAGAGATAACCCCGGGATGTCAAGCAAATTTCAAAGATAACCCTAAAAACATTCAAAGATTCACAAGCAGCCCGATCTCTCGTAGATAACCCCGAGTAACGATCGCTATATCTCAAGCTAAAAGGTGAGATAACCCGATGGGGGAAAATTCATCATTTTGCCACCTCAACACCACATTCACATCGTCTCAACACATTTCAATCCACACTACATACCAAGGTGTCCCAAAAGAACCATAGCTCAAATCCCGAGTGACAACTACACAAGACAATACAACGGATAGACTTTGAAGACTTGGAGATCTGGTCATGGACCCATCTTCCCGGCTTTGTACAACCTCTAATCCCATGTCATTGTGTAGCTCTCGATAAAAGCTTTTCGAAAAGGTACAACACTCCTTTATCGAAAGTCCGGATTAAAAGTTATGAAGGTTCGAGCGGACAACGCGTAGCCCAAGTACATGTACTTCGATACTACGTGACCCGCATGGCCCAGGGCAGTCCAACCAACCGCAGGTAAACCCGCGGCTATCGCAGGTAGACCAAAAGCCATTTGGTCTTTAAATATGAGCTCTTGGCAGCTCATTTGAAAAAAAAAAGAGGAAAATGAGAGAAAACTCTATCCATTTCAGCCTGTAACCCTTGGTAGAGTGCTCTAAACTGAGTGATTCTTCTTTTTAAACACTTGTAAGCTCATGTTTTGTAACATACTGAAGTTTAACCAGTGGAAATCGAGTTTTCAGGCGTCAAAAGCTATCTGAAGTCTTCTTGGCAGCCCACTATAAGATTTTTCTGATTTTTAAGCTTTTTACTACTTCTATACATATATATCTACTAATGTTGAGCGTTGCGTTGTGTGGGTATGCTCGGATCATTGATCCATGGATTTTTATTATTTATATATATACACTTATATCTATATTGTCGAACTCGAACTCGAATGAGCCTAGATAGAATATCCAGTGCTTTTACTGCTTTTATATATATATATATATATATATATATATATATATATATATTATCGAACTCGGATTCGATTGAGACTGGATATAATATTTGGTATGTTTACAACTTAAATATATATATATATATATATATATTTATTTCTGTCGGGCCTGGAGTTTACTTCGTGGCAGTTGATCGTCAATATATAGTTATATATAGTTATATATATATTTGCCGCTTTTATATAAATATCTGCTTTCGTAATGTAGATATTTAATCTTTCAACCTACAGGCTAGATTTGCCTCAATCTGGCTACTTCTAACTTTAATCGGTTCAAAGTGACTTAATTGGAACCGTTGAAGCTAGAATGGTTTATATTTATTCAAATCTAGTTCTTTTTCTAGCTTTTGTACATATTGCTCTTTCATATAAGCCTAGGAATCATGTGATTACAAATTCAGTTTCTGAATCTAGATTTGGTTCCCGTGATAGACATTTTGCAGCTGCTGCCAGCTTGTAAATTATCTACGGTGTCTAAATTATCTGCTTTGTATCTTATTTTCTCGAAGATGCCTCACATCTCGAAAATAAAAGCAATCAAGTCGAACACATAATAAAATGAAGTATTAAATGCCTCAATTACTATTGAGTACAAGGGTTTGAAAAACCTGTTTTACAAAACGTCACTGCTATATCTTGTTAAAATTGAACTTTTATGCAAAAGTCTAACCTTTTGTATATAGGTGAAAACGAGGCATAGCACTACTTCCAAACAACTGCACATAGATCTAACACACACACACACACACACACATACACAAATAAAAGTTTAATGAAAAGTGGCGGTAACTGTGTTATCACGGAAGTCAAGGGGTGCCTAACACCTTCCCTCCGCTTAATCAAGACCCCGGACCCTAACGAATTTCGGTTTCTCAGACCAGTTAAATAGTGTCAAATCATTGGGTCTTTGTGCAAATCTTTTCTCGGTTGAGTTGGTGCAACCATTTAAAAATACCAACTGGCGACTATAACAGCCAAATCGTCGACATATACATGTCGGACCTTTTCAAACTTGTTTTTTCAAACAAATCTCACCTAAAATGAGAACACCAAAAGATAAGAACAGAAAGAGACAAATAAAAATCCCGACGTCGACATGTGGCGACTCTGCTTGGGACTCCAGTAAAAGGGCTTAAGCCGCTATTCAAGCTTTCAAAACTTTTGTCTACTTAAGTGTGAATACTACATTTACATTGAATGGATGTATACTAATGTTTTATTTGCTGCACTTTAGTGCTTCGCACCATATCTGCCTGTGATATTAGTTCTTCCCACATGTCATCATTTCCATACGGTGAGACGCGATGTATATGAATGTATGTTGTGTGATTCCTCCACCAGGAGGCTAACCCGTCAATGTTTGATTACTGGACTCATAGGAAGACTAATTCCACGAGGCTCAAGAAAGGCACCACTATTGGGTAAAATCTAATTATGCACAACACGCAAGTATACGTGATCAACAAGTAATAAAGTGATAAGTTGAGTATCGTTCCCACAAAGAATTAGTTAACAAGAATTACCAAGTACTAACATATAACCAATTTAATCTTATTTAAACGAATGATTTAATAATTTAATTTAAAATAGTTAAATAAACTATTACTAACTATCCCTAGAATGAAACAAAATATTGAAGACTTGAGATTACAATTTCACTTATTGTTTCATTTAAGTCAACACACTTCCTGTTAAGCCAAGTTATCTATACTGGATTGTTAATCAAGAACACGAAAGTAAAATATGGCCATCTCTCAATGCACCATATTCATATCAAATCAAATCCACAGATGATAGAATCAAATTGAACACCCTAATTAACTAACCCACTATATCTCTATGTGAATTACCATTAAAAAGGGTTTAAGCACAAGTTCTTATTAGACTACATATGGCGTAAAGGCATATCTCTATCCTAAACACGAATCATGAATTCCATCTATGCAGAAATCACCAACACATGGTTATCATGATCGATCTAAATCTATACTTCATCTCTCGAGTTCATATAGATTATCACGGTAATTGTTAGCTAGGCAATTAAGCAATTAAGTCCAAATCATAATAGACAATCCAACTATAGCTAATAAGACTAACAAAGAAGCATATCAAAGTAAACTACACAATAAGATCCATAGTAACCTCAAACAAAGAATTAGTTCATGATTATTGAATTAAGACTAAGAATCCACAATTGAATACACATTAAAAGACAAAGATAGAAGAAGATGAGAAGATAGAATCTATTGTCCGTAGATTTGAAACTCCCTCCTCGCTCCTACTTTGAATCTTTAATGGTCTCCAAGTTGTTTCAAACTCCAAAACTAATTAGAACTAGTGTTTTGATCTAATTTACTCTAATCTAATCTAATGGAATCAACTTTTTCCTCTAATCCTTGTTGTTCTCCTCCTTTTATAAGCCTTTTTACATATCTTTAAGTCCTCTTGGAAGTCCTTGAGTCAATTGGATCGAAACAATCCTTCCCGAACTCAAATTTGGCCAAAAAATGTCTTTTCTACCTATACCCCTTCCCGGGGGTTTAGGTTTAGATCTGAACCGCCCGCTTGGCGGGCTATGATTCTGATTTCAGCTGGTATACCCGCCCCGGCGGGCATTTTGTGATGGAAAAGCCCGCCCCGGCGGGAGTCCATTTTTTGTCACAGCCTCCTCTGGTAAAACGGCCATAACGTTTGATTCTGGAGGAGTTACTGGGCCTGCCACCTATCAAATCGAAGATATCGACGAGTTCTACAACTTTCATTCTTTGAGGATTGAGAAATTATGCCCGGATGAAGGTTGAAATTGGTCTGGAAGTGACTGCTATGAAAATGGCTAACCAAAACAGCGAAGTTCGACGTCCGTTGGTACAAAGATCATAACTCTTGCATCCAAACTCCGATTAGAATGATTCAAGATGTTCCAGAAAGCTATGAAGACGCTCTACAATGTAAGCCAAGTTCCAAGCCAAAAACATAAAATGAACATGAAAGCCCAAATGATGTCCGATTTGCTTTTCTTTGCGTTTTCCTACCAATTCTTTGCGATTTCCTTGTTTTTCCTTACCAATAGTCGCTCACACCGCTCCCAAACATATAACCTACAAAATGAACACAAAATGCATGAAAAGTAACTAAGACACATGAATATAAGCAACTAATTCAAGTAAAAGATACCAGATAAGTGGATATAAAATCCACTTATCAACCACTCAGATTAGCTCAAGTTGAAAGATCGGATTAACTTCCCATTGAGTAAATTGCGATGATCTGGGGACCTTCATGTTGAAAAGCCGCGAGAGTAGCCAAAGATTGTTCAACCTCTGATAAACCAAACGCGGAGGGAAGTCTCTTCATACCTTCCCACTTCAATTACTTGTAATTTTAATTACTTGTAATTTCATTTCTATGTCAATCTCAGTGTAATGGAAAATATAAAAGAGTATGTGAACATGGATTCCTTTTCATATCAAGACCTGTCATGCTATCCTGTTATCAAAAATGACTGACATCCGTTTTGTAGAAGAACCTTAAAATACTCCTAAAATGGACACATTATATAGCATGTAACATTTCCCTGTTTTCCCAGACTAAACTATATAGTCTTTTTGTAGGGAAACAACTGATCCCGTTACCCGTTCAAAGTCCAGAAAGGCACTAAGCCCATAGTCAGACATGGCTACAAGTGCCCAACCTAATCCTACTCCCGTCTCTCGCGAGGAGTTCTAAGGATTAAGGAATCAAATAACAGAGTTAACTATTCTCCTGAAAGAACTAAATAAATCAACTCAGGGTCCATAAATACCCATCCAAACATAATCCTCTTCAAAGGGAGGAATTCAGGGTCCGGACAAAGAAGTCCCAATACCTTAGTCTCAGACTGATAAGTCCAACAAAACCCCTGAAATCACCCATCTTAAAGAAGATCAAGACACCGGTTATATTCGTAAGAAGGTTCTACAAATGGAAGAGACCATTCAGTCCATTAAAGGGATTGAAACGCATGAAAGCGTTTCTTATTCAGACCTTTGCATCTTCCCCGGGGTTCAATATCTGGAGAAATTCAAGGCTCCTGACTTCGAGAAATATGATGGATTTGGAGATCCTTACACCCACTTAAAAGTTTTCATTGGAGAGCTTGAATCCTACGCTAAGAATGAAAAGCTGAGAATGTAGCTATTTCAGAAAAGTCTGACTGGAGAAGCCAGAGTATGGTACACCAGATTGGATAACTCCAAAATTCACAACTGAGAGGAGTTAGCCCATGCTTTCCTCAGTCAATACACTTTCAAACTTAGATAGCTCAAGACTGATATCAAATTACCAAAGTCAAGAAGCAAGTCAATGAGTCATTCAGAGAGTATGCCCAAAGATGGAGGCGTCTGGCTGCTCAAGTAATCCCATCCATGATAGAGACTGAGATGGTGATGACCTTCATAGATATTCAAGAAGCTCCATTTTATGAGAGGGTCCTAGCTGGAATAGAAAAACCATTCTCAAAAATGATTAAGCACGGAGAAATTATAGAAATGGGATTGAAGTCTGGGAAGATTCAAGACCTCGTCACTTTAAAAGCCGTAGCTGAGCATATCCAATCTAGAATTTATGGGAACAACCCAAGGGGTCCATAACAAGAAAGAGGAGGATGTCTCCTTGATACTGCAAGGTAAAACTCAAAAAGGCAATCAAAACTTGCCTATTCAAAGGAGAAACTACTCCCCTTTTCAAGCACAATCCTAAAATCCTCCCTTGCCAAAGAGTGGAGAAGTCAGATGCTCAAAGAATGTTCACACCCTTAGGGGACTCACTCGAAAACATCTTCAAACTTCTGACAGCTTAGAAGAAAATCACTCATCTCCTTCCACCAGCCAATCCAAGTGGAAAGGGCTTCAATACAAGCAAGAATTGTGCTTACCATTCTGGAGCTCCAGGCCATGACACTCAGGATTGTTGGGCTCTCAAGCATAAGATCCAGGACTTAATAGACAGTGGTGAGATTGTGGTAACCAAACCCGAATAACCACACGTTCAAGATAACCCTCTCCCTCAACATAAGGAAGAGGATGTTAACATGATCAATAGAGGCAGTGAAGAGAGTCCCAAGTACCTCAAATACGTGGGTGGTTCTCCCCAAACCAGTAAAGATAATTTTGATAAGTGGGATTATTTAGAGTTCCAATTTATGATGGAACGGGAGTTAAAGTCTCTTGACGAACAGGTTAATCAATTGGCAGAATTGGTGATACATCAACACCAAGTCACACGACAATTGTTCAGTCAGGAGGATGCTAGTCTCTTCTCTCTTATCATAAAGACTCCACCACTCACCCAAGAAAGTGAAACCTTGGAGGAAAAGCTTGCCAGAAAAGCAAGAGCCCAAGCCCGTCGGGACTTTGCCAACAAAAGGGAGTTCACCTATTTAGGCCAATCGATGGAAGAAATTTTACAGATGTTGATCAATGAGGGAAAGATCACAGCACTTCTACCTCTAGTCAATCCATGCTCAAAAAGATTTGATGCTACTGGAGTATGTCAATACCACTCCCATTCTCGTGGCCACAACACTGAAGAATGCGCACTTCGTCATCTTATACAAAATATAATTGATAGCGGTGACCTGCAAATGGCAGACGATGACACCGTATCACTTGAGAGTGGACATACATTTTCTCCAGGATCACAAAGATGTAAGGAAATCATAGCAGTTAGTTATATCCTCTGAGGGAGATTTGGCTGCATTATAATTCAACCCATCAAGCTCAAAGGAGTTGAAAACCCTTTGAAGGTGGTTGCACCATCACCACTCATATTGCCATTCAGGCCATAGTATCCTATCATCATCCTTAATAAAGTCCCATGGAACTATGGAGAGGTTGAAGGATTAACGTCAAACACCACTACTGCGGTATCTAAAGAAAATTTGTTATATCTCCCTCAACGAGTGATGATGCCAGTCATCAGATCTAAGGAGAAAGTGCCCAAGGAGAAAATCGAAGAATTCCTCCGTAAGATGGGATATAATGAAGCCAAGGTGTTGCAAAGCTTGAAAGAAGCACCTCAACATATATCTATTCTTGACTTGGTATTCTCTTCAGAAGATCATCAGAAGGTTTTACTGAAGATATTGGAAGAAGCCCACTTGCCAAAGATAGTGGATGTAGAAAAGTTTCATCATCTGGTAGATCACATCTTTAACAGCAATGTGATATCTTTCACTGATGATGACAGACCGCTCGAAGGGACGGATCATTGTAAACCACTGTACATAGCAGTGATGTCTTCTGAATATATGGTCGGAGGAGTGCTAATAAATGGAGGATCATCCCTAAACATCTGCCCCTATGCCACATTAGAAAGAATGAAGATTAATCTCAACCGGATTCGAAGTAGCCACACAATCATCAAAGCTTTTGATGGATCTCGACAAAATGTTGTCAGAGAGATTGAATTACTAGTGGAAATCTGTCCACATAGATTCTACATATCCTTTCAAGTGCTCAAAATCATTACGGGATATAATTTACTGTTAGGAAGACCTTGGATCCACATGGCGGGAGCCGTCCCATCCACTCTTCATCAATAACTCAAGTATATCATCAATAGTAATCTGGTCACTGTCAATGCTGAACCAGAGTATCCTGTCCAAAGTGATATACCTCTCATCAGTTTCAATGAAGAAGTTGAACCTGCCAGCTTCCAAGCCCTTGAAATGAGAAACACTCACTATCAACCCATCAGGGCTCCAACTCTAAAACCCAGAGTTTCCGTTGAGGTAATGTCGGCCAGTCAAAATAATATCCTTGGGTTTCCAACCAGGACAAGGGTTAGGAAAGAATCACCAAGGAAACAAATGCCCAATCAAGTTCTGAGCCAGACAGGGAAGGCCAGACCAGGCTACTCCTCTGGGTTCAGTCACAGGAACCCGCACAAGTGTAACACCGATTCTTTCATCTACAAGGTTGTTGCCTAAACCTACAGATGCAGATTTTGTACGGCCTCTAAGGACAATTCCTGTCTCTGTAGTGGGTATAATGTTTCCTAAGCCAATACCGGTTAATGGGAAAGAAGTCCTGATTCTAGACCCAGACATTGAGAAAAGGAATCAAAGGCGCAAACAAGAGATAAAAAGATATCTGTCAAAGATGCGCATCCTGATACATACAGAGGGTATAAACAGGGATATCGCAGATGATGATTGTCCAGACGTCATGGTCATCATTCAAAAGGAGGAGGATGATAACCGCCCCTTTATCACAGCTGTCCACCGGGACTTGACCCTTGACAATTGGAGCAGTACTCATTGCATTTGCCGAAAAGGGTAAAAAGGGCAGAAAATCCCTCTGCCCTGTAGATAGCAGTAACTACTTACTTTTGTTGTATAGTATTAACAGTTGTTTTTTCATTCCATGCTAACACTTTGTATGATCAAACAGTTTCATATATTAAGTGAAAGCATTTTATTTCAGGACTCTAAAGTTAGATTTGTCTAAACTTGCTGATGAAGTGATAATTCTTCACAAAGACTGCAACTTTGATGTAAAGTTAGACTCTTACTTGATGGAGATTAAACAAGAGGACTATGAGGTTCCTGAGGAGATCAAAGAATGGGTCGAAGACAAACCTAAGCCAAACCTTGATCAAACCACCTCTTTCAACCTTGGAACCTCAGAAAACCCCAAACAAATCCAGGTTGGTACGGACCTTACCCCAAGCCAAAGGAATGACATGGTTACTCTATTGACCCAATTCCAAGATGTGTTTGCATGGTCTCATGAAGACATGATCAGTTTATCAACTGACATCGTCATTCATTGCCTACCAATCAAAGAGGGATTCAAGTCAGTCAAACAAAAACTCAGGCGATTAAAACCTGAGTGGAGTTTGAAAGTCAAAGAGGAAATTGTGAAACAATTTCAAGCCGACATCATCATTGTGACGCCCCCAAAACAGGTATACATCACCCATCTTGAGTCGCCAGATACATGGTACATAAATTCAAATACAATTTAATTATACAACAGTCGTGTAAAATACGACAAAACATAGCTGAGAGTTTAAACAAGAATATTGTCATCTAGACAATATCCACAGTCAATGGTGTCCTCATTACAATTATTATCACATTATACCGTAGAATAGTGCCATTTATCCTGGACCATCACTCCATTCTCCGACTTGTCCCAGCTATATTCTTATTTTTTGAAGAGAACAATGAAAGAAAGGGTGAGCTCAACTAGCCTAGTAAGAAATATTATGACTAAGATAATGTAGAATAAATTATCCTTTGCCTTCAACATTATAACAACTGATAGAATACAATAGACAACAAGTTTTAGATCAACAACTACAACGGAATAAGCAATCCATTAGAAGAGTCAAGTATAGAATAAAATCTACTATCTTCTATGATTTAAAAAGTTTTTCATCAACTTTATCGCTGAGTCTCGGCTTAATAAATAAAATTGAATCATCCCTGCACCACGGCCAAGGATATTCATGTAATCATCAATGGTCATGATTATACCGAATAATCCCTGGTCATAATCATACCAACAACTGTCCATCAATGAACTACAGGCCAACGAGGACTTTTACCACATCATTCGTTACATTACGGTCATGATTACACCGAATAATCCTTAGTCATAATCATACCAAGTTCATCTATGCACGTAAACCAAAGATGACTTTCATCACAATATAAGCATGAGGATGATGACAATGATAAAAGCAATAATCAAATGAAATCAAATCCAACGAAATCAAGGATAAATATTAAAGACTTTAAATTTATCCAAAGTTTAAAAATATCCAAATTGTCAACATGATACTGCTTTGTAGAGTAAAATTCAAGAATAATATTCATGTACCAAAAATAATTTGGACAGAAAAGAAATATATTTTTTGGGTAAATAGTACCCCATGAATAATACTTCAGGAATAGTACCCCATGAATAGTACCCCAACATGAAAAGTAGCCCAAATACCTGAGTGAATGATACTAGAATGAATAGTAATCCGTGAATAGTAACTCGTGAATAGTACTCCAGCACGAAAAGTGCCCCAAATACTCGAGTGAATAATACTAGAGTGAATAGTAATTGGGTGAATAGTAACCCATGAATAGTAACTCATGATAGAAAAATACCAAAGAAAATGATATTTCATGACGAGTACAAAAGAAATGATATCCCAGATGAGTATAATAGAATATACGAAACTGCAAATGGATTTTCACTACCCATGCAGAATCCACGTATGCATCATTTCCACAATTTAATAAAGAATGAATACAAAGGATCATTCACCATGCATGCGATAATCCACATAGACAAGTTATTCCAACAGAATAATAAAGAATGGAATAACAGAAGAATTCACCATGCATGCGATAGACCGCACAAACAAGTTATTCCCAACAAAATAATAAAGAATGGAACCAGGTCATGCGTAATCCGCACAGATAGGATATTCCAACAGAATAATAAAGAATGGAACCAGGTCATGCGTAATCCTCACAGACAAGATATTCCAACAAAATAATAAAGAATGGAACCAGGTCATGCGTAATCCTCGATGATGTGATATTCCAAATGTAATAATAAAGAATGGAATAACAACAGAATTAACCAGGCATGCGATAGATCGCACAGACAGGTTATTCCAACAGAATAATAAAGAATGGAATAATAGAAGAATTTTGCCATGTATGCGGTACTTCGCATAGACAGGTTATTCCAACATAATAATAAAGAATGGAATAACAACCCTTACGAGTATTGAAAGAAAATAACTCTCTTCTTGAATACGAAACAATAATACCCCTTACCTCAAAAGAAGACTGGATACTGGAATAGTGAGGTAGCAGACTTCTCTTCTTCTTTCTCTCTATAATTTCTCTCTATAATAATTGCTCTATAGCTTTAGTGAATTGGTAAAAAATAATGAAGGAATGAGCTTCTATTTATAGGAAAATATAGTTTCAATAATTGCACATTTTGGGGCTCAAAATATTACAGTATAATACCTTTCTCTTTTTCTTCATTTTTAATTTAGTCCTGCAAGTATTATCAAACTTGCACCACCTCCCCTAATAGTAAATCATGAGAATCAATAGTAAATCATGTGACTCAATAGTAAATCATGTGACTCAATAGTTTTAAACATGTGAAAATACGAATTACAGTATAGTACTCCATCTATACCTCCATTTTTAACTTAGTCATGCAAGTATTATCAATCTTGCACCAACTCCCCTAATAGTAAATGAATGTGAATCAATAGTACACACATGTGAACAAATAGTTATAATCATATGAATCAATAACAATTAATTTCTCATTTATCCGGTTAATTACCCGATTGGTCAATATAACCTCCAGACATCAATTATTATCGAAATAAATGTTTATTTTCACTAACACTAATAATTCCAACACAATGGAACTATCAATTTCATCTTTAATCAACACGAACTTATTCATCATTAATATTATAATTCACAATATTTAACAACCGTGTCGCTCCTCGAAAGAGGTGGCTTTTTCGATAAGGATTTCTCCTTATCAAGCGCCAAGCAATTAGGTGACCAAACCTCTCCTTGACATAACTTCTAGACATTGTCAATATTGCAAATAATAATATGAATAACTTTGTTAGGGGTGAGCATTCGGTTATTAACCGAACCGAACTAGAAATTCGGTTATAACCGATACCCGAAAATGTCCTATTTTAACTATCCGAACAAATAATCGAAATGTACACTAACCGAATAACCAAATAACCGAATAGATTATTCGGTTATTTGGTTAATAACCGAATTTAAACATAGTCTTGGAATCTCCGACGACAGATCCATCGTCGTCACTCGTCATGCACTTAGATTTATTATTATTATTATTCCCTTTGCACCTAGAAGAAGATTTCACTGCTACAACTGATCTCATCATTCCTTTATTATCATAATTAGATGGATGATCGTAGTAGTAGTAGTATCCCATGGCCGATTTTTTTGATTTGGTGATCGTAATGTTGTATAATGGATGCTACTCGCTAGTCGTCGTTGTAACTCGCACGGTCACGCCAACACTTGTATGAGAACTATCAACTTCGGATAATTTATTTCCATGAGAGAGAGAGAGAGAGAGAATCATAGCTCACGTCATTGCATTTACGTACGTAAGAGGAGGAGGAGTACGTAGTAGTAATCTAGAAGAAGATTGATGTCGAACAACCGTTATTAATGTTGCTACTTGCTTGTTCGGTTATTCGGTTAAACTGAATAACCCAAAAGTAATACGCGTACAAACTAACCGAAAACCGTACAAAAATTCGAATATAAGTGAAATAGTAAAAATAACCGAATTATCAAAATATTTCGGTTAAATTATTTCGGTTGTGTTCGATTTTTCGGTTATACCCATTTTTTGCTCAGTCCTAAACTTTGTCGTCTCAATTATTGATTTAATAATATAACATATTATACAAATGATACTGTGACAATATTTGAATCAATAATATGAGAGATATGATGCAGCAATTATAGTAGCAATAATTGAGTATAACTGAGTGACTTCTTACGTAAGCATCAATAATCAATACCTTGTGCTACTATGCAACCATGCGTATTACTATACTTCTACTACCGGGTAGTTCAATAGTTTTAACGGTAACACTCTCGTCGTTATTTTTATAAAAAGATTATTCTGTCATTTTCTTACTATGATAATACTTCTATTGTGGGGTCCACCAATGATTGTGCCGTCGTACGAATATTCCCAGACAAAAAGAATATTCCCCGACCAATCAAATATTATATAACAACTTACATACTTTGCAAAATTTATAAATATTACCCAAAACTATAACATTATATCAAATCAACACCATAATATTCAAAAAAATATTTCGAGAAATATAAATCTTTATTCATAAAATTTGGGGTCTCACAATCATGGTATCAACATACCCTGAGTGGTTATCCAACATAGTCCCCGTACCTAAACCCGGAGGGAAGGTGCGAGTATGTGTGGATTACAGGGATCTGAACAAAGCTTATCTCAAAGACAACTTTCCTGTACCATTCATCCATATACTTATTGACAATACAACTTAATATGACTTGTATTCCTTTGTTGACTGCTTTGTTGGGTATCACCAAATCATGGTTGCTGAAAAGGATCATGAGAAGACAACATTCATCACTCCTTGGGGAACCTTTTGCTACAGACGATTATCATTCGGCCTCATTAATGTCGGAGCTACCTATCAGCGAGCCCTGATGACACTTTTCCACGATCTAATGTACAAAGAAGTAGAAGTCTATATGGATGACATCATTGTCAAGTCCCGAAGGGAAGAAGACCACATAGACCATCTCAAAAAGCTCTTCAATCGGTTGTGCAAGTATAACTTGAAGCTAAATCCGATCAAGTGCACCTTTGGCGTCAAGTCAGGCAAGTTGTTGGGATTCCTAGTGAGCCACAAAGGCATTGAGCTGGATCCAGCCAAAATTCAAGCCATTACTGAAATGCCTATACCCCATACAGAGAGGGAAATATGGGGATTTTTGAAAAGAATCAACTTCATTAGCCAATTCATCTCCCAACTCATAGCAACTTATGAGCCCATTATCAAGTTGTTAAGGAAGAACTCTTCCAAGAAATAGAACGAAAAGTGTCAAAAACCCTTCCTTTCCATCAAAGATAAACTAGTCAAAGCTCATGTCTTGGTACCTCCTAGGGATTATGTTCCCCTGTTTATGTATCTGTCAATCAATGACAATGCCATGGGCTGCATGCTGGGACAAAAAGATGATAGAGGCCAAGAAAGAGCTATCTATTACCTCAGCAAAAGATTCAGCATCAGTGAGCACAAATATACCTTGATTGAGAAGACTTGATGTGCTTTAGCATGAGCTTCCATGAGATTATAGCATTATCTCCATGGTTACACAACCCATCTCGTATACCGCATGGATCCTCTCAAGTACGTGTTCAGCACACCCATGTTAAATTGTCGACTATCCAAATGGCAGTTGATCCTCCAGCAATTTGACATCATCTACGTGACTCAAAAGTCTATCGAAGGTCAAGGAATTGCAGAGCAACTGGCCGCCGCACCATTCGAGGATTTCAAACCCTTGGAAACATATTTCCCTGATGAAGGGGTAATGATAATTCAGCATCACCATCATGACAATACAACCCAATCATACAAGATGTATTTTGATGGAGCTTTAAATATAGAAGGTGCCGGAGCAGGAGTAGTTCTAGTGTCCATTTCGGGAGAGCAGTATCCCGTTGCCATCAAATTACAGTTTGTCACCACCAACAACATAGCTGAGTATGAAGGTTGTATAATGGGGTTGAAGCTAGCCCAATCTATGGGCGTCAAACGATTAACTGTCATTGGAGATTCCGAACTGGTGATCAGACAAACCACTGGGATCTATGACACCAAGGAATTACATTTGTTGCCTTACCATCGACAAGTTATCCAGATGGCTTCGGAGTTTGAAGAAATATCCTTCCTACACATTTCTCAGAACATGAATGACTTTGCTGATGCACTAGCAACTTTGGCCTCCTTAATCAACATACCTAAAAGGGGAAGCATTCAAAATATCATAGTTGCCCTTCAAAAGGCTCCGGCCTACGGGAACTACATCGAAGAAGTATCGGATGAACTGCCTCCCATCTAACACCCTTGGTATCAGTCTATCAAGGAATATCTGCGACATGGATCTACGCCCATTAAGGCGAGTTAAGCTGAAAAAAGCGGATCCATCGAATGGCCATGAAATTCTATCTTAGCGGAGACGCACTCTACAAAAGAGATGTAGGACTAGGCCTTCTAAGATGCCTAGACAAAGATCAAGCTTAGAGACTCATGGATGAAATCCATGGTGGAGTATGCGGCCCTTTACTTGTCAAGAAGATCCTAAGAACAGGGCATTACCAGCTCTCTCTCAAAGCTAACTGTGATGATCACGTCAAGTGATGTTATCAATGCCAAATTCATGGAAATGCTATCCACGCACCTCCAAGGGAGCTCCACAATATGAGTTCGCCTTAGCCCTTCTCAATGTGGGGAATGGACGTGATCGGGCCAATCGAGCCCAAAACTAGCAATGGTTACCGGTTTATCTTTACTATGATGGACTACTTTGCTAAGTGGGTAGAAGCAGCCTCTTCCCCTAGGGTTACTAAAGAGGAGATCAATGGTTTCGTCAAAAATAATGTCATTTGTCGATAAGGACAACCAGAGGTGAATGTATCAAACAATGCCAAAAACCTCAACAACCAAATATGGAAGAATTATGCAGTAAATTCCACATCAATCATCTCAACTCCGTCATCTATTGTACAAAGATGAATGGTGTTGTTGAAGTGGCTAATAAGAATATCAAAAAATCATGCAAAAGATGTCCGCCAATCACAAAGGATGGCCTGACTTGTTCTCTCTGACTCTATTAGCCTACAGAACATCAATACGCACTTCCACTTGGGTAACCCCCTACTTATTAACCTATAGCATGGAAGCAGTGATCCCCATAGAGGTGGAAATGGAATCCCTGAGAGTATTGGCATATGCTCAGATGGATGAAGACCAATGGTTACAAGATCGGTACCACCAATTGTCTCTCATAGATGAAAGGCAGACCACAGCCATCTTCCATGGTCAATTATACCAACAGAGGATCGCTCGATCCGACAACAAGAAAGTTCGGCTACGGCAGTTCAAATAAAATGACTTGGTCTTGAAGAAGGTCCTCGACAACTAAGATCAATCTAAAGGAAAATTCACCCCAAACTGGGAAGGTCCGTTTGTTGTCAAGGAGGTATTGACAGGAGGAGCCCTCAGATTACAAGAGATGGATGGTGAGGAATTTCCCCAACTCATCAACTCGGACACCGTGAAACGGTACTATGTTTGAAGTTACCTACAATCCAGCATCCTGGTTCTGGATCATCAAATCCATCAGTTAATTTAACTTTTCAAAACCTCTCACTACATACAACTTTCAAGTTTTTCCCACCAGGGACGAACTACGCAGACCTGATCTCCCCAATACACGGGAGTACGTAGGCAGCCATTTTATGGTCCGGTCTAACCTTTACAAAACAAAACCTTTCATCACATCAGTTTGTCCCACCAGGGACAAACTACGCAAACCCGATCTCCCTAATACACGGGAGTATGTAGGAAGCCATTTTATGGTCCGGTCTTACTACAGAAAAAATAAAAAAATCTCTCCACTATTTACCACCTATAACTTTAAACCTTTTCACACTAGGTTGGAACTACGCAGACCTGATCTTCTCCTCATCAATGGGAGTACGTAGGCAGCCATTCATGGTGCGGTCTCATCCTTACCAAAAACATAAAACCATGTCAGCAGTACTGGGATCATCCTTCAAATTTCAAACTAAACCATAAGAGATGGAACTACCTGATCTCCCTAATACACAGGAATACATCGACGACCATCTGTGGAGCTGTTAAATCACACCTCATCGACTTAGACCATAGGGATGGAAATACCTAGTCTCCCCACACAAATGGGAGAAAAACTGGAAACCATCTAAGATATGGTTGAATCCTCAAAGAGAAACACCAATCCATAAGAGATGGAACTACCTGGTCTCCTCCATACAAGGGAGTACTGGCGACCATCTGTGGTACAGTCAACCTCAGAGAGGAGAGCCAAAATCCTTTCTATAACCACATTCAGAAACCAGTCCCAAGACATTAAAGGGTAGGGGAATACAAAGATTGACGATCCATTCTAAAAGATCCTGAGACATCTCAATGTCCATCCATCAAGGAGGAGTTCAGAATACATCAAGATCACAAGCCCTGTAGAACATACAACTATCAAGCAAGTAACAAAGAATATCTAAAAAGGAAGTGGATCAAAACATATTTCCTTGCCATATAATATTGTTTGATATATATAATGTGTCTTGTACATGACAAAAATGACCAACCTAGTCTATGTAGGAAAATTAAAGCTAATCTACAAACCATTGGATAAGCGAGCCATCAAGTCTAACATGGAATCTTTCTCAATAGATGGAGGTAAATCTATAAGCTCCTTCCATAGGGTGTCCACACGAGACAAGAGATCTACGGCCATCTGCATGGTGATTTCGTGCTCATCGATGAATGCACTCATCTCTGCAATAATGTCAGTAGTATGTGATCTAAGAGCAGTACTATCTATAGTGGCAGCATCTCGAGTAGCTAGAGCCTCATCCCGCTCAACAACAGTTGCATCCCTAGATGATAGAGCCTCATCCCGCTCAACAACAGCAGTATACCTTTGAGCTAGAGGATCATCTCTCTTAACTAAAATAGCATCTCTATTAGAAAGAGCTCTCAACAGCAAGGCCCTAGCCTGATCCCTCTTAAACATCATCATATGTAACCTCTTCTCTAAATACTCTGCAGAATGTAGAGCCACAGTAGTGGGAATATTGGGAGAATTAACCAGAGCTACTAACGAACCAGTAAACAGCTCATCCTCGATGGGAGAATCATGGTACTCCATAGACTCCCCATCATTAAAATCAATACCCGGCTCTGAGAATACAACCCTAGCCGATGAAATCTTTACCTCCAACCATACAGAACACTCTGGAGAAAGACTTAGATGGCTAGTCGAAAAGTCAGCCCTCTCGCGACGAGTCCAACAGGCATAAATCCTGGACAAATCCTCTACTGATAGAAGCTGAGATGACAAACGCTGACCCACTGCCCCGTCAAAGGGATGAACATCCTGAAACTAGTCAAACTGTGCCATAATAGCCAGTGGGTGATATGTTGTCACACCCCTCAAACCGACCAGGGAAAGATAATCCATGCCAGCTACATGAGTAATAAAGTTGTAGGGAGAGCTAAGCCCTGAACAGGGAAAAATATCAAACGGGTCCTCGATCCCTGACAAGAAAGTCAACCAAGAAGTTGCGTCTGTACACTCATCCGTCTAAAAAGAATATGACATGGCTATCTCATGGGAAAACAATACCCATGGCATCTGAAAGTGTCAATCGGTCTCAAGTGTGTCATGAACCATATGTACAACAAGACCGAACTGCCTATAAACATCCCCACAAAATGGGTATGATAATACATGGCTGACCTCAAGGTCTCTGCCAGAATCATCGGTAAGATGGTATGTCCCTCCCAGAGAGCCCAGACTACTATGATCATGCCGATATCCAGGTGGTCCATGTACAATGGCATGTACAGATAAGCCATTATACACATCAAGAGTATATATACACAGGCGGCATGCCAATCACCCTCAAAAATGGTGAAGTCCCCGGAGTATCACAGATAACTGTCCAATGAATCAAATCTATCGATCAAGAAACTCATGGACACTATATGTCAAGGTCATAAACTGTTGGCTCATGACACCGACAGCCATCCGAGTGCAAGGCCTATCCAATGGCAAGTCTGTAAGACGCTCATACTCCTCTAATGTGGGAGTCAACTCCTGGGTATCAAATTTAAATACCCGCCTATCTAGTACCCAATGCTCCAGCATGCCCTCTATAAAGCCCAATACCATAATCTCAAGGAAGATACAACCAATACTGGTGGGGTATGCTCAATCTGGCTAACTATGGATGAAGACATCTATAGGGCCGTGTCATAAGACCATCCAAGGGTCAATGCTAAACTCATCTCTGGAAATACATGTTCATAACATAATGCATGTATAATAAATAACAGATGACAATATGATGTAGGGAATGGAAAACAATATACATACATTCCTAAGTACATCATCATCTAAATACATTATCTCTGTATATAACTGAAAAATACAGGGAAATGGGGCACAACTGCCCAACAATAATAGAGGCCTATCAAAAGATATAACGAGAATGGGGCACAGTCGCCTAGTATCTAACAGAGGCCTATCAAAAGGTATAGCGAGAAATGCATCAGAAGAAGTCAATAGTGTTGATGTCCACATCATCCAACCTATCCATCTAATGTAACTCCTCTTGAGTCACTGAATCTCTGCCATTAGGGATATCAGGCTGATACAATGGAGGATCTGTAATGGCAAAACCATCTGAATATGGGCCACCTGAAGGGCCAGCTCCAGAGCTGGAAGGATCAAAAGTATCTACCTCAGAAGGATCTCTGCCTAAATGCTGGATAAAGAAATGTGCCCGGTCCAACCGCTGGGTCAAACTATCAATTTGTGTCAGATGAGTAGGCTCTCGGACGCAAGAAATCCAATCCATCATCATGACAGAGCCAGGAACCATATCCCCTATAAACTGTGTGACGCGGGTCTGGGCTCCAATAGTGCAAGGGCACCAGCGGTAAAAAGCCTCCTAAGTGAAAGGTCCCTCTAAAAAAGTAAAGCCATCAACACCCATCAATGGGACCTCAGTGATCGGCTGCGATAAAGGCCAATGATGCCTGGCAGGAGGAAAGATCGGAATGCGAATCTCTCCCGTGGTGCTCCTAATAGCACGCTATCCTAAATAGAGCTCCCAATCTCAGTCTATAAGGAGAAGAATCTGGCGGGTGGACAATACATACTCGACTCCAGTCGGGAAACCACCCTCGAAGCCAACTGTCAAGTGGTCCTCAGAGTAAGGAACCTATGTAATGACATCAGCGGTCAATAACTCCAATTGTAAGCGCAAAATGGGTGAAACCCTCAGCTATAGGAACCTCCGTCAAAGTGGAGTGATGCCATCGCCGTCCCCGTGGATAGGTGTCTAAACCTAACAGGCTAACGGGACAAAGACATGGGAGCCTCTTGTAGGCCCAAAACTACCAATACAAGATCAAATATATGTGGTCAGTCAAACTCTCAACCCGAACAAGGGAAATCAAAAGAGAAAATACTCACCAGCAAGAATGGGTAAAACCCTAACCAAGCCTCCGTCACGTCCTCTGAGCGTAGGTGCATTCCCCTGAGGAAGTAGGCAAAGGTGTAGGAGCCCCAATTAAACTCTCCAATACGGTCCACCTCCTGAGTGGCGCTAACTTAAGCGAATAACACCGTCGAAGAGTTATCAGCCAGGAAACATGTAATAACCCAATATTTTCAATGTAATTAAATAAGAAATTTTGTGTATAAATTTTTTTTTTAAATAAGGTGGGAGTATGTGCAAGGTAAAGCGTATGTATATATGTGATAAATAAAAATTTATTTATTACATGAGTTATTGCCAATAATTTTTTTAAAAGAATTATTGATAATTATAAATTATATTCTTATAATAAATTAATTTTGTAGTAGAAATGTTTTTATTAATTATTTTCTATGAAAATATAAATATTATATTATTTCAATAATATATGATATGATTATTAGAATTATTATAATAACTATTTTATTATATGAATTTATTCATTTAGTTAAGTTCATTATTTTAACTTAATTAATAAAGGTATATATGAAAGTTATGTGGGATATGGATTCAAAACCCTAATTTTGGATTTTGAATAAGGAATAAGAATAATAATATAATATTAATTATATTTCAGTGCTATAAATATGTATTGTATGTGTATATTGATCAGGTTTGGTCAATTATAGTGTAGTATAAGAAAACCCTAGTTTTGTTTTGATAAACCCTAATTTGAAAAGTCAAATACAAGTTCAAGATGATTTAGTAATTGTGTTATATGTGTAAGACCCCGAATTTTATGAAATGAAAGTATTCAATTTTCTTATAATTATTATTCTATTTAGTAAATGGTTAAATTGATAAAAGGTTAAAGTTAAGGGTGATATTTGAAAATTTTGCAAAGTAAGTAAGTTGATATAAAATATTTGTTGTGTCGGGGAATATTCGTTTTAACAGGGAATATTCGTATGACAACACAATCATTGGTGGACCCCACAACGGAAGTATTATCGTAGTTAGAAAACGACATAAATATTTTTTTATAAAAATAACGGCGAAAATTTTACCGTTAAACTGTTGAGATACCCGGTAGTAAAAATACAGTAATACGCGTGGTTGCATAGTAGCACACGATATTGATTATTAATGCTTACGTAAGAAGTCACTCAGTTTAGTACTCAATTATTACTACAGTAATTGTTGATTAGTATCTCACGTTATTTGATTCAATTATTATCACAGTATCATCTGCATAATATTTTATATTATTAAGTCAATATATTTATTCATATTATTATTTATATTATTGACAATGTCTAAAAAGTTCTGTCAAGAAAAAGGGTTAGGTCATCTAATTGCGTGCCAATAAGGAGAAATCTTTATCGGAAAGCCCCCTCTTACTTGGGAATGATCTGGTTGTCAATATTGTAAGTTATAATATTAATGATGAATAATTGTTAATAGATTAAAAATGTGTTTATTAAAGATAAATGATTTGCGGTAAATATTTATTCAATTTTTGATATAAATCTAGGGATTTGTTATGTGGCGTTTGTGGTAAGTTTGACTTAGTATTTGATGGGAAGATTTACTAATTTTATGGACCATCGGTGGTGGTTTTAATAGTAAATCAATCTAGACCGTCGATGGTGGTTTTAATAGTAAATCAATCTGGACCGTCGATGGTGGTTTTAAACGTAAATCAATCTGGACCGTCGGTGGTGGTTTTAAAAGTAAATCAATTTGGACCATCGGTGGTGGTTTTAAAAGTAATCAATCTGGACCGTTGGTTGAGGTTTTAATAGTAATTAATATGGACCGTCCGCTCTAATAGTAAATCAATCTAGACCGTTCGTGAATCAGTTACTATTTATTCCATTCTCCTATAAATAGAAGCTTAATTCTTCTTTCATTCTCACCAATTCACTAAGACTCACACGAGAAACTATAGAGAGAGAAACTATAGAGAGCAAGAAAAAGAGTATTATGTTACTTCGCTATTGCAGTATCTAGTCTTCTACTAAGGTAAGGGATGTTATTTCTTTTGTATTCGTAAGGGGTACTATTTCTTTCGTATTTATAAGGAATATTATTTTTCATATTCATCCTTTAATATGTTTTAATAACTTTGCTCACGCCGGATTATGTATCGCATTTACAGTGAAAATTCATTTGCAATTTCATATGTTATTTCTTTTCATATTCTTAAATCTAAACTTACTATGGTAAGTATTGCTTCTATAATCCCTGAAATTTGTGGAATATCCTTAAGTTTTGTGATTCATCCAGTATCATTTCATTGGAATATTAATCTGAACTTTCTTATTAAATATCAATATTTTCACCTGGGGTACTATTCACAGGTTATTATTCACTCAGTTACTATTCACTAGAATATTAGTCGTTCGGGTATTCGGGGCACTTTTCATGTTGGGGTACTATTCACGAGTTACTATTCACGGGTTATTATTTATCTAGTTACTATTCACTCAAATATTATTCACTCGGGTATTCGGGGCATTTTTTATGCTGGGGTACTATTCTCAAAGTACTATTCACAGGGTACTATTTACGGGGTACTATTCACCAAAAAATTTATTCTTTTCTATCCAAATTATTTTTGATACATGGATATTATTCTTGAATTTTAGTCCACAAAGTAGTATTATGTTTACAATTTGGACATTATTAAATTCTGGATAAATTAAATTATAAATCTTTAAAATTTATCATTTGCTTTCATTTAATTGAATTCTTATATCATTGTCATCATCCTCATGCTTATATTGTGATGAAAGTCATCTTTGGCCCGTAGTGCATAGATGGGCTATTGATTGGTATGATTATGACCAGGAATAATTCGGTATAATCATGACTTGTAATGTTACAAATGATAAAAGTCCTCATTGGCCTGTAGTGCATTGATGGACAGTTATTGACATGATTATGACCGGGGATTATTTGGTATAATCATGACCATTGGTGAAAACACGAATATTCTTGGCCCATAGTGCATGGATAATTTGTGGTCGTGATACTAATGAATATCCTAAGTCGTAGTGCATGGGTAATTCAGTGATGTGGATTAATTATTGAGCTAAGTCTCAGCGATGAAATACTAATTCATGGATGTGATAATAATGAATATCCTTGGCCCGTAGTGCATGGATAATTCATGGATGTGATACTAACAAATATCATTGGCCGTAGTGCATGGATAATTTGGTGATGTGGATTATTTATTAAGCTGAGTCTCATCGATATAATATTGATAATAAACTTTTAATTCATATAAGATAGTAGATATCATGCTCTACTTGACTCTTCTAAAATACAGTTGCATGTCTTTAGCCTGTAGTGCAAAGATGAACTGTTAATGAATATCTTTGGCCTGTAGCGCAAATATGAATTTATTAGTATGATTATGAACAGGAACTGTTATTTGGTATAACCATGATCTTTGATGTCTCAGGTAAAGACAGGTGATGAAAATTATTTTCGTCCTGGGTGCGAAGAGGAATTTAGAACGATAATTATGATTATGAGTTATTCACGTGATTGTGGACAGGAACTGTTGATTAATGTTACAGGGATAAAACATTGTTGGTGGACTTTTAACATAGAGAAGATAATAGACTTTATGCTCTATTTTACTCTTCTAATGGATTGCTCGTTCCGCTGCAACTATGGTTAAAAAGTTTTATCATCTACCATATGTTCTAAATCTCTGATTTATTACTGACGAAGGCTATTGATAATTTAATTATCTTTAGTCATGATATTCTTTATTGGGCTAGTTATGCACACCCTTTTGCTTCACAATTCCTTTCAGGTAATAAGAGTGTAGCTGGGTCGAGCGGGGGTAACAGGGAAATAGAATGGTGGTCTATAGCTGTTGAGGTTCTCCCTAAACAATATGGAAATAATTTTATTGAGAACTTTAGATAAGTGTGTTGTATTTTATACATCATTTAATAGTTATATTTGGTGAATCAAATATGGTGAGGTGAACCCAACTTTGGAAGAGTGTTTTATCACTAACATACAAGATGTCTAATGCCATACAACTTCGAGTTATCATAAGACAGGGTTGTGCACATCCACCTGCTGAGTATATCTACGAGCACTACCTATATAATCTTGGAGTTTGGTTGAAATATAATTCTCAATTGGAGACAATAGAGATAATTGTATGTCAAGAGAAGACTCACCATTGGAAAGAACATGATAGCAATCTTTTCATTTTTCTTTGGGGTCTATTGGGTCAACCAAGGATAATTCTCGAGTCATATGATATCTATTATAACTTAGACGCGTGGCCTCCCATGTACGAAGGTTTCCTTGAGCATTTTCCAAATATTTTAAATTTCTAAAATAATTATTGATTGTACCTTTATGTAAGGTACCATTGTAAGGTGTTGTGGTCGAGGCACCATGAAAGTTACATATATTTGTATTAAAACTCACAGTTTAACTGTGGTCATATTCTGTACGACAGTTCAATAGTTGTATAAATGAAGTTTATATTTGATTTCTGTACCATGTATTTGGCGACTCAAAATAGGTGATGTATACCTATTTTAGGGGTGTCACATTTGGTATCAGAGCTTAGGGATATAGTCGCTGGGGAGATATAAGTCTAGAACTAGGAGGGGAGAGACGAGTAATATACTTCGCTAGTGTGTGACTTACCTAAGCTGAAATTTTTTACTTGATAAGTTGACAAATTATGATATGTCAATTAACCTTTTGTTTTGAAGATATATTCTAGAATGATATCTGAAATACAGGAGATGAGAAATGGAAAATTCATGATACAAAGGAAATAACCGAGAAGGTACAATCTGAAAAGAAAGCAAGGTATTCTCATCTCTTCGAACTACCAGGTACTTAAATTTTGAGGGTGAAATTTCATATGGAGTGGAGATTGTAAGACCCTGAATTTTATTAAATGAAAGTATTCAATTTTCTTATAATTATTATTCTATTTAGTAAATGGTTAAATTGATAAAAGGTTAAAGTTAAGGGTGATATTTAAAAATTTTGCAAAGTAAGCAATTTGATATAAAATATTCGTTGTGTCGGGGAATATTCCATTGGTTGAGGAATATTCATTTTAACAGGGAATATTCGTACGACGAACAATTATTGGTGGACACCATAACGGAAGTATTGTCGTAGTTAGAAAATGACAGAAATATATTTTTTATAAAAATAATGGCGAAAGTTTTACCGTTAAACTGTTGAGATACCCTATGGTAAAAATACAGTAATACGCGTGGTTACATAGTAGCACACGGTATTGATTATTGATGCTTACGTAAGAAGCCACTCAGTTTACTCAATTATTGCTACAGTAATTGTTGCATAGTATCTCACGTTATTTAATTCAATTATTGTCACAGTAACATCTGCATAATATTTTATATTATTAAGTCAATAATTGAGACAATACATTTATTCATATAATGATTTACATTATTTAGAATTTCTAGAAAGTTCTATCGAGGATAGGGGTTAGGTTATCTAATTGCGCGCCAATAAGGAGAAATCTTTATAGGAAAGCCCCCTCTTACCTGGGAATGATCTGGTTATCGATATTATAAGTTATAATATTAATGATGTATAATTGTTAATAGATTAAAAATGTATTTATTAAAGATAAATGATTTGTTGTAAATATTTATTCAATTTTTGATATAAATATAGGTATTTGTTATGTGGCGTTTGTGGTAAGTTTGACTTAGTATTCCATGGGAAGATTTACTAATTTTATAGACCGTCGATGGTGGTTTTAATAGTAAATCAATCTGGACCGTCGATGATGGTTTTAATATTAAATCAATCTGGACCGTCGGTGGTTGTTTTAATAGTAAATCAATCTAGATCGTCGGTGGTGGTTTTAAAATTAAATCAATCTGAACTGTCGGTGGTGGTTTTAAAAGTAATCAATCTGGACCGTCGGTGGTGGTTTTAAAAGTAATCAATCTGGACCATCGGTTGTGGTTTTAATAGTAATCAATATGGACCGTCCGATTCTAATAGTAAATCAATTTGGACCATTCGTGAATCACTTACGATTTAGTTCATTCTCCTATAAATAGAAGCTTAATTCTTCTTTCATTCTCACCAATTCACTGAGACTCAAAAGAGAAACTTCAGAGAGCAAGAAGAAGAGTATTCTGCTACTTCACTATTACAGTATCCAGTCTTCTACTAAGGTAAGGGATGTTATTTCTTTTGTATTCGTAAGGGTTACTATTTCTTTCGTATTCGTTAGGAATACTATTTTTCGTATTCATCCTTTAATATGTCTGAATAACCTGTCTACACGGACTATGTACCGCATGACAGGTGAAAATCCATTTGCAGTTTCGTATGTTATTTCTTTTCATATTCTTAAATCTAAACTTACTATGGTAAGTATTGCTTCTATTATCCCTGAAATTTGTGGAATATCCTTAAGTTTTGCGCTTCATCCAGTATCATTTCATTGGAATATTGATCTGAAATTTCTTATTAAATATCAATATGTTCATCCGGGTACTATTCACGGGTTACTATTCACTAGAATATTAGTCATTCGGGTATTCGGGGCACTTTTTATGCTAGGGAATTATTCACGAGTTACTATTCACGGGTTACTATTTACCCAGTTACTATTCACTCAAATATTATTGACTCGGGTATTCGGGAAATTTTTCATGTCGGGGTACTATTCACGGGGTACTATTCCTGAAGTACTATTCACAGGGTACTATTTACGGGGTACTATTCACCAAAAAATTTATTTCTTTTCTATCTAAATTATTTTTGATACATGGATATTATTCTTGAATTTTAGTCCACAAAGCAGTATTATGTTTACAATTTGCACATTATTGAATTCTGGATAAATTAAATTATAAATCTTTAAAATTTATCATTTTCTTTCATTTAATTGAATTCTTATATCATTGTCATCATCTTCATGCTTATATTGTGATGAAAGTCATCTTTGGCCCATAGTGCATAGATGGACTATTGATTGGTATGATTATGACCAGGAATAATTTGGTATAATCATGACCTGTAATGTTACAAATGATAAAAGTCCTCATTGGCCCGTAGTGCATTGATGAACAGTTGTTGACATGATTATGACCAAGGATTATTTGGTATAATCATGACCATTGGTGAAAACACAAATATCCTTGGCTCGTAGTGCACGGATAATTTGAGGTCGTGATACTAAGGAATATCCTTAGTCGTAGTGCATGGATAATTCAGTAATGTGAATTAATTATTGAGCTAAGTCTTAGCGATGAAATATTAATTCATGGATGTGATAATAATGAATATCCTTGGCTCGTAGTGCATGGATAATTCATGGATATGATACTAACGAATATCATTGGTCGTAGTGCACGGATAATTTGGTGATGTGGATTATTTATTGAGCTGAGTCTAAGCGACAAAATATTGATAATAAAGTTTTAATTTGTAGAAGATAGTAGATATCATGCTCTACTTAACTCTTCTAAAATACAGTTGCATGTCTTTGGCCTGTAGTGCAAAGATAAACTGTTAATGAATATCTTTGGCCCGTAGTGCAAAGATGAATTTATTAGTATGATTATGAACAGGAACTGTGATTTGGTATAATCATGATCTTTGATGTTTCAGGAAAAGACAGGTGATGAAAATTATCTTCGTCCTGGGTGCGAAGAGGAATTTAGAACCACAATTATGATTATGAGTTATTCACATGATTGTGGACAGGAACTGTTGATTGATGTTACATGGATAAAACATTGTTGGTGGACTTTTAATATGGAGAAGATAATAGACTTTATGATCTATTTGACTCTTCTAATGGATTGCTCGTTTCGCTGCAACTATGGTTGAAAAGTTTTATAACCTACCATATGTTCTAAATATCTGATTTATTACTAATGAAGGCTATTCATAATTTAATTATCTTTAGTCATGATATTCTTTACTTAGCTAATTGTGCTCACCCTTTTGCTTCACAATTTCTTTCAGGTAATAAGAGTGTAGCTGGGTCGAGCGGGGGTAACAGGGGAATAGAACGGTGGTCTATAGCTGTTGAGGTTTTCCCTAAATAATATGGAAATAATTTTATTGAGAACTTTAGATAAGTGTGTTGTATTTTATACGTCATTTAATAGTTATATCTGGTGAATCAAATAGGGTGAGGCGAACCCAACTTTGGAAGGGTATTTTTCCACTATCATACAAGATGTCTAATGACATACGACTTTGTGTTATCATAAGACAGGGTTGTGCACATCTACTTGCTGAGTATATCTACGAGCACTACCTATATAATCTTGGAGTTTGGTTGAAATATAATTCTCAATTGGAGACAATGGAGATAATTATATGTCAAGAGAAGACTCACCATTGGAAAGAACATGATAGCAATCTACTCGTTTTTCTTTGGGGTCTATTGGGTCAACCAAGGATAATTCTTGAGTCATATGATATCTATTATAACTTAGACGCATGGCCTTCCATGTACGAAGGTTTCCTTGAGCATTTTTCAAATATTTTAAATTTCTAAAACAGTTATTGACTATACCTTTATGTAAGGTACCATTGTAAGGTGTTGTAGTCGAGGCACCGTGAGAGTTACATATATTTGTATTAAAACTCACAGTTTAACTATGGTCGTATTCTGTAAGACGGTTCAACAGTTGTATAAATGAAGTTTGTATTTGATTTCTGTATCAAGTATTTAGCGACTCAGAAAGGGTGATGTATACCTATTTTGGAGGCGTCACAATACGATTAATGACAAGTATTAGATTATAATATTAATTAGGGAAACCCTAATTATTAGAAACCTTAATTAGTAATTAGAAACCCTAATTGTCAAATTAGAAACCCTAATCGCTAAATTATAAAGCTTAATGTTAATTAGTACACCTAAACCTAATTTTCAAGCACTTATGTAATTAGGAAACTAAACATGATCAAGAAACCCAAATTTTCATTTTTAGAAACTAAATTTTCACTACAAAAAATGGGGCTTTAGCAACAACCGATTTTTGTTGCTAAAGGTGCCAAATTTCGTTGCAAAAGGGTTTTTGCAGCAACGACTTTCTTGTCGTTAAGGCTTTTCGTTCAAGAATGAGTGTTGCTAATTGTTCCGCAACGAACGTTTTTTTTCGTTACCAAAAGTAATACATTTTGCAACGAAATTTGACTTTTGTACAGAGACATCGATCCTTTAGCAATAAAATGTATTGTTGCAGAATAATTAAAATTTTGTTGTTAAAAACCCCATTTCGTTGCAAAAGCCTGCTAATTGGCAACGAAATGAACTCTTTTTTTTTTGCAACGACCATGCATTTTCGTTGTAATTTACACCATTTTGCAACGACATTTTTCGTTGCAATAAATTATGAAAATTGTTGCCTAAGTTTGCTTTCATTGCGGAATGTAAACTTTTTAGCAACGATTTTCGTTGCTAATTATATTATTTGGCAACGACATTATTTTGAATCAACAACGAAAATATTTGTTCTTTGGTTATTTTCAATAAAGAACGAAAAGTCGCCGATTAAGAACGACATTATATATTGCCATTTCTTTATATGTGCAACGAAAGTTGATATGATTTGCAACGATAAAAAATCTTGCCTTTTATGTTAGTATTAACAACAATATCATCTCTGTTGTTATTAGGTTAATTTTTCGTTGCCAAATATTATATTTTTAATGGCATTAGCAACAAAAATTTGTTGCTAAATGTATAAAAAATTATTGCTATATTAAAACTTGTTCAATGCTTTGGTAACGAATTATATTGTTGCCAAATCAAAATTTGACATTCATTTTGTGTACCTAACTGGCTCAATGTCCCCATAACAAATAATGGCAAAAATACAAAAAACTAAAATATTATTAACTTAATAAAATTATCCACTACATAATCATTCATTATCTTTACAATTAACCATCTAAAGCTACCACAGGTTCTTCAATCAAAGTATATATCTACATATATAAAGAGAGTACACTTCATAATTTTGTCCTCTTGTCTTCCGTAAACGTAAGCATACCTAAAAAAATTTGATACCCAATATTGTAAGGGTGTCGTAGAAAGCGGTCTTCCCGCATATATTTAAAAATAATAGCAAAGTCAGTAAAATAATAACAAAGTCAAGAAAACGTGCTAAATTTATCCAAACTGAATTATTCAATAACTTATTACAAATGGAAGATGAAAAGATCAACCTATTTTGATCACTAAAAGAAAATATATATACAGAGCATAAAACGAAGGTCATCATTAGAGTATATTTAATAAAGATTTATCCTAGTCTGGATGGTGCTTCGACATATAGGACAGAGATGAAGGTCTTGTCTACATTCACAACATGTCTGCAAATAAGAACGAAAAAGAAAACTTGAAGATACACTCTAGTCATGTTTTCTAAAAAATGAAAACCAAAACCTTTTAGCGACAAAGATACACCAAGTCCACAACCAAACGCCATATCCCTAGGATTGGTAATGCAAATGGGACATAACTTGTCACAAGGCGCATAAGAAACAGGTTTACTATGATTCCCAACAATACATGAACATTCCAATACTAAATCCATTTTTCAAGTATACTGGATCACTCCAGTACTAAATATACAGGTAAAGTTTTTTTTGAAAAAGTTGTGAGCGCATATCACTTGCATGATTTGTATAGACATTTTTGACAGGCTTGCTTCCACCGCATTCAATTCATCCATGTCGAGCTCATCATCAGCCAAAATTTCACTACCATGAGCAGCTGATGTTGAGGTACTTGATCCATTTGTAGCAGAAATTTATTAACCTGACACTTAAATATAGCACACCATCATTGTGCAGTATATAGTATATGCTCATAATTATTACTTGAATAACTAAGTCATCAAAAGAGTGTAGTAGTATAGTGTTGTGTTGGCTTAGTAATAATGCAATCCATCCCACCAGCAGATAATTATCAGAAAGAAAATGAAAACTAAAAAAGAGCATCAACATGAATGAATAACCACTTCAAAGGCTTTTCATGTCTTGAATAACCACCCTTGCAGAGTTTCGTCCTGGAGCACCCATAACGCCATCTCCAGGATGTGCCCCACTTCCGCACAAATACAAACCTCGCACTGGGGTCCTGTAATTTAACCTGCACTAGAAATTGAATTCAACTTCTTGATTATTTTCATTCAACTACAGGAAAATTTCTTCAAAATATCAACATTACCATCCTTTTACAGGTCTCATCAGGAACAGATAATCTAATCCCATGGCACCATGGAAGATATTCCCACTTGTCAAAATTTGTTCAACAATTACATAAAGCAAATTAAATAAAATACCAAGTTACCTACTCCAGGAGAAAATCACAGATTGTTAGCAATTTGTGGATCCCTATGATCCATGTCCAGTTATAATTAAAACTTGACGACCATAAAAAAATTGTGGCAACATAAATGGTAAATTTTCAAGTAACAAAGTTGGGGCAGGGCTTCTCTCCACTGTACTACTTGGCATTACTACACTCTTCCTAGAGCATAATTGCTTTTCATGAAAGCGCAAGACACAACAAAAAACATTGACTTGATATCAGATGGTAATTTTTGGAACACCGTAATTCCCAACAGATATTACTTGCTTGAATTTCTTAAAACCTATTTATGGTCCTATTTATGGATAGTTTTCTTCTTCTTTTCTTCCTTTTAGTTGGAGGGGACAGAGTTAGGTGTAGTTTCAATGTAGTAAACATACCTGTCAGACCAATCTCCCTTTCAAGGTCTGGTGGAGTCAACATGTCATAGCCAATTATCGATGAGCTGAAGCCAGGGGAATACTCATCGATCAAGGTGAAACATCTTTGCGCAAATGATTCCTGCAACAAGAGTCGCAAGACAACCAGTACTTCAACTGTTTGTACTATAGACTAATAGGTCCCAATGCATGAATAGGCTTAATAACACTAACAGTATTGTGGTGGTCTGATAATATTAATCTGTAATAGAACTGGGAAAGAATGCTGAAAATTGGACATTACAATCAAAAGAAACAAAGAGCCAACAAATGTCAATGGTTGACACCCTATAGAATATTCCAGTAGGAAAGATAATTTTGAGATTTCCATTTCCTAAAATTCCACTCACCCTATATTCAGGGTCTTCCCAGCTGCCTTCAAAGGGTTTATACGGTGTGTACTGAATAAATAAGTTGATCACATGTTTTTCTATGAAGAAACAATTGAGTTACATTAATTTGTAATAGTTAGTATCTATAGATAATGTTGGACGCACAACATGACATGTGACTGTTACGGAATCCAATAGTTGAACAAGAAGTTAATTTCATTTATATGACGGTAAACGAGAGAAAATATAGCGAGCATAAATAACCTTGTAACGATAGCCTAATGACTATCCCCTTCCCATTTAATTTCCAACATAATAAAGTATATAAAAAATACTTCAAGAGTGAACACATGATCTAAACTGATATATTTGATATACTTTTCTAAGTTTTAAAAATTTGAGCAAAATAAACTCTACCCACCCCCCAAAACAAATTTCCTTATTGATAGTAGGAAGCAGACAACATCAACACTAAGAAAACAATCCTGAAAAATGGTTCCAAGACCGAAATTGAGTTGATATATCATATAAGAAACAATTAGTACAATTACTAGTTCGCGAATTCAAGTATAGCAGGAAGTAGATAGAGGAAAAGTTATTCAACCTAAAGAAGAATCAAATGCCTGAGTAACGATATTAAAAATGTATCAATAAAAAAAAGTTTTTGAAGTACCAGGAGGGGAAATAGTCTTGTCCAAGACAGAAGGAATGGTCATTTCAATAATAGGCCTCCGTGATGGTGAGCCATTTACAACATCTTGACAGGCAAAGTCAATATCTTCCATACTAATTGAGAGAGAAAATTATGAGAAGGCATAAAACATTCCTTACTCAAGTACATCAAAGATGCAAGAAAAGTAGTATCAAGACTATTGAGAGCATCCATCATTTAGGCTAGGAACTCTATGGATAGATATTACTAAACAGTTCAATAGGGGGTCCACCATTATACAAGCTCAAAAGGTAGAATAGCATATTAATATTTTGAACTGATGAGCTCTAGAAACTACCACATTAGCATATGACATAAGCACATAGATTGAGAGCAAACATAATAATAAACACAAAATTGATAGAATACCTCTCAGAACCAATGTGAATTGTACCCACATGCTGAGGACTGGAATCAGGATGACCCAACTTGCAACACTTAAATTGTGGCAAGTGGTCAACAGCTAAGTTGATTTTAGTAGTTGCCTGTTTCAGTAAACAACCTCCAAGCCGGATCAATCTAAGTATAAAGAATAAAGGCAAAAAGATGTAACATTGTGGTTGCCGCTTTATTACCCGGATAAAGATTAGTATATGTCACAAATTATAACTTCATACTGCTAGCAGAAGTTCTTATAAAATTTCTATATTTAAGATTTAAACTCCAACTCTAGAAGCTTGAATACTCTTCTAATCTACCTTTAGAAAACTTCTAAAAACATACACGAATAGAATTTGAGTATTTCTCAATTATTATGGTATAGAAGACCAATTTTAGTATTATCAAAGAAGAAGAAGAAGAAGAAGAAGAATTTACTATTTCAAATGCCTTTTCTGAATTTCAAATAATTAGGAGCTTTTGAGGAATTTGAATTGAAATATGGAGTCTTGAGGGTTACGCATGAACCTTACTGTTGATTCCTTTAATTCAGGAAAGGTTTAGTAATGTCAGTGGAAACATCTCAAAACTTCAAGCAAAATAAGCAGCCTTAGAGAATTTTGTTAAAAATGTGCATTTGCATTCATCTAACACTTCAAAGGCCCTTATTTTTTCTTTTTCTTTTTTTATCTATTCTCTAATTTGCTAATGCTCTAAGACACTAATCCTGGGCGTTGTTGCAAAACACTAATCAATAATTCTCATTACTTATGCAATACATACATCCAGTAATTATGTGTCCAATCCTTTTTCGTACCTTCGTTGCATCTTTTCCATAAATCACTCTCTGTTTCCTAATTCTCAAGCTAATACTAGTATAAATGATTAGTGCAAAATTTAGAAGAAAAAAAAGACTGCTCAAAAAAGTGTGAAAAAGACATTATAACAAAATTGTAAACTGATTACAGCTTCATTAAATAGACCTATTTAAGGAAAAGTTAACAGATGTCCATTCAAAACCTGTGTAGAAAAGTTCGTAGAGCAACATATATAGACACTGTATAACATATTTTGCTTAGCATAACTTCGATGAAATAAGAATACTTTCTTTCGTTGGTGGTATGAAAAACTTACAGAGTTGTAGTCGGAGTACTTGATAGCACAAAGAAATTCATCAGGAAGAATACTTTCAGGCACCAAGTCCTGTATGAAAAGAAAAATCCATCATTTCTAGGAACAGTCGGTAACAAAAACGCATCAGATGTTCAAGTAACATACATTTCAAGTGTTAATATCTTAACTATACTAGGCCAGACTAGCCAACTAGCCAAACCCATTTTCATTCAACTGTATAATGAGTAGAAACGTGCACCTAGACAGCATACTGACAAATACTCTACTCTATGCCCACTAAGAAAAAGAGACATGATGGATACAACTTCATGACGATAACTCCATCCAAATATACAAATATAAGAACCATTACAGGACTATTATATCAGAAAAAAATGGTAAGAACTGAAATCCAACAAACTACCATATGTTCGCAAAAAAGTACAGGAGCTACCTTTTCGACACCAAATATACGCTTTTCAACAAACAACCATGGAAGAATGGAATATCATAACATGAGGCTAATGTCCCAGTTTAATAAAACATCAATAACAACCTTTATTGAAATAAGCTAATTAACGAGAGCTCACCTTGAATATGCAGCTGAGGTTCATCAAAACCTCTACCACGAACAGCTGAGGTTGATTAATAAAACATCACCTTGAATAAACATCTCTGCCGGCCGTACACAAAGAACAAAGAGCTTGGCAAAACAAACAAAAGGGGGTTCTTTTCTAGAAAGAGAAAGAGGGTTTCGACTCACTATACGGATATCAACAAGCCAATCTCCGAACTCTTTATTGATTCGTCCCTTGATGTGCGACTGGATCGCCGGGATCTGCTTCTCGAGCATCCGTATATATTTCCCTCATTAGCAGCCTCCTCAAATTCCTCCCTCAAATCATGAGTTTCCCTCACAGGGGTAGCCAAATTGGGGCTTTTCACAAAACTATCCTCTGCATCCTCCCAAACAGAATCATCTGCCTTATCGGGATTTGCCCACTCAATAAATTCCTTCCCATAAACCTTAACCTTATTAGCATCGTTGAATTCAACCCCATAAGTATTCTCAAATAAACACTCTTGATACTGGTCACAAAACTTCTATAACCTTCCTCATTGAAAAAGTTCATGGCCCAAACTCCCTTCCAAATTAAATCAACACGAAGTTGGTTCAATAAAGTCTTCAATTGCATCTCAACACTTACTCTAACTCGAACTTTCGACCCAATCTTCAATACCCACCAAACATCTTTCTCCTCCTCCTCATCATTTTCCTCTTCACCTTCTGATTCTTCAATTTTGGGGGTCTTGATGAAGGAATATGAAGTGACCTTATCGGATACAATCCATTTGGAATTGGGTGTGTTTCCGCCAATGTGAAGATAGAGCTTCACGGCGGACGGATTTGAGATGGGTTTTTGAGATTAAGGGCTTTAAGCTTGGCTTCTATTTCGGCCGACGGGGAGAGGCGGAGCTACGAAACGGTGAGACAGACAGACGGCGAAGGCCGGAGATTGAGACGAGGAGAGGCGGAGGGAATGGAAGGGGGCAATGCGCCAGGGCAAAATGCATACAGTACAGACTATGATTATTAAGTATACATACAATAATAATAATAATAATAATAATAATAATAATAATATTAGTAATAATAATAATAACAATAGCGGTAATAATAATAGTAGTAGTACTAATAATAATAATAAAATAATAATAATAATAATAATAACAGTAATAATAATAATAGTACTAATAATAATAATAACAATAACAGTAATAATAATAATAATAATAATAATAATAATAGCTGTAGTACTAGTAGTAGTAGTAATAATCGTAAGACCCCGAATTTTATGAAATGAAAGTATTCAATTTTCATATAATTATTATTTTATTTCGTAAATGGTTAAATTGATAAAAGATTAAAGAACTTCCGATAGTATCCGGAATAGATGTAAGCCGTCTTCTAGGGTTATCTCCGAAAGACGAATCTGCCCTCCTGCAATGTTAGTAACAGGTGTGCATAAAATTTTGAGTGTCTACAGTAACCCGTGAATAGTAACTCGTGAATAGTACTCCGACATAAAAAGTACCTCAAATTCCCGAGTGAATATTATTTGAGTAAATAGTAACTGGGTGAATAGTAACTCATGAATAGTATTCCGGCATGAAAAGATCAATAATTATCAAGAATGCTCAGAATAATATTTCCATGAAAAGATACTGGATGAAGCACAAATATCAAGGATATTCTACTAATTTCATTGAATATAGAAGCAATACTTCAACAAAATGAGTGTAGAACTAGGGATACGAAACAAAATAATATTACTTACATACTATAGAGTATGGAAGAAAATATTGTTTCATACGAATATTGAACAAAAATAATATCCCTTGTGAATACGAAAGAAATAATACCCCTTACGACTGTTGAACGAAAATAATATTCCTACGAATATTGAACGAATATTAAACGAAAATAATATTCATACGAATACGAAAAATAATATCTCTTCAGAATATGAAATAAATAATACCCCTTACGACTGTTGAACGAAAATAGTATTCCTACGAATATTGAACGAAGATGATATTCCTTACGAATATTAAACGAAAATAATATTCATACGAATACGAAAAATAATATCTCTTCAGAATATGAAATAAATAATACTCCTTACCTCAGAAGAAGACCGGATACTGGAATAGTGAAGTAGCAGACTTCTCTTCTTCTTTCTCTCTATAGTTTCTCTCTTTATAGCTTCTCTCTCTATAATTTCTCTTGTGAGTCTTAGTGAATTGGTGAGAATGAAGGAAGAATAAGCTTCTATTTATAGGAAAACATAGTTTCGATAATTGCCCATTTTGGGGCTTGAAATATTACAGTATAATACATTTATCTTTTTCTTCATTTTTAATTTAGTCATGCAAGTATTATCAAACTTGCACCACCTCCCCTAATAGTACATCATGTGAATCAATAGTTCTATACATGTGAAAAAAATAATTACAGTATAGTTCCTTCATCTATACCTCCATTTTTAATTTAGTCATGCAAATATAGTACCTTCATGATTATACCGAATGATCCCTGGTCATAATCATACCAATCAACAGTCCATCTACGTATGTAAGCTAAAGATGACTTTCAACACAATATAAGCATGATGATGATGACAATGATATAAACATTAATCATACGAAATCAAGGATAAATATTAAAGACTTTAAATTTATCCAGAGTTTAAAAATATCCAAATTGTCAACATGATACTGCTTTGTGGAGTAAAATTCAAGAATGATATTGTATCAAAAATGATTTGGATCGAAAAGAAATCAATTTTTGTCATGAATAGTACTCTGGGTGAATAGTACCTGGGTGATCAATAGTACCCCGTGAATAGTACTTCGGGAATAGTACCCCCATAAATAGTACTCGTGAATAGTACTTCGTGAATAGTAATTTGTGAATAATATTTTGTGAATAGTACTCGTGAATAGTACTTCGTGAATAATACTCATAAAAGGAAAATACAAAAAAAAAATGATATTCCATGACGAGTACAAAAGAAAGGATATCTCATATGAGTATAATAGAATATACGAAACTGTAAATGGATTTTCATCCGCAATGCGGTAATCCACGTAGACAGATCATTTTCATAATTTAATAAAGAATGAATATGAATGGTCATTCACCATGCATGCGGTGATCAGCGTGAGATAGTGTTATTCCAATAGAATAATAAAGAATGGAATAACAGAAGAATTTCACCATGCATGCGCTAGTCCGCGTAGACAGGTTATTCTAACAGAATAATAAAGAATGGATTAACAACCCTTACGAGTATTGAAAGAAAATAACTCTCTTCATGAATACGAAAGGAATAATACCCCTTACGACTGTTGAACGAAAATAATATTCCTACGAATATTGAACGAAAATAATATTCATACGAATACAAAAAATAATATCTCTTCAGAATATGAAATAAATAATACCCCTTACGACTGTTGAACGAAAATAATATTCCTACGAATATTGAACGAAAATAATATTCATACAAATACGAAAAATAATATCTCTTCAGAATATGAAATAAATAATACCCCTTACCTCAGAAGAAGACTAGATACTGGAATAGTGAAGTAGCAGACTACTCTTTTTCTTTCTCTCTATAGCTTCTCTCTCTATAATTGCTCTTGTGAGTCTTCGTGAATTGGTGAGAATGAAGGAAGAATGAGCTTCTATTTATAGAATTTTACTCCACAAAGAAGTATCATGTTGATAATTTGGACATTATTGATTTCTGGACAAACTAAAATTTTAAATCTTTAAAATTTATCCTTGAACTTGTTTTATTGAATTAATATGTCATTGTCATCATCCTCATGCTTATATTGTGATGAAAGTCATCTTTGGCTTACGTGCATATATGGACTTGGTATGATTATGACCAGGGATTATTCAAAGATAATCATGACACGTAATATTATAAATGATGTGGTAAAAGTTCTCGGTGGCACATAAAGGTATTGATGGACGCTTTTTGGTATGATTATGACCGTGGATTATTCTTGATATAGTCATGACTATTGATGAATTAATGAATATCCTCGGCCGTAGTGCGTGGGATGACTCGATGATGTGGTTTATTTATTGTCGAGTCTCGTGATAAAAATTGATGAAAACATTTTAAATCATAGAAGATAGTAGATATCATGCTCTACTTGAATCTTCTAATGGATTGCTTATTCCGCTGCAATTAAACTTGATGTCTATTATATTTTATCAGTTTAACATTGTTAAAGGCTAATGATAATTTATCCTACATTATCTTAGTCATAATATTTCTTACTAAGCTAGTTGAGCTCACCCTTTTGCTTTCATTGTTCTCTTCAGGAAATGAGAACGTAGTCGGGACTAGTCAGGGACTGGAGTGATGGTTCGAGATGGTGTTATAGTAGTCCTCACTATTCTATAAAATAGTGTGAATAAATGTAATGAGGACTCTATTTGAGAGTGGATATTGTCTAGAAGGAAATATTCCTGTTTAAACTCTCAGTTATGTTTTGTCGTATATTACACGACGTTTGTATAATTAAGTTTGTATTTGTATTCTGTACCATGTATTTGGTGACTCAAAATAGGTGATGTATACCTATTTTGGGGCGCCACAGCTAGTATCAAAGCTTAGGATATGATCCTGGCTAAGATGTGAGAGACAAGAACTAGGAGGGAGAGACGAGGAATTCCTTCGCTAGTATGGCCTACCTAAGTATATTTGGTATTTAATTGGTCGGTCAGAGTATAGGGATAATATGTGATATGTTAATTAACTCTTGTTTTGTGGCAGTATTTGAAAATGGCAGCTGAAAATGTTAGCAATGGAGTGAATGAGACCGTTGAGACACCTTTAATCACTAACCAGGTTAATGTGATGTCAGAGGAAGAAGAAATTAGAGATATCTATGTGGTGAGTGAAGAACTAATAGTTGCACTTTGAGCTACCGCAGAGGAGGTAGCAGCTGAGAGTGAGGAAGAAGAGGAACCTGAGGAGAATTTATTAGAAAAATTTTATGATCGAAATTTAGAATTACAAAATCATATTCATGAGTTAGAAGAGCAGGCTAAAGAATGGCAGGCGGTTGTAGAGCAAAGGGATGCAACAATTCAAAATTGTGTTACCCGATGTGCGATGCTTGAATAGAAGCACTCTTTGGCAGAATATAAGATATTAGAGTTAGAATCTGAGAATGATATGATCAAAGTTCTGATGAAAGAAGAAACAACTGAACGAAGGAGAATAGATGATGCATGGGTGAAAGCCGCACGACGCGTAGATATTATAGAAAAAGACGTCCGATCTAATAAGGCCAGAATAGATGAAATGGATTTCGCTTTTTGGACTGCAATTGGGAGAATCCAACATCGAGTTTGGAATTACCCTATGCAGAGCGGTCAACCCCAATTCGATATGGATCAAAGAGTAATGATTCGAATCATGGATCAGGAATGTGACGAAGCAATTAAGGGTGGAATGTACTCTACAACAAAGTTAAGTCCAACTGCGATGTCTCAGACAAGTCAAAATCAGTAGTTTAAGAGAGAATGTTTTTTTTTGCAACGAGGAACCTGAAAAAAGTTATCACGGGTAAGTTAATCATAAACTCTTGCGAAGTCTATACCTTATTCGATACCGGTTTTACCCACTCTTTTATTTCACTAAGTGGTGTTCAATGTTTGAACTTGACTCTTGAGAAATTAGACTTTGATTATCTGTTGAAACTCTGTTAGGAGAAACATTCGTTACCTCCACTATTTATAAATCTTGTTTAATTCAAATCGACACTTTCACGTTACCTGTCGATCTTATGTCTTTGAAAATACTTGTATTTGATGTGATTTTAGGGATTGATTGGTTAACTACTCATCATGCTAAAATTGATTATTTTCGTAAGGTTGTTAGCTTTCATATTCCTAACCAACCTGTTATGCAAATTCAAGCAACCAAACCACTAAAAGTTAATCATTGTCATATCAAGCCATAAGGAAAGAGCCCCGAGCCTTTTGCTGGTGACTTTCAAGTCTTGGAATACACAGTTTTGAATAACAGTGGCAAGTTGATAGATATCAATGTGACGTGTTATCCAAGTCCTGGATGAGGGTCACAGTTTTGAATGATATTTCTATCGTTAATAAATTTCTTGACGTATTCCTGAAGACTTCTTGGCCTACCCCAGAGCGTGAAATCGAATTTTGTATTGACCCTAGTATAAAAAACATTTCTAAAAACCCTGAAATATTTCTTCAACTAAAACGAACGTAACATGCGCCAAAGGCGTTGGCTCGAGCTGTTAAAGATTATGATAATACCATTCAATACCATCGTGGAAAAGCAAACGTGGTAACTGACGCGTTGAGTAGAATATCGTATGCGTTTACAAGTGCAAATATACGAACCTACGTGAAGATAACGAATATATGATTAGAACCGACTTTAGTCGATAATGTTAAAGCTGCTAAAGCTACAGACCCGAACCTGATGAATACGAAGAAGAAGGTTCAAGAAGGCATTATTTTAAAAGAAAAAGTTGCTGAAGAGAGGAAATCTCAACCCTCGATTTAATTGGCCCATTTGAAATCCTCGATCGAGTAAGAATTGTGGCTTATAGACTCGTTTTACCGCCAAGTATGTCGCGTGTTCATAACATTTTTCACGTATCGATGTTACGTAAATATGTGGACAACCCGAACCACATTATTAAATTAGAACTAGACGATATAGCAGAAGATTTAACGTATGAGGAAATACGTGTTAAAATCTTGGATAAGAAGGATCGTATTTAACACTCAAAGGTTATACCTCAAGAGTTAGAATCTGAAATGAAGTCAAGGTATCCTCATCATATCAGGTACGTACGTAAATTTTGAGGGCAAAATTTCATAAGGAGGGGAGATTGTGAGACCCAAAATTTTATGAATAAAGATTTAATTTTCTCGAAATATTTTTTTTTTCAAAATTATGGTGTGGATTTGAGATAATGTTATAGTTGTGGGTAATATTTATAAATTTTGAAAAGTATGCAAGTTGTATAATATTCGATTGGTCGGAGAATATTCTTTTTTTGTCGGGAATATCCGCATAACTGCAAGACAATCATTGGTGGACCTCACAATGGAATTATTAGTCGGATTGAGAAAACGACAAAAATATTTTTATGAAAATAACGACGGAAGTTTTACCGTTAAAACTGTTGAACTACTCGGTAGTAAAAGTACAGTAATACGCATGGTTGCATAGTAGCACACGGTATTGATTATTGATGCTTACATGAGAAATCACTCAGTTTTGTTCAATTATTGCTACAATAATTGCTGCATAGTATCTCACGTTATTTGATTCAATTATTGTCAATATTTTATATATTATTAAATCAATAATTGAGACGACGAAGTTATTAATATTATTATTTGCAATATAACGATGTCTAGAAGTTCTGTCAAGGAGAGGTTTGGTCACCTAATTGCGCGCCAATAAGAAGGAATCCTTATTGGAAAGCCCCTCTTTCTGAGGAACGACACAGTCGATTAACGATGTGAATTATAATAATGATGATGAATTTTGTTTTATTATTATTATAAATGTAATAAAACAGAAAGCTTTTTATATAAAACAGAATACTTTTTTATAAAGTTTTGTTTATTTGATTATAAATAGAATAGAATATATTTTATTTTGCATAGTGCTCGCATAGTGTTTGCATAGTAAAATCTTTTTATATGAAATGTAATACTTTTATAAAGTTATTTATTTTATTAGATTATAAATAGAATATATTATATTTTATTTTGCATAGTATTTGCATAGTAAAATCTTTTATATAAAATAGAATACTTTTATAAAGTTACTTGTTTTATTAGATTATAAATAGAATATATTATATTTTATTATGCATAGTGTTTGCATAGTGCTGCATAGTGTTTGCATAGTAAAATCTTTTTATATAAAATGTAATACTTTATAAAGTTATTTGTTTTATTAGATTATAAATAGAATATATTATATTTTATTATGTTGTTTTTGCATAGTGTCTACATAGTGTTTGTATAGTAAAATCTTTTTATATAAAATAGAATACTTTTATAAAGTTATTTGTTTTATTAGATTTTAAATAATATATATATATATATATTATAAATAGAATATATTATATTTTATTGCATAGTATCCTTTCTATTCTCCTATAAATAGGATGCTTAGTTAGAATTGAAAACACACCAGAAATTCAGAGAATTCTTCTTCTATAATCTTAAGCGTATTTCTTTAGAGTTTTAAGAAGCTTTGAGCGTAGAAAACAGTATAAGTTTTCTTCAAGAATATCCTCGCCCTACCAGTCGGAATACTCATCTTTATAAGGTAAGAGGTATTATTCTTTCGTATTCATGAAGAGAGTTATTTTCTTTCAATTCTCGTAAGGGTTGTTATTCCATTCTTTATTATTATGTTGGAATAACCTATCTATGCGTATTGCCGCATACATGGTGGAATTCTTCTGTTATTTCATTCTTTATTATTCTGCTGAATAACCCTATCATGCAAGGCTCTATCGCGTACGCAGTGAATTCTGTTGTTATTCCATTCTTTATTATTTTGTTGGAATATCCTTTCTGTGCGGTTTACGCATGACCTAGTTCCATTCTTTATTATTCTGTTGGAATATCTTGTCTGTGCGGTTTACGAATGACCTGGTTCCATTCTTTATTATTCTGTTGCAATATCCTGTCTGTGCGGTTTACCCATGACCTAGTTCCATTCTTTATTATTCTGTTGGAATATCCTGTCTGTACGGTTAACGCATGACCTGGTTCCATTCTTTATTATTCTGTTAGAATATCATGTCTGTGCGGTTTACGCATGACCTGGTTCCATTCTTTATTATTCTGTTGGAATAACCTTTTCTACATGTGGATTACCGTGCATGGTGAATGATCCTTTGTATTCATTCCTTATTAAATTGTGGAAATGATCTCGCTCTACGTGATTATTGCATGGCGGCAAAGTAAAAATCCATTTGCAGTTTCTTATATTCTATTATACTTAGTTGGTTAAAGTTTTGGCTTCTATACTCCATGAAATTAGTAGAATATCCTGGATATTTGCTCTTCATCCAGTATCTTTTCATGGAAATATTCTTCTGAGCATTCTTAAATTTTACTCCACAAAGATGTATCATGTTGATAATTTGGACATTATTAATTTCTGGATAAACTAAAATTTTAAATCTTTAAAATTTATTCTTGAACTTGTTTTATTGAATTATTATGTCATTGTCATCATCATCATGCTTATATTGTGATGAAAGTCATCTTTGGCTTACGTGCATTGATGGACTTGGTATGATTATGACTAGGGATTATTCGGTATAATCATGACCTGTAATGTTATAAATGATGTGATAAAAGTCCTTAGTGGCCTGTAGTGCATTGATGGACAATTTTTGGTATGATTATGACAAGGGATTATTCGGTATAGTCATGACCATTGATGAATTATTGAATATCCTTGGCCCGTAGTGCAGGGATGACTCGATGATGTGGTTTATTTATTAAGTTGAGTCTCAGCGATAAAAATTGATGAAAACATTTTAAATCATAGAAGATAGTAGATATCATTCTCTGCTTGACTCTTCTAATGGATTGCTTATTCCGCTGCAGTTAAACTTGATGTCTATTGTTTTATCAGTTTAACATTGTTGAAGGCTAATGATAATTTATCCTGCATTATCTTAGTCATAATATTTTTTACTGGGCTAGTTGAGCTCACCCTTTTGCTTTCATTGTTCTCTTCAGGAAATGAGAACGTAGCCGGGACTAGTCGGGGAACGGAGTGATGGTTCGAGATGATGTTATAGTAGTCCTCACTATTCTATAAAATAGTGTGACAATAAATGTAACGAGGACTCTATTTGTGAGTGGATATTGTCTAGAAGACAATATTCTTGTTTAAACTCTCAGCTATGTTTTGTCGTATGTTACACGATGTTTGTATAATTAAGTTTGTATTTGTATTTTGTACCATGTATTTGGTGACTCAAAATAGGTGATGTATACCTATTTTGGGGGCGTCACAACAGGGTTTGAAAAACCTCTTTTTACAAAACTTCATTGCTATATCTAGTTAAAACTGAATTTTTCTATAAATTCAAACCCTTTGTATATAGGTGCGAACGAGGCATAACACTACTTCCAAATAATTGCACATTGATCCACACACACACACACACATTCATATAACAGTTTCTTGAAAAGTGGTGGTCACCGTAACAACACGGATGTCTGGGTGCCTAACACCTTCCCTCCGCATAATCAAGCCTCCGAACTCAAATGAATCTCGGTTTCACAGACCCATTTAGCAGTGTCATATCACTGGGTTAATGTGCAAACCTTTTCGGTTGCGTTGGTGCAACCAGTTAAATACACCAACTGGCGACTCTTAAAGTCAAAAAGTCGACATTATACATGTCGGACCTTTTTCACTTGTTCTTTCAAACGAATCTCACATTAACATGAGAACACCAAAGAACAAGTAACGAAAAGGGACACTAAAAAATCCCGACATCGACAGTTACTATTCACCCAGTTACTATTCATTCAAATATTATTCACTCGGGTATTTGGGGCACTTTTCATGTCGGGGTACTATTTATGAGGTACTATTCCTGAAGTACTATTCACAAGGTACTATTCACAGGGTACTATTCACCCGAAAAATATATTTCTTTTCTGTCCAAATTATTTTTGATACATGAATATTATTCTTGAATTTTACTCCACAAAGCAGTATCATGTTGATAATTTGGATTTTTTAAACTCTGGATAAATTTAAAGTCTTTAATATTTATCCTTGATTTCGTTTGATTAATGCTTATATCATTGTCATCATCCTCATGCTTATATTGTGATGAAAGTCATCTTTAGCTTACGTTCATAGATGGGTGTTGATTGGTATGATTATGACCACGGATCATTCGGTATAATCATAACCCGTAATGTTATAAATGATGTGGTAAAAGTCCTCATTGGCCCGTAGTGCATTGATGGACAGTTGTTGGTATGATTATGACCAGGAATTATTCGGTATAATCATGACCATTGATGATTACATAAATATCCTCGACCGTGAAGTCTGCGTGAATTATTCGATGATGTGGTTTATTTATTAAGCTGAGTTTTAGCGATAAAGTTGATAAAAAAAAAATTTAAATCATAGAAGATAGTAGATATCATGCTCTACTTGACTCTTCTAATGGATTGCTTATTCCGCTGCAGTTGTTGATCTAAAACTTGTTATCTATTGTATTCTATCATTTGTTATACTATTGAAGGATAAGGATAATTTATTCTGCATTATCTTAGTCATAATATTTCTTACTGGGCTAGTTGAGCTCACCTTTTTCTTTCATTATTCTCTTCAGGAAATGAGAACGTAGCTGGGACTAGTCGGGGAACGGAGTGATGGTCCAGGATAAGTGGTTTAGTAGTCCTCACTATTATGTGAAATAGTGTGATAATAATTGTAATGAGGACTCCATTGAGAGTGGATATTATCTAGAAGGCAATATTCTTAAACTCTCTCACTATGTTTTGTCGTATATTACTCGAACAGGTTGTATAATTAAGTTTGTATTTGATTTCTGTACCATGTATTTTGCGACTCAAGATGGGTGATGTATACCTATTTTGGGGGCGTCACACTAGATTTGTCTTAATCTGGCTATTTCTCACTTTAACCGGTTCATGGTGACTAAACTGGAACCGATGAAGCTGAAATAGTTTAGATTTGTACAAATCTAGTTCTTGTTTTGGCTTTTGTACATATTTCTTGTTCATGTGAGCCTAGGAATCATATGATCACAGATTGAGTTCCTGAATCTAGATTTGATTCTCGTGATGGACATTTTCAGCTGCAGCCAGCTTGTAAATTATTCACGGTGTCTGAATTTCCTTAGATGGCTTTCATGCCCACAAGGAGTTCGACATTGTTATGTATCTTATTTTCTCAAAGATGCTTCGCATCTCGAAAATAAAATCAACTAAGTCAAACATATTAATAAAATAGAATTATCAAAGGCCTCAATTACTATTGAGCACAAGGGTTTGAAAAACCTTTTCTATCAAACATCATTGCTATATCTTGCTAAAATTGAACTTTTATAAAAAAGTCAAACCCTTTGTATATAGGTGCAAATGAGGTATAGTGATATTTTCAAACAACTACACATAGACCTACATATACACACACACAAACAGTTAAAAGTTTAAATTAAAAAGTGGCAGTAACCGTGTTATCAAGGAAGTCGTGGGGTGCCTAACACCTTCCCTCCGCTTAATCAAGTCCCCGAACCCTAACGAATTTCGGTTTTGTAGACTAGTTAAACAGTGTTACATCATTAGGTCTTTGTGCAAACCTTTTCTCGGTTGAGTTAGTGCAACCATTTAAAAATACTAACTGGCAACTCTTACAGTCAAATAGTTGACATATACATGTCGGACCTTTTCAACTTATTTTTTTAAAAAATCTCACGTAACATAAGAACACCAAAAGACAAGAACTGAAAGGGATAAATAAAAATCCCGACGTCGACAGTCGTTGAAAGACATCTCAACGAGGGTTAGGCAGCCCTGACAGTACAAACCATTGGCAGTAACTCCAACGAAGCGTCAGAAAGACCTGACGATGCAAACCGTGGAAAACCATCCTCATCGGGTAGGACCAATGATGGAATCTGTTATATAGATCCTCAACAATCAAAGCACAATTACCCAAGAGTCTCTCGTACATGAGAAGAGCATCTTCGGTGGAAACCCTGCAATGAGGATTAAGGACTTTGGTGATAATCCCAATGTCAACATCATGTGGTCTCAATCATGGAGAAAACTCTACTCCAAAGATTTTGAAGATATTTTTGCAACTTGTCGGCAAATCAGGCTCAAATAGCATTGATGGACAGTTCAAACTGCTGGCGATAACCCCAACATTGCATTAGAAGATTATTGTGATAAGATCTTTGGAAACTACTAGTCGAGTAGACATCCAAGCAGTTCAACAAGGTCATCATTGACAACTCCGTCCCCCAATAAAAGCGGCAGGAGCAGGCAGTTATCACATCCCGTTGGAAATCATTCCAACAAACAACACTCAGCATACATTCGCATCATGCTGCATTACATTTGCATCATGATTAGCTTGTCACATTTCAAGTGTCTAGTGATCTTTGTCCTATCTATGCCATTACATTACATGAATATGATAAAGAGGGGCATATATAGACACTCAAATTTTTTTTTTCCTGTTACTAACCCTGCAGGAGGGCATAATCATCTTCCAGAGATAACCTTGGAAGTCATCTCGCCAATCCCGAGACAACCCCGGAAGTCCAGCCTCAATCTCTGAGATAACCCCAAAGGCTCGGGCCAATCCTTGAGATAACCTCGGGAGATTCAGTTCCAACCTCGGAGATAACCTTGAGGGATCCAAATTATAACCCCGAAAAGTCGGGCTTTTAGTTCGAGATAACCCCGAAAAGTCAATCATTAATTAAACTTTAACCCCTGAGACAACCTCCAACACTCAATCTGAATCCACCCCCATCCCCCAAATGTTCGGCCTCTAGAGGTGATCCACCAAAGAAGAAGAAAATTCAAGAAGATGGGTATTTGGCTCAAACCCTAGTTTTCTATCTCTATAGAAAAGGGTACTTCCCCAACAACTTGAATTATTACGATGTTGAAAAATCAACAACCCATACCCACCCATAATAAGACTCCTCTTATTTATAGATGTGGCAACCCACCTTAACAATTAAGGAATCGGGTTTTATTTAATTAATTAAATTCAGACGCTTTGTTCTTATTATCCTTGTTTTGCCCTTTTTATTTACCTTCTTGAATCATTCTTCTTTCGTAAGATCCTTCCTCGGCCTCCCCTACCAAGAAGACACATGGTCCTCTTCTTGCTGAAAGTGACTCTCAACATTTTTCAACATGTTAATGCAAATCGCCGTTGTGTCAGAAAATTCACAACCCAAGATCAAATCTCGCTCAACTCTCCATCCAATGTCTAATTCGATCAATCAAATTGATTATGTTAAGAACCTTTGTCTGCATTATATAGTGCCATTGGCCATTCTAGGCTTTTAGATATCTCGATATCTATCGGGCCCCATTTTCTCGCCATCAACTACTTGATGTGCGTGAATATAGAAGAGCATCCATAGTTTCACGCCGACGTACCGGCTCAAGTACTCTGACGCAGCATGATGTATCGAGCCAACCCCGCAGGATAGGCGATTAAGGACATACATCTCAACATGAGAACTATTCTCAACCAATCCGCTTAATTCTATTCCCATTAACTTAGATTCAAACTATATTACCTCACTTATATAGTTCGGCAAAAATCTAATTAAAGATTTGCTAGTGAGAATAAGGATCCCATTTCAAATGTATATATTCTCTTGTGGTGAACACAACAAACTATATATAAATAAATAGGTGCATAACTTTTGTCAATTACATCAACTATGCAACTCCTCAGATTTTTGGCCTCTTAGATTATTTTGATCAAGTGGCACATCCGAATCAAATTATCCAATTTAAGTCCCACCTAGCACTCCATATATTCAAAAAAAGAAAAATATCATCCTTGTGGTGACACAACAAAAACAATATTGTTCAATTTTCTTTATAAGCATCAAATGTGATAAATTAACATCTTAAATACTTAATACTTGCCTTGTGAAGACACAACAAACTCTCATATTAAATATTTAATACTCTATTAATATTATCATGCTAGAAGGCTACGCTCGATATTCCAAATATCTTTGAACGCTTAGGACTTAATATAAAAATCGAGGGGTTTGTTATTAATTTGTCTCATCTTTATTTAAGCTGCATTTACATAGTATAACATGCAATATTCTACCGGATTGATTATGGACTTTATTTCAGTTTGTTCACTCAGAGCCACCAAGTGAACTAAAAGGTCAAACCTTGTGGTGCAAGAAATAATATTTAAATATAACTATTACATTTAAACCCTGCTCCATTACAAAACCCGGGGTCTTCAAGCGCCTTCGTTTTTTGATCTCCAATTTTTCAAAAATTAATTCTAACTATTCCTATTACAAACTATTTAAAATAAATAGAAACCTCGATCACATCGGTACATACATTAAGAAAAAATTAGAGAAGACGAGGTACGTTGCACTTCATTTAATAAAACCCATACATTCATGCATCCAACTAAAATAAATCCAATCGCATCGGGTCAATAGTCCATAATCAATCCCATTTATTATCATACACATCATCATATGCATCAATAAATAACATTCATCTCATGAATAATAAACATTTAATATATATATCGATATCATTTAATGGGCAAATTTAGTTAGTATAAAATCTATTTTCAATCAAAATAAACTCCTTTATTTTAATCCAAATTTAAATCAAAATAAAACTATTTTATTTTAATTTATCCTATTTTGAATAAAATAAACTATTTTATTTTAATCAAAATCTTTAATCAAAATAAACTCCTTTATTTTAATTAATTATGGAATCCAATTCCATGTAATAAAAAATCTCTAATTAAAATAAACTTTATTTTAATTAATTATGGAATCCAAGAAAAAAAATATTAAAGAAAACACTTGATTTACTTTCCCTATTCACAAATAAACTCTTTATTTTGAATAATATGAATCCTATTTCATATCTAAATAAACTCCTTTATTTAAGGAAATATGGATTCTCTTCCTATTCATTGTAAATAAACTCTTTATTTTGAATAATATGAAATCCGTTTCATATCTAAATAAACTCTTTTATTTAAGGAAAGATCAATTTCAACTCCAATTAGTTATCATGGAATCCAATTCCAACTCTAATTAGTTAACATGAAATTTAATTTTAAAATTAAAATAAACCTTTTATTTTAAGATTAAATAAACCTTTATTTTAAAATTTAAATAAACTTTTATTTTAAAATTAAAATAATTATATATATATAATAACTATTATATATATATATATATATATATATATATATATATATATATAATAATCAGTAGATCATAATAAATCACGAATCACGCGCTCCACTTTCAAATTAAATTATATCTCGCATGTTCCTTTAATAATCTTGATTTGCAAATTCAAGGTCGCTAACGATTTCCGCTAACTCCTTTTTTTTTTTTATTTGACGACCACAAGTGTAAGGCCGGTGGTTCCTATAACTTAAAAGCTTCTCACGTAAAATGATTACCGCTGACTTGATTTCATTCTACTTTATTTTTTGAATTCAAGATGTGCTTTCGCACATATGATAAACCGCTTAACATGCAGTATATCGCTTGATTGTAAATTTATCATCATATGATTTTTTTATTTTTTTAATTTTTTTTTTTTATTAAATTTTATACAATAAAATTATGCTCAATTAAATTGTTCTAAACACATATCAATATACATATCAAATCAACAATTAATAATTCGTGATAAAGGTTTGGCTCATGCCACCGTTAGGTTTGTAATATTCATAACGCAATCAAATCGCATAAAAAGTGCTAAGCGTGGTAAAATCGTAGTTTAAAAAATTTACAAACCATAAACCCCGGATCATCCTTTATGCATAATCATTAATTAAACGAAAAGATAAAGAATAAATCATACCTTGAAGATAGAGCTTCCTCGTGTACAAGTTCACCTCCAAATTTTTTCGCTCAATCTTGAATCCACCGTAAGCCCGTTCCTTCCTTTTCGATCAACGTTATGTTCGGCCTCTCAGAGGTGATCCACCAAAGAAGAAGAAAATTCAAGAAGATGGGTATTTGGCTCAAACCCTAGTTTTCCCCCCATACCCACCCATAATAAGACTCCTCTTATTTATGTATGTGGGCAAACCCACCTTAACAATTAAGGACTTATATTAAATTAATTCCTAAACTCTTTTTAGGACTCTCTTATTAATTTATATTTAATATTTCTAAATATTAAATAATAATAAAAATTAAATATACATCATTATTACTTTCTTAAATAATTATTCTTCCTTTTACCTCAACACCACATTCACATTTTATTTAATTATATGTATTTCATCCTTAAATGCATTAACTCAGTCAATGCAAATTAGAAACACAAACAAGGACTACTGGGTTGTCATTTATCTAATCACATAGGAGATTTCTTCTTTTATTAGAAGACGGTAGATCTTTATTGATTATACATTATCTCCATGTACAACTTATTATACCCAAGCATACCCTTTGATATACCCTAAGGGTCTTATGAATAAGTCAAAGCATAACTCATCATACATCAAGATATGATGATCTCAAGTCCAAGGATCACTCAGGACTACTATCACTACAGGAATTCCTATCGATTTTTAGGTTCTTCCTTGAAGCCAATGCTTAAGGAACTTATTCTCTAATAAGCACCTACGACATACTGCTTTAACAATCCACCAACGATTGGGAACTATACATTTCGAGTAAATAGACCTCAGAATGTGTCCCACAAGAACCATAGCTCAAATCTTATAAAAATCCAAAGAGTAATGTAGATAATTTAAAAGCTTTACAAGATAAGATTGTTACAAAGTACAACAAGATAATTGATAGACTTTGAAGACTTGGAGATCTAGTCATGGACCCACATTCTCGACTTCGTACAACATCTAATTCCATGTCATTGTGTAGCTCTCGACAACAGCTTTCCAAAAAGGTACATCACTCCTTTATCTAAGATAAAGTAACAACTGATTGAAAGTTACTGAAGGTTCGACGACAATGCGTAGCCCCAAAAGGTACATCGTATTTACGAGACGACGAGACCTGCATGGTCGAAAGTGACAATGGTAGTCGCAGGTTTACGCAGAATTGTCGTCGGGTAGTAAACCTTACCAAGAATCTAGTCTTTAAATATGAGCTATTGGCAGCTCATTTGAAAAAAAAAAGAGGAAAATGAGAGAAAACTCTGTCCATTTTAGCCTGTAACCCCTGCTAGAGTGCTCTAAACTGAGTGATTCTTCTTTCTAAACACTTGTAAGCTCATGTTTTGTAACATACTAAAGTTTAACCGGTGGAAACTGAGTTTTCAGGTTTCAAAAGCTATCTGAAGTCTTCTTGGCAGCCCACTATAAGAATTTTCAGATTTTTAAGCTTTTTACTACTTCTATACATATATATCTACTATCGTTGAGAGTCGTGTTGTGTGGGTAATTCCAGGATTGTCGATCTGTGGCTTTTTATTGCTTATATATTTATATATATACTTATATATATATTGTCGAACTCGAACTCTAATGAGCCTAGATAGAAAATCCGTTGCGTTTACTGCTTATATATATATACTTATATATATATTTACCGTTTTTATATAAATATCTGCTTTAACTACTTTCATAATGTAGATATTTAATCTTTCAGCCTACAGGCTAGATTTGCCTCAATCTGGCTACTTCTAACTTTAACCGGTTCAAAGTGACTAAACTGGAACCGTTGAAGCTAGAATGGTTTAGATTTATTCAAATCTAGTTCTTTTTTTAGCTTTTGTACATATTGCTCTTTCATGTGAGCCTAGGAATCATGTGATCACAGATTCAGCTTCTGAATCTAGATTCGGTTCCCATGATGTACATTTTGCAGCTGCAACCAGCTTGTAAATTATCTACGGTGTCTGAATTTCCTTAGATGGCTCTCATGCCCACAAGGAGTTCGGCTGCTATGTATCTTATTTTTCTGAAGATGCCTCGCATCTCTAAAAATAAAAGCAATCAAGCCGAACACATAATAAAATAGAAGTATCAAAGGCCTCAATTACTATTGAGCACAGGGGTTTGAAAAACCTATTTTACAAAACTTCACTGCTATATCTTGTTAAAATTGAACTTTTATACAAAATTCAAACCCTTTGTATATAGGTGCAAACGAGGTATATCACTATTTCCAAATAGCTTCAAGACCCCAACTTATTATTAATGAAATTTAATTTTCTATTTATTATTTTGAAATAGTAAGGGTTGATTTGATTAATGTGGATAGTTAGGGTAAAATACGCAAATATTTCAAAATAAGCAAGTGGTTATAAAATATTCATCATTGTCGGGAATATTCGTTTGGTCGTGGAATATTCAGATCGCTTGGAAATATTCGTATTTACGCCAAGCAGCCATGTGGGGCCCCATAACTAAAGCGATCGATGAAGAAAACGACAAATATAAGTTGTTTAAAAATAATAACAGAAGTTGTTACCAAGTATCATCGTTAAAATACCCTATGGTTAAAACACAAGAAGATACCAGATTGCACCAATTATCGATTCTTACGTAAGAAGGCACTACTCAATAATGGTTACAAGAATTACGCTCAAAGATTTTATCGATTAATAATTGTCATATTGATATTTTATATCATTGTTGTTTCAATAATCACATTACACAAGATTTTTCATTATCGGCTAAATAATTCATATTATCCAATAATATTATTAGATAACATTATTGGCAATGTCTAGAAAGTTCTGCCTAAGGAGAGGTTTGGTCACCTAATCAAGCGCCACCAAGAAGAAAATTTTATCGAAAGCCCCTCTTCCTGAACCCGCCCTCGTCATTAATATATCATGATTCTCGTAATATTATTTGTGAATAATTAATTATTGATTCATATGATGAGGAAAAAATATTGATTTTATGTGGATATAGATGGAGAAAATTTTAATGTGACAATTGTTGAAAATTGAAATTTTATCTTTTTCTCGATAAAATAATTCATTTAAATATATTATTATATTTTAATAATATAATAATGGTGATATTTTTACAAATCGAATGTGGGATATATGAGTATACGAGGAGGAAGAGTATTTTTGTTGCAATAAATGTTTAAAACATGTTAAACATGCTCATGGACCCCATTTATCGACCGAAATTTGATTATAAATGTAAAATCGCCTGCTTGTGGATTTCTTCCAATTTCTATTTGGAATTTGGAAAACTTTCTTCTCGCAAAGTTGTAGAGAATTGAATTTCCTATAAAAACTCGAGATTCAAATTTTCTGATGAAAGGGCTATTTATTATGAATTATCAAGTTCAAGTTCAAATAATTGATTTTTGAAAGTTTAAAATATTTTAAATTAGAAAAACGTTTTTTTTTGTTTTTAGAATGTGATGTTAATGATGCTGAAATCATCTTCTTCAAGGTGGGCGAGGAAATTTATATATATATATATATTAATATTATATTAAATTTTCTGCTTTGTGTTCTAAAAGATTTTCCTATAAATAGGTGCTTAGTTAGAATTGAAAATCACACCGTAAACTCAAGTTTTCTCTCTCTATATTATCGAGCGTATTCTTGTGAGTATTTTGAGTATACTTTGAGTATTGTTAGACTTGCAAGTTCCTTCAAAGACTATACCCTAGATTTCAAATTAAGTACTAATCTTTCGAGGTAAGGGATGTTATTTTCTTCTCAAATGATATTATTTCTTCAATATCATTATGTCAAATATCGGTTGAAACTTTTTATCAAATTTGAACTTTTTCATGCTCGATTACTATTCATGAGTTACTATTCACGAAGTTACTATTCATGAGTTACTATTCATTTACTATTCACGAAGTTACTATTCACGAGTTACTATTCACGAAGTACTATTCATGAAGCGTGAAGATGTTTTTTTGGAAATTTCTATCTTTTGGTGTTTGAGTTATTCATTACACGATACGATACTTATTCACGATACTACAACACTATTCACCGAAAAATGAAAATTTCTTTTTTTTTCCAAAATATCTATTCTCGATACTAGCTTTGATCAGATCCATGTTTTGATCATTCTCAAATTTTACACCACTATGATTATTTTTGAGGTATTTTTTTGAACATGATAAAACAAAGTACTAATCCTTAATCCTTAATCCTCACATTTTTGTTTCACCGATTCGCTTTTTAAAATATTTTTCATCATCCTCGCCTTAAATGATGATATTATTGAATATCTTCGGCCCAGAAGGCAAAGATGAATGATTTCAAGAATATCTTCGGCCCAGAAAAGCAAAGATGAACAGTGTTTAGATGAATATACGACTAATCGATGAATATCTTCGCCTCAGAGTAAAAAAGATGAATATTTGATTCCGTATGTATATCGATTGATGTTACAGGATAAAAGATAGACGATGAACTTTTAAATTCATACATGTAAGATAGTAGTTTGCATTCTCTACTTAACTCTTCTAATGAATTATTATTTCACCATGTAATATTGATTTAAAATTTGTCAGCCTATCAGATTCTATTAGATTTTTCCCTCGTTGAAGACTAACGATAATTTGTCAGATATTATCTTAGTCATAATATTCTTTACCGGGCTAGTTGAGCTCACCCTTTTCCTTTTTGTTCCATTTTTCTTCTCGTGAGGCGTAGAATATAAATGAAGTACGAGCCTGGTATGGAATGAAGGTTTTAGAAAGAGTTGTTTAGTAGTCCTCACCATTTTTGTAAAATAATGTATCAATAAATGTGATGAGGATTTATTTGAGTATAGATATTGCCTGTAAGATAATATTTGTATTCAAACTCACGCTTTACCATTGTAATAATAAAGTTGTAGTTGTTTCTTCGCACTACGATCGACAACTCGTAATGGGTGATGTATACCTATTTTGGGGGCGCCACAAATGGTATCGTAGCTTAGGATACGATCTCCGCGAGATCTGGGAATAGAACTAGAGGGGAGAGACGAGTAAATCCTTCGCTAAGTGTGTGTCCTACCTAAGCTTATTTTTTTAGTTGGTCAAGATATAAGGATATTATGTGATATATTGATTTCTTAATTAACCCTTGTTTTACGACGACAAGATTTGAGAATGTCGACCGAGAATATTAACAATGGAAATGAGACCGTGGAGACGCCTGTACTCACCAACGAGGAGAACGCAAACAGTCGGGCAATGTTCCTCCCGCGAACAACACCACCGAAAGCGTATGATGAACGAGGGATGTTTAGAAGCTTTTTTGCAGCTCATGCAAAATCGCATTTAGGAGACTCGTGTTCAAAATACAGAGGAAATGATAGCAATTACGGGTTGTCACAAACAAGCAAGCTCAAAGAGTCAGGGACCACCGTAATTTAAGGGAAAGCCGATCCGATCACGGCGGAAACACGGGTCAAGCAAATTACCAAGATATTCGATGTCTCGGGATGCACGAGGAACAGAAGGTTCCATTCGCCACCTTTATGTTCCGTGCGCAGGCGTATCATCGGTGGGAGTCTCAGAAGCGCACTCCATCCAAATTGCACTCTCAAAGATGTCTTCGGGAGACGCTTTCAGAACTATTTAATGACAAATACTTTCCCGAAAGTGTTCATTATACGAAGGAAGTGGAGTTCATCGATTGAGCAAAACAACACGACGGTGTCTCAAAGACGAGGCAAAGTTTGCAGAGTTATCCGTGTTCAGACCTCATTTGGTGGAGAATGAGGAACGATGACGCGGATGTTTCTTAGAGGTTTGAAACCCAAGATACGCCAAGATCTCATTTCTCATAAATTTTCTCTATTCAGATGTTGTTGTAAATGTGGCTCAATTATTAGAGCGAGATAACGAGTACTACCAACCGAGGGACCACAACCAGATCGCATCTAGAGATAGCAAATACAATAATAATGATAACCAAATGAGAAAGAAACAGACGGACAAAAAATGGTAACCACTCGTGGTAATCATGGCCATGAAAATAAGAAGAAGCGAGTCGAGAGAGATTTTAAAAGAGGAGATTTAACAACGACTATGTGAAGACGACAAAGGTTTAAGAAAGAATCGGTTCTAAGGGAGGAGAACGACCACCCATTATATATGCTACAAATGCGAAAAAGAGGGACATATCACCAAACCGCCCACAACAGCTCAAGGTATGCTATAATTGTGGAAAGGAAGGACATATCGCCGAGATCAGACAAGAGAGCGAAACCTAGTTCAATGGGGATTCATGACTCAAAAGATCGTCCCGTAAAAAAAGTCAAAGTCAACGATTCCGGAAGAGCGCTTTGTCAGATCGGTCAAAATGCGAGGAACCCAAACGAGGTGATCACGGTAAGCTATTTATAAATTCTCAAGTTTTATACCTTACTTGATACCGGCATACCCATTCATTTATCTCTCCGCATGTGCTCAACGCTTAAACTCGACCGAGAAATTAGACTTCGACCTATCTCGGAAACTCCGCTAGAGAAACTTTCATCACATCCACCGCTTATAAATCTTGTTTGATTCAAGTCAGCACCATCACCTTACCTCGCTGACCTTTATCTCTTTAAAGATACTTGCTTTTGATGTGATTTTAGGATCGATCGTTAACTACTCATCATGCCAAAATTGATTGTTTTCGTAAGGTCATTAGTTTTCATATTCCTAACCAACCCGTTGTATTTAATTCAAGCAACTAAACCATTAAAATCAATCACCGCTATCTAATCATAAAGCTATTCGCTTATCAAAAACTGATGTCAAGCTTTCTTAGCCCATGTTATGGATTTGAATAAAGACACGCCAAATTTGAATAATATTCTCGTTGTATCGACTTTTCCGACGATTTCAAGAACTTCCCCTGCCTACCCCGTAACGTGAAGTCAATTTTTATCGATCTTGAACCCGGTACAAAGCCCATTTCTAAAACCCCATATCGAATGGCTCCTATCAACTTCAGAGTTAAAGGTCCAACTACGTGAATTGTTGGACATCTCCGCTTCATCTGGCCCTAAGACATCTCCTCGGGGTGCTCCTGCTTTATTCAGAAAGAAGAAAGACGGAGTATGCGACTTCAGATCGACTATCTGAATCGAACCATGTCACCATCAAGAATAGGTATCCTCACCTCGTATTGATGACTTGTTTGACCAACAGTAAGGGGCACAATTCTTTTCAAAAATCGATCTTCGCTCGATATCATCACCAAGATTAGAATCGAGGATATTCCAAAGACCGCCTTTTAAACTCTGACGACGGCATTATGAATTCTTAGTCATGTCTTTCTTGACTAACTAATGCTCCCCGCGGCTTTCATGGATATGATGAACCGAGTATTCAAGGAATATTTGATCAATTTTTGTTGTTTTTTTGATGACATCCTTATATATTCCAAAAGTCGTGAAGATCATGAGCACCATTTGAAGTCGGTACTCCAAAGGCTTCGTGAAAACAAACTATATGCCAAATTGAAGAAATGCGAAGTTCGCTTGAGGAAGTAGCATTCTTGGGCACGCGGTGTCAAACACGGAGTATCCGCTGATCCGCCAAGATCAAGCAATACAAAGTCGAGCAACCAAGCCTGCGATCAAGTACGAGCTTTTTTTGCTTAATGGGTTATTATCGGAGATTCGTGGAAGGGTTTTCTCGAATCGCTACTCCATTAACTCAAATAACTCTAAGGATACAAAAATTCGCTTGGAGCGAAGAATGCGAGAAGAGTTTCCAAGAGCTTAAGAGGAGACTTATTTCTAAGACTGCTTTCTAACAATACCATCCGGTTCTTGATGGATTTGTTATCTACAAATGATGCTTCGTGCAAAGGGTTAGATGTGTTCTCATGCAACGGGGAAAGTCATAGCCTATGCCTCATGACAACTTAAAGAGTATGAGAGGAATTATCCTACTCATGATCTAGAGTCATCAGCAATGCTTTGCTAAAGATATGGAGGCACTATCTATACGGGGAGAAAGTGGAGATATATTCGCACCATAAAAGCCTTAAATATTTCTTCACTCAAAAGAACTCAACACGCGCAGCAATGACGCGCTGGCTCGAGCTATCGAAAGACTACGACCACACTATTCAATACCATCCCGAAAAGCGAACGTGGTAGCCGACGCTATGAGTAGAAGATCATATGCGGAACGAAAAGCGATGATGTCAAGTATACGACAGAGCCAACTTTAATAGAAAAGTTAAGGTCGCTCAAGCCACCGAATCGAAATGATGCGTATGAAGAAGAAAAAGTACAAGAAGGAGCTATTCCTAAGCGAGAATCGATGAAGAAGGAATACTTCGAGTCCACTCTAGACTTTGTGTTCCTAACGACTGATTTGAAGTACAAGATTACGATGGAGGCACACAATACACCATTTGCAATCCATCCTCGAAGTACTAAAATGTATCGTGATCTTCGACATACATTTTGGTGGAACAATACGAAGAGAGAGATTGCAAAGTTTATCTCAATGTGTTTAACTTGTCAACGGTAAAGGCTGAGCATCTAGTACCTAAGGGTCCGTCAAACCACTTGAGATTCCGAAATGGAAGTGGGAACACATTACCATGGATTTCACAGCATTTCGTCTTCCTACTATTTCAAGGCATCAATGCTATTTGGGTTATTGTTGATAGATTAACCAAGTCTCGCTTCATTTCTTGCCGACACGGAGACTTATTCACTCGAACGCCTTGCTAGTACGTGACGTGAATGAGATTGTGAGGTCAGCATGGCATGCCAAGATCCATAGTTTTGATCGCGACCCAAGATTCACTTCAAGATTTTGGGTTAGCTTGCAAAAAGCTACGGGCACGGATTTATTTATTTAGTTCGATACCATCCTCAAACCAGACGGACAATCGAAGGACTATTCAAACTCTCAAGATTTATTAAGACTCGTGGTCCTGCACTTCAAGGGCGCTTGGGATAAGTATTTACCATCGGGAATTCTCCTACAACAACAACAGCTTATCGTGCAAGTATAGTGTGGCTCCATTCAAGCATTATATGGACGAAAAATGTCGCTTCCAATATGTTGGGACGAGGTGGGTGAAGCAACATTGTTGGGACCCGAAAGTTAGTACGTATTTACTACCGAAAAAGATCCAAATGATTCGACAACGATACAAACCAAGACAAGATCGACAAAAGAGTTATGCGATCTTCATCGAAAGGACGGGAATTTAGTGTAGGGGGGATCATGATTGTCATGAAGTTGCTCCATGGAAGGGAGTTACAAGATTTGGGAAGAGAGGAAAAGCTCAATCCACGATTTATCGGGTCCATTTCAAATTCTCGACCGAGTAGGAAATGTAGCCTATGTAGACTCAAGCACTCTCCGAGTAGTATGTCTCGTGTTCATAATGTGTTTCATATATCCGCATTTCAGAATATGTGAAAGACCCAAACCACGCTATAGAAGTTAGAACCTGACGAGATAGCCAAGACTTAACGTATGAGGAGGTACCCGCCAAGATCTTTGATAGAAGGAGCATGTCCCACGCCAAGAAAAGGTCATACCACAAGTTAAAGTTTTGTGGAGGAATCATGCTATAGAGGAAATGACCCGAATTGAAACTAAAATGAAAGCGAGGTATCCTCACCTTTTCAAACACTGTGTACGTACGCCAATTTCGAGGACGAAATTTCATAAGGAGGGAGGTCAGAAGACCCAACTTATTATTAATGAAATTTAATTTTCTATTTATTATTTTGAAATAGTAAGGGTCGATTTGATTAATGTGGATAGTTAGGGTAAAAATACGCAAATATTTCAAAATAAGCAAGTGGTTATAAAATATTCATCATTGTTTGGGAATATTCGTTTGGTCGGGAATATTCAGATCGCTTGTGAATATTCGTATTTACGCAAAATGCATGTGTGGGCCCCATAACTAAAAGCGATCGATGAAGAAAACGACAAATATAAGTTGTTTAAAAATAATCTACAGAATTATTACTAAGTAATATCGTTAAAATACCCTTGGTTAAAACACAAGAAGACACCAGATTGCACCAATTATTGATTCTTCTTACGTAAGAAGGCACTACTCAATAATGGTTACAAGAATTACCGCTCAAAGATTTTATCGATCGATTAATAATTGTCATATTGATATTTTATATCATCATTGTTTTTCAATAATCATCATTACACAAGATTTTTTCATTATCGGCTAATAATTCATATTATCCTAATATTATTAGATAACATTATTGGCAATGTCTAGAAAGTTCTGCCTAAGGAGAGGTTTGGTCACCTAATCATGCAGCCAAGAAGAAGAAATTTTATCGAAAGCCCCTCTTCCTGAACCGCCTCGTCACAATATCAGGATTCTCGTAATATTATTTGTGAATAATTAATTATCGATTCATATGATGAGGAAAAAATATTGATTTTATGTGGATATATGGAGAAAATTTTAATGTGACAATTGTTGAAAATTGAAATTTTATCTTTTTCTCGATAAAATAATTCATTTAAATATATTATTATATTTTAATAATATAATAATGGTGATATTTTTACAACGAATGTGGGATATATGAGTATACGAGGAGGAAGAGTATTTTTGTTGCAATAAATGTTTAAAACATGTTAAACATGCTCTGCGGACCCCATTTATCGATCGAAATTTGATTATAAATTGTAAAATCGCCTGCTTGTGGATTTCTTTACCAATTTCTATTTGGAATTTGGAAAACTTTCTTCTTCGCAAAGTTGTAGAGAATTGAATTTCCTATAAAAACTCGCGAGATTCAAATTTTCTGATAAAAGGGCTATTTATTATGAATTATCAAGTTCAAGTCTCAAATAATTGATTTTTGAAGTTTAAAATATTTAAAATTAGAAAAACGTTTTTTTTTTTTTTTTTGTTACTATGTATGTGTGTTTGAATGAGCTGAAATCAGATTCTAGGAAGGTTGGCGAGAAAATTTATATATATATATTATTATATTAAAATTTCTCGCTTTCTCGTGTTTCTAAGCATTTTCCTATAAATAGGTGCTTAGGTTAGAATTGAAAATCACACCGTAAACCAAGTTTTCTCTCTATATTATCGAGCGATTCTTGTGAGTATTTTGAGTATACTTTGAGTATTGTTAGATTTGCAAGTTTCCTTCAAAGACTATATATCCTGTGATTCCAAATTAAGTACTAATCTTCGAGGTAAGGGATGTTATTTTCTTCTCAAATGATATTATTTCTTCAATATCATTATGTCAAATATCGGTTGAAACTTTTTATCAAATTTGGAACTTTTTCATGTCTGGGTTACTATTCATGAGTTACTATTCACGAAGTTACTATTCACGAGTTACTATTCACGAAGTTACTATTCACGAAGTACTATTCACGATTACTATTCACGAGTACTATTCACGAATTCATGAAGATGTTTTTTGTGGAATTTCTATCTTTTGGTGTCGTTACTATTCACGATACTATTCACGATACTATATTCACGATATACTTGACTACTATCGATACTAAGACTATTCAATCGAAAAATAAAATTTCTTCTTTTTCATTCAAAATATCTATTCTCGATACTAGCTTTGATCAGATCCATGTTTTGATCATTCTCAATTTTACACCACTACTATTATTATTTTTGAGGTATTTTTTGACATGGATAAAAAACAAAGTACTAATCCTTAATCCTTAATCCTCACATTTTGTTTCACCGATTCGCTTTTTTAAAAATATTTTTCATCATCCTCACCTTAAATGATGATATTATTGAATATCTTCGGCCCAGAAGCAAAAAGATGAATGATTTCTCAAAGAATATCTTCGGCCCAGAAGTAAAAAGATGAACAGTGTTTAGATGAAACACGACTAATCGATGAATATCTTCGCCCCAGAGTGCAAAGATGAATATTTGATTCCGTATGTATATCGATTGATGTTACAGGATAAAAGATAGATTTATGAACTTTTAAATTCATACATAAGAAGATAGTAGTTTGCATTCTCTACTTAACTCTTCTAATGAATTATTATTTCACGCATAATATTGATTTAAAATTTGTCATTATCAGATTCTATTAGATTTTTCCTCGTCAAAGACTAACGATAATTTGTCAGATATTATCTTAGTCATAATATTCTTTATCGGGCTAGTCGAGCTCACCCTTTTCCTTTTTGTTCCATTTTTCTTCTCGTGAGGCGAGAATATAAATGAAAGTACGTAGCCTGGGGTATGGAATGAAGGTTTTAGAGAGAATTGTTTAGTAGTCCTCACCATTTTTGTAAAATAATGTATCAATAAATGTGATGAGGATTTATTTGAGTATAGATATTGTCTGTAAGATAATATTTGTATTCAAACTCACAGCTTTATCGTTGTAATAATAAAGTTGTAGTTGTTTCGCATCATGTATCGACAACCTCGTAATGGGTGATGTATACCTATTTTGGGGGCGCCACAAATGGTATCGTAGCTAGGATACGATCTCCAAGAGATCGGGAATAGAACTAGAGGGGAGAGAGACGAGTAAATCCTTCGCTAAAGGTGTCCTACCTAAGCTTATTTTTTAGTCGGTCAAGATATAGGGATATTATGTGATATATTGATTTCTTAATTAACCCTTGTTTTACGACGACAAGATTTGAGAATGTCGATCGAGAATATTAACAATGGAAATGAGACCGTGGAGACGCCTCAGACTCACCAACGAGGAGAGAACGCGGCAACAGTCGGGCAATGTTCCTCCCGTGAACAACACCACCGAAAGCGTATGATGAACGAGGGATGTTTAGAAGCTTTTTGCGCTCATGCAAAATCGCATTTAGGGAGACTCGTGTTCAAAATACAGAGAGGAAATGATAGCAATTCACGTCACACAACCAAGCAAAGCTTCAAAGAGTCAGGGACCACCGTAATTTAAGGGAAAGCCGATCCGATCACGGCGGAAACACGGGTCAAGCAAATTACCAAGATATTCGATGTCTTGGGATGCACGGAGAAACAGGTTTCCATTCGCCACCTTTATGTTCCGTGGCGAAAGGCATCATCGGTGGGAGTCTCAGAAGCGCACTCCATCCAAATTTCACTCAAAGATGTCTTGGGAGACGCTTCAGAACTATTTAATGACAAATACTTTCCGAAAGTGTTCATTATACATATAAGGAAGTGGAGTTCATCGATTAGAGCAAAACAACACGACGGTCTCAAAGACGAGGCAAAGTTTGCAGAGTTATCCGTGCTCAGACCTCATTCGGTGGAGAATGAGGAACGATGACGCGGATGTTTCTTAGAGGTTTGAAACCCCAAGATACGCCAAGATCTCATTTCTCATAAATTTTCTCTCTATTCAGATGTTGTAAATGTGGCTCAATTATTAGAGCGAGATAACGAGTACGGCCAACCGAGGGACCACAACCAGTGATCGCACTGTAGATAAAGCAACAATGTAATAATGATAACCAAATGAGAAAGAAACAGACGGACAAAAAATGGTAACCACTCGTGGTAATCATGGCCATGAAAATAAAGAAGCGAGTCGAGGAGAGATTTTAAAAGAGGAGATTTAACAACGACTATGTGAAGACGACAAAGGTTAAAAGAATCGGTTCTAAGGGAGGAGAACGACCACCACCCATTATATGCTATAAATGCGAAAAGAGGGACATATCACCAAACCGCCCACAACAGCTCAAGGTATGCTATAATTGTGGAAAGGAAGGACATATCGCCGAGATCAGACAAGAGAGCGAAACCTAGTTCAATGGGGATTTGGTGACTCAAAAGATCGTCCCCGTAAAAGTCAAAGTCAACGATTCCGGAAGAGCGCTTTGTCAGGATCGGTCAAAATGCGAGGAACCCAAACGAGGTGATCACGGTAAGCTATTTATAAATTCTTAAGGGTTTATACCTTACTTGATACCGGCATACCCATTCATTTATCTCTCCCGCATGTGCTCAACGCTTAAACTCGACCCGAGAAATTAGACTTTCGACCTATCTCGTGGAAAAGAGAAACTCCGCTAGAGAAACTTTCATCACATCCACCGCTTATAAATCTTGTTTGATTCAAGTCGGCACCATCACCTTACCCGCTGACCTTATCTCTTTAAAGATACTTGCTTTTGATGTGATTTTAGGGATCGATCGTTAACTACTCATCATGCCAAAATTGATTGTTTTCGTAAGGTCATTAGTTTTCATATTCCTAACCAACCCGTTGTATTAATTCAAGCAACTAAACCATTAAAATCAATCACCGCTATATCTAATCATAAAGCTATTCGCTTATCAAAAACTGATGTCAAGCTTTCTTAGCCCATGTTATGGATTTGAATAAAGACACGCCAAATTTGAATAATATTCCCGTGTTATCGACTTTCCCGACGATTTCAAGAACTTCCCTGCCTACCCCCGTAACGTGAAGTCAATTCTTTATCGATCTCAAACCCGCACAAAGCCCATTTCTAAAACCCCATATCGAATGGCTCCTATCAAACTTCAGAGTTAAAGGTCCAACTACAGAATTGTTGGACATCGGCTTCATCTCGCCCCAAGACATCTCCTCGGGTGCTCCTGCTTTTTTCAGAAAGAAGAAAGACGGAGTATGCGACTTTGTATCGACTATCTGAATCGAACCATGTCACCATCAAGAATAGGTATCCTCACCTCGATTGATGACTTGTTTGACCAAATAGTGCAGGGGCACAATTCTTTTCAAAAATCGATCTTCGCTCGATATATCATCACCAAGATTAGAATCGAGGATATTCCAAAGACCGCCTTTTAACTCCCAGACGGGCATTATGAATTTTAGTAGTCATGTCTTTCTTGACTAACTAATGCTCCCGCGGCTTTCATGGATATGATGAACCGAGTATTCAAGGAATATTTGATCACTTGTTGTTGTTTTTTATCACGACATCCTTATATATTCCAAAAGTCGTGAAGATCATGAGCACCATTTGAAGTCGGTACTCCAAAGGCTTCGTGAAAACAAACTATATGCCAAATTGAAGAAATGCGAAGTTCGCTTCGAGGAAGTAGCATTCCTTGGGCACGCGGTGTCAAAACACGGAGTATCCGCTGATCCGGCCAAGATCAAGCAATACAAAGTTGGGAGCAACCAAGTTTGCGATCAAGTACGTAGCTTTTGGCTTAGCCGGTTATTATCGAGATTCGTGGAAGGGTTTTCTAATCGCTACTCCATTAACTCAAATTAACTCTAAGGATACAAAATTCGCTTGGAGCGAAGAATGCGAGAAGAGTTTCCAAGAGCTTAAGAGGAGACTTATTTCTAAGACTGCTCTAACAATACCATCCGGTTCGATGGATTTGTTATCTACAAATGATGCTTCGTGCAAAGGGTTAGGATGTGTTCTCATGCAACGGGGAAAGTCATAGCCTATGCCTCGCGACAACTTAAAGAGTATGAGAGGAATTATCCTACTCATGATCTAGAGTCAAAAGCAAAATGCTTTCGCTTAAAGATATGGAGGCACTATCTATACGGGGAGAAAGTGGAGATATATTCGCACCATAAAAGCCTTAAATATTTCTTCACTCAAAAAGAACTCAACACGCGGCAATGACGCTGGCTCGAGCTATCGAAAGACTACGACCACACTATTCAATACCATCCCGAAAAAAGCGAACGTGGTAAAATGACGCTATGAGTAGAAGATCATATGCAGAACGAAAAGTGCGATGATGTCAAGTATACGACAGAGCCAACTTTAATAGAAAAAGTTAAGGTCGCTTCAAGCCACCGAATCTTGAGCCGATGCGTATGAAGAAGAAAGTACAAGAAGGAGCTATTCCTAAGCGAGAATCGATGAAGAAGGAATACTTCGAGTCCACTCTAGACTTTCAGTGTTCCTAACGACTGATTTGAAGTACAAGATTATGATGGAGGCACACAATACACCATTTGCAATCCATCCTCGAAGTACTAAATGTATCGTGATCTTCGACATACATTTTGGTGGAACAATATGAAGAGAGAGATTGCAAAGTTTATCTCAATGTGTTTAACTTGTCAACGTAAAGGCGAGCATCTAGTACCTAAGGGTCCGCTGCAACCACTTGAGATTCCGAAATGGAAGTGGGAACACATTACCATGGATTTCACATTTTCTTCCTACTTGCTTTCAAGGCATCAATGCTATTTGGGTTATTGTTGATAGATTAACCAAGTCCGCTTTCATTTCTTGCCGACACGGAGACTTATTCACTCAACGCCTTGCTAGTATGTACGTGAATGAGATTGTGAGGTTGCATGGCATGCCCAGATCCATAGTTTTGATCGCGACCCAAGATTCACTTCAAGATTTTCGGTTAGCTTGCAAAAAGCTATGGGCACGGATTTATTTATTTGTCGCAAGATACCATCCTCAAACCAGACGGACAATCGAAGAGACTATTCAAACTCTCAAGATTTATTAAGACTCGTGTCCTGACTTCAAGGGCGCTTGATAAGTATTTACCATCGTGGAATTCTCCTACAACAACAAAGCTATCGTGCAAGTATAGTGTGGCTCCATTCAAGCATTATATGGACGAAAAATGTCGCTTCCAATATGTTGGGACGAGGTGGGTGAAGCAACATTGTTGGGACCCGAAAGTTAGTACGTATGATGACTCACCGAAAAGATCCAAATGATTCGACAACGATACAAACCAAGACAAGATCGACAAAAGAGTTATGCGATCTTCATCGAAAGGACGGGAATTTAGTGTAGGGGGGATCATGATTGTCATGAAGTCGCTCCATGGAAGGGAGTTACAAGATTTGGGAAGAGAGGAAAGCTCAATCCACGATTTATCGGGTCCATTTCAAATTCTCGACCGAGTAGGAAATGTAGCCTATGTACTCGCTACATTCCCAAGTATGTCTCGTTCATCATAATGTGTTTCACATATCCGCATTTCAGAATATGTGAAAGACCCAACCACGCTATAGAGTTAGAACCGACGAGATAGCCAAGACTTAACGTATGAGGAGGTACCACAAGATCTTGATAGAAGGAGCATGTCCCACGCCAAGAAAGGTCATACCACAAGTTAAAGTTTTGTGGAGGAATCATGCTATAGAGGAAATGACCGGGAATTGAAACGAAATGAAAGCGAGGTATCCTCACCTTTTCAAACACTGTGTACGTACGCCAATTTCGAGGACGAAATTTCATAAGGAGGGAGGTCAGAAGACCCCAACTTATTATTAATGAAATTTAATTTTCTATTTATTATTTTGAAATAGTAAGGGTTGATTTGATTAATGTGGATAGTTAGGGTAAAATACGCAAATATTTCAAAATAAGCAAGTGGTTATAAAATATTCATCATTGTTTGGAATATTCGTTTGGTCGTGGAATATTCAGATCGCTTGTGGAATATTCGTATTTACGACACAAGCAATGCATGTGTGTGGGCCCCATAACTAAAAGCGATCGATGAAGAAAACGACAAATATAAGTTGTTTAAAAATAATCTACAGAAGTTGTTACAAGTAATATCGTTAAAATACCCTGCGGGGTAAAACACAAGAAGACACCAGATTGCACCAATTATTGATTCTTACGTAAGAAGGCACTACTCAATAATGGTTACAGTAATTATCGCTCAAAGATTTTATCGATTTAATAATTGTCATATTGATATTTTATATCATCATTGTTTCAATAATTGTCATTACACAATATTTTTCATTATCGGCTAATAATTCATATTATCCTAATAATATTATTAGATAACATTATTGGCAATGTCTAGAAAGTTCTCGCCTAAGGAGAGGTTTGGTCACCTAATCAAGGCCAAGAAGAAGAAATTTTATCGAAAGCCCCTCTTCCTGAAACCCGCCTCGTCATTAATATCATGGATTCTCAGTAATATTATTTGTGAATAATTAATTATTGATTCATATGATGAGGAAAATATTGATTTTATGTGGATATAGATGGAGAAAATTTTTAAATGTGACAATTGTTGAAAATTGAAATTTTATCTTTTTCTCGATAAAATAATTCATTTAAATATATTATTATATTTTAATAATATAATAATGGTGATATTTTTACAACGAATGTGGGATATATGAGTATACGAGGAGGAAGAGTATTTTTGTTGCAATAAATGTTTAAAACATGTTAAACATGCTCATGGACCCCATTTATCGATCGAAATTTGATTATAAATTGTAAAATCGCCTGCTTGTGGATTTCGGCCAATTTCTATTTGGAATTTGGAAAACTTTCTTCTCGCAGTTGTAGAGAATTGAATTTCCTATAAAAAACTCGCGAGATTCAAATTTTCTGATGAAAGGGCTATTTATTATGAATTATTGAAGTTCAAGTCTCAAATAATTGATTTTTGGAAGTTTAAAATATTTAAAATTAGAAAAAACGTTTTTTTATTTTGGTGTGTTACAACATGTGTTTGAATGAGCTGAAATCAGATTCTAAGAAGGTGGAGAAAAATTTATAATATATATATTAATATTTTATTAAATTTTCTCGCTTTGTGTTCTAAGCATTTTCCTATAAATAGGTGCTTAGGTTAGAATTGAAAATCACACCGTAAATCAAGTTTTCTCTCTATATTATCGAGCGATTCTTGTGAGTATTTTGAGTATACTTTGAGTATTGTTAGACGGCAAGCAAGTTCCTTCAAAGACTATATCCTAGATTCCAAATTTGTAAGTACTAATCTTTCGAGGTAAGGATGTTATTTTCTTCTCAAATGATATTATTTCTTCAATATCATTATGTCAAATATCGTTGAAACTTTTATCAAATTTGGAACTTTTTCATGCTTCGGGTTACTATTCATGAGTTACTTCATTCTATTCACGAGTTACTATTCACGAGTTACTATTCACGAAGTTACTATTCACGAGTTACTATTCACGAGTTACTATTCACGAGTACTATTCATGAAGCGTGAAGATGTTTTTTTGTGGAAATTTCTATCTTTTGGTGTCTTGAGTTACTATCACGATACTCACACTATTCACGATACCATGACTATTCACTATATACAAAAAAAAATAAAATTTTTTCTTTTTGTCCAAAATATCTATTCTGGATACTAGCTTTGATCAGATCCATGTTTTGATCATTCTCAATTTTACACCACTATGATTATTTTTGAGGTATTTTTGAACATGGATAAAACAAAGTACTAATCCTTAATCCTTAATCCTCGTCATTTTGTTTCACCGGATTCGCTTTTAAAAAATATTTTTCATCATCCTCGCCTTAAATGATGATATTATTGAATATCTTCGGCCCAGAAGTAAAGATGAATGATTTCAAGAATATCTTTTCGGCCCAGAAGTAAAGCAAAAGATGAACAGTGTTTAGATGAATACGACTCGATGAATATCTTTCGCCAGAGTGCAAAGATGAATATTTGATTCCGTATGTATATCGATTGATGTTACAGGATAAAAGATAGACGATGAACTTTTAAATTCATACATGTAAGATAGTAGTTTGCATTCTCTACTTAACTCTTCTAATGAATTATTATTTCATCATGTAATATTGATTTAAAATTTGTTGCCTATCATTGTATTCTATTAGATTTTTCCCGTCAAGACTAACGATAATTTGTTGTATATTATCTTAGTCATAATATTCTTTATCGGGCTAGTTGAGCTCACCCTTTTCCTTTTTGTTCCATTTTTCTTCTCGTGAGGCGAGAATATAATGAAAGTACTAGCCTGAAGTATGGAATGAAATGGGTTTAGTGGAATGAAGGTTTTAGAAAGATTTGTTTAGTAGTCCTCACCATTTTTTGTAAAAAATAATGTATCAATAAATGTGATGAGGATTTATTTGAGTATAGATATTGTCTAAAGATAATATTTGTATTCAAACTCACGCTTTACCGTAATAATAATAATAAAGTTGTTTCGTTCATTAAATGTATCGACAACATGTATTGACAACTCGTAATGGTGATGTATACCTATTTTTGTTCAACTTCTTTCTTTTCATCAATTAATATATCAACCTCATTCATTAAAGTATTTACTAAGTCTTTTAAGTATACATTCTTTTCTCTTAGTTTTTCATTTTCATGTTTCAAAATATTATAATCAAAATTGGTTACCTCACTCGATTCATCATTTGATTCATTTTCGATTCCCATAAAGCATACTTGTTATTTCTTCATTTGCATCAACTTCCACTTCGGACTCATCATCACTCTAAGTAATAAATGCTTTGTTCCTTTTGTTATCCTTGTAGCATGGTTTTCCTTTATTCGTTAGTTTGAAGCAATCCTTTCTGAAGTGGCCCGGGTGTCCGCATTCAAAGGAAGTGTCTTCATTTTGTTTTCCCTTGAACTTGTTTGAAGTGATAACACTCTTTCTCTTAAGTTTTCTTTGTAACAACCCTTTGAGCCTTTTTGAAAGTTTTACAATGTCCTCATCCGAATCGTCCTCTAGCTCCTCTTCATCACCTCAATAAGAGCTAAAACCTTCTTTCAATGAGTATCCTCCTCATCATCATATCTCTTTAATTGATGTTCAAATTCTTCTAATTCACCAAAAAGAGTTAATGTATTCATAGAAGAAATATTAGGAGAATCTTGAAGAGTTGTAACTTTAGAAGCAAACCTCTTGGGCATAGCCCAAAATAACTTATTGTTGATCTCACTTTGTGGAATTGATTTATCAAGAAGCTTCAAGGAATTCATTAGTGTTAGGAACCTTGCTTGTGCCTCGTTGATTGTTTCATCTTTCTCAAGCTTGAACATTTCATAATCATACATGATCATACTAAGCTTGACTTCTCTTACTTTTGATGTACCTTCATGGATTACTTAAACTGTAATAACCCGATATTTTTTATATAAATAAATAAGAAATTTTGCATATAAATTTATTTATTTATTTTAATGATGAGAATATGTGTCAAGTAATGTATATGATAAATGCACATATATTTATTACCTGAAAAATTATAAATAATTTTAGAATTATTAATCATTACAAATTATATTCTTATAGTAATTAATTTTAAAGCGAAATATTTTTATTATTTATTTTCCATGAAAATATAATTTCTATATTATTTAAATAATATATGAAATGACAATTAGAATTATAATAATAAATATTTTATTATGTGAATTTGTTCGAGAATATTTGAGTTAATTATTTTAGCTTAATTATTGATGTTGTATATGAAAGATAAACCAGATATGGAATCCAAACCCTAAATTGGGATTTTGATCAAGGGATGAGAATAATAATATAATATTAATTATATTTTAATTTTTCAGTGCTATAAATATGTACTGTATATGTGTAGACAGATAAAGGTTGGTTAATTATGATAAATTATGTCATAACCCTTATATCATGTTGTTAAGCCCTAATTCTTAAACTCAGTTGTGAGTTCAAGACTGAGTAGTAATTGTGTTATATGAATTATACCGTGTATCATAGAATTTCTGTAATTAGGAGAAACCCTAATTTGCTAATTGAAAACCCTAATTTACTAAAAATTAGAAACCTTAATTATTATTTTAGTAAATTATAATGTTAATTAGGAAACCCTACTTGTTAATTTGGGAACCCTAATAATATTAAGGAACCCTAATTTTAAAAACCCTAATTTTTATTAAAAATCCTAATTTTAAATTAGTATGTTTTAATTAAAATTTTATTACACTTTAATTTTAATTTTTCAAACACTATAAATTATTTGGGAAATTTTAAGGCTTAAAATCTAGTGATTAAACCCTAGATTTAAGTACCTTAGACAAGAATACCCTTGAAATTATAAGTAAAATTACCAAAGTGCCCTTTTTGTCCCATTTGGTGTATTATTGTAGCCAAATCTCTACAAAATCCGGCCAGCCACCCTAGTCTACCAAGCTATGAACCTACAATTTCAGCACATCAGCCTTAATCAGCAGCATACATTGCATCTATATCACATAAGTAGAATTAGAGAGAGAAAGTGTATTATTACCTCAATTGTGCAACCCACACTTAGCCATACTCTCTCAAGCTCAAACCCACGAATTCTTCTAAGATTTCAGTCACTAAAATCAGCCCTACCAACTCACATAATGTATCAAGAAGATAGAAATCGATTTTTTCATAGTAAGGTAAGAACCCTATTTTATAATCTGATCTTGAAGGCCATGTTAGATGTTAGTTTTTTGTGTTAAACATGTATTATGTAGTATATAATGATGATCTGGGTTGCTAGATGTTAGATCCATAACATCTAGAGGCTCAGATTTGAAGATTTAGAAAATCTGGAAAAAAATCAAAGTGTGGCCTGACAACGAATGTCAGTGGCGATAGATCTTTGGTCGTTTACGATTTGTGTTGTTTTTAAGATGTAATGTGGAGCCTGTAATGTGGTCTTTAATCTGCAAAAAGAATCAGAGACATTTGATATCTATATTGGTCGTTATTAACGGTCAAAGGCCGTTGATCGGCATTGACCGGACCTTTTCTGGGCAGCCCAGAAAGCCAAGAACCGAAGTCTGACAAGCTATTCTATGGCTTTGATCTGTCTGTCCTGATGTTGTTTCAATGATTTGTTGTATCTGTTATATGTTCTATGATTCCATGTCTTTAGATCCTTGAAATAATCAACATATTGAACTATATGGATGGACCAGCTCAGATGATCATGGACTTGGTTTTCTGGAATTTTTAGAAAATCAAGAACATGATTTCTGACAGCCTTTGACCGGCTTCAATCTGTTTGCTCCATTATTTTGATATGTGTTTTATATAATAGATCTATAGTATTACATGTTAGTTACACCCTGGAATCAATAGAATACATAGATCAAACTCCGAATGCGAGATATAAGGATCCAAAGTAGCATACTCGTTCTGTTCTTCATTCTGGAAAAACCCAGAAATGAAAAACATGATCTGACATGATGTTCTGAGCCTCAGATCTTTCTTATTAATGATGTTTAGACTTGTAAATTGTTTCCATAATGTATACTGTTAGCTTCTCTACACATCCCGACGTCTAGAACACATTTAACATGAATAGATTACACGATCTAAGGCCATCAATACCGTTGACCGGCCATGACTGAAATTTCTGGGCAACCCAGAATATGATGAACACGTTCTGACAGCTAGTTCAAGGCTTAATAACTTTTGATTGTGATGATGTATGACATGATTATTGGTTGTTACATGTAGTGTTACACTAGTACTACACGATCCATATATTATCCTGCCCAGAAACATCAAGATCTGACATTTATTGTTGGTCAAACTTAGTCCCTCGATAACTGATTATGAAGGTTTGGGTTCTTCAAGAACACCTAAGGCGACACTTACTGTCGCCAAAGGGCTTTAGCGACCAGACTTTCTAAAATTAATTAAGTTAATTTCTAAAAATCAATTAAAAATAGTAAATAAATTCTAAAAATTACAAAAATTATTTTAAAAACTATTTTAAGTTATAAAAATTAACTTTTAATAATTTGACATATTTTTCATAAATATTAATATTTATTCGGATATTATTGGTATTTAATTTATTTAATAAATGCGCTAAATGAATTAATTAAAAATGATTTTATTATATTAAAAATCATTTTAAATGATAATAAGGTAGTTAATAATATTTTAAGTTATAAAACATAACTTTTAATATTTTAAGATAAGTTTTATTAATTATTTAATATTAATGATATTATAATTATTTAATAATTATATTAAATAAAGTGATTTAAAATGATTTTAAAATCATTTTAAATGAAAATAAAGGGTTTAAAGATATTTTAAGTTATAAAATATAACTTTTAATATTTAAAGGATAATCTCATTAATAATTTAATATTAATGATATTAATTTAACATTAATGATATTAAGTTTATTTAATAATTATATTAAATAAATAGTTTTAAAATGGTTTTAATTATTTAAAAATCATTTAAAAGGGATATAAATGAATTAAAATATTTTTAAGTTATAATTAATAACTTTTAATATTTGGATAAATAGTACATTAATATTTATATATTAATGGTAATTATTTAAAAATAATTTTAAATGTTTTAAAAATTATTTAAGGGTAATATTAATACTTTTAAAATATTTTAAGTTATTATAAATAACTTTAATATTTTGGCAATAGTTTCATTAATAGTTTAATTTTGATTAAATATTAATGATAATAGAATAGTTTAATATTTAAATTATTTAATAATGATTCCAGTGTTTGAAAATTTATGATAAATTATAATAAGTGTTTAAAAATTATTTTAAGTCATTTAAAAATAATATGACTGATAATTACAGTTATTGAACTAACTGGATAGAGTCTTAGACTCGATTATTACCCGATAAAGCTGTCGGTACACCGACATGTTTCAGAAATTGATCAGGACTTAGATAATTTGACTGTATTAATGAATATTTGTGATTCAATGACTGTGTGATATGTGTGACAAGGTGATTAGGTTTTGTGCTGACTGCAATAGGCAGTATTATGTGTTGTGATATGTTATTCTAATCAGTAAAATGATCTTATTACTGATAGGTGATTACATAAAAGATAAAACTAAGTTGCAAATTGTAAGCAGCATACCAGGCAAGTATCCTATGTAACGACCCCAAAATAGGTCCATTCCATCCAACCCATTCTGAGTCGCCAAATATATGGTACGGAAAACAACTACAACTTTATTACAACAATTGTCGTGCAAAATACAACAACACATATCTTTGTGAGTTTGGATACAAATATATACCAAGCTGTGTACGTCCACAATGACAACTTACATAAAGGTATAGTCAAAAGCTGCTTTTAGAAATTAGAATCTTTGGGAAGTGCTCAAGGAAACCTTCATACATGGGAGGCCATGCTTTTAGGTTACGATAGATATCATATGGCCACATAATTATCCTTGGTTGACCCAATAGACCCCAAAGAAAAATGAGAAGATTACAATCATATTCTTCCTAATGGTGAGTCTTCTCTTGACATATCATTATCTCCACTGTCTCTAATTGGGTATTATACTCCAAACAAACACCAAGATTATATAGGTAGTGCTTGTAAATATACTCAGCAAGTGGATGAGCACAACCATGTCTTATGATGACACGAGGTTGTATGTCATTAGACATCTTGTATGATAGTGGCAAAACACCCTTCCAAGTTAAATTCACCTCACCCTCAACATCTATAGACCACCATTATATTCCTCACTATCCCCAAATTTCGACCTAGCTACACACTTTTATTACACCCTAAGGAATTGTGAAACGAAAGGGTGAGCACAACTAACACAAGAAAAGAATATTATGACTAAAGATAAATAAATTATCAATAGTCTTCATCGATGTAATAAATCGGAGATTTAGAACATATGGTAGATGATAAAACTTTTCAACCATAGTTGCAACGGAATGAGCAATCCATTAGAAGAGTCGGATAGACCATAAAATCTATTATCTTCTCCATGTTAAAAGTCCACCAACAATGTTTTATCCTCAGTAACATCAATCAACAATTCACATCCCACAATCACATGTATAACTCATAATCATAATTGTAGTTCTAAATTCCTCTTCTTATCCGGATTTAAGATAATTTCATCACTTGTCTTTACGAAACATCAAAGATCATGGTTATACCAAATCACGATTCATGTTCATAATTATACTAATAAATTCATCTTTGCACCACGGCCAAAGATATTCATCAACAGATTCATCTTTTACACTACATGCCAAAGATATTCAACAACAAGTCATCTTTTGCACCTGAGCCAAAGATATTCAAGACATGTCATCTCTTTTTTGCGGGCCAAAGATATTCATCAATAATCCATCTTTGCACTACAGGCAAAAGATATTGATATATCAAAAAAATACATAATCATTTCAGAAGTTAAATAACAATAATTATAACCATGTTGATCAATTCACCTTTGCACTTAAGCTAAAAATATTCAATTGTAAATTTAATGGTCATGATCATACCAGTCAACAATTCAACTTTTGCACTACTGGCCAAAGAGAACCTATAGTCACAATCATACCAATAATCTACCCATCTTTACACTCAAGTCAAAGAGAAATATTATCATTAGGGTTATAAGAATGTTATATAAAAACAATATAATCAAATCATGGTTTTAATTTCAAAAGTAAGATTCATAAATTAACGATAATTTGGTCGGGAGAAGAAACTAATTTGTAGTGAATAGTACCCGTGTTATTCATACATAATACAGTATCGTGCTTAGTAACCTCCTCATACCACGAAAGATAAAGTTTCATAATAAAATTCATATCCATATTTATAACACCTTAATCCAAATGTTATAAATCACTTATAAATCTCATAATCTAATATTATTAATATTATAATAATATTTTAATCATTTCTTAAACTTATAAATAATTTAATCCAATTATTTACACTTTAATAATTAATGCATTTAATCATCTAAAATGCCAAACTCATAAGATTTCATCATCATTAACCAAAACCCTCATAAAAATCTACATATACCTCATATATGATTCTCAAGCCAATAAATCATATTTTCCAATTTTCTTACTTCACATAACATATTTAATTCATTTACTCATAACTAGAACATTTTCATGAAAAATATCAAATCGGTTCAAAAATATTTATTTTACGGGATTTAGAAGAATATAGTCCCATATTGAATATATATTTTTTCTCAAAATTTTAAAAATTCATTTACTATTTTCCATATGGCCAAAACTACCGAATAGTTAGACATTTATCATAAATTGTACTTTTATTCAAAAATTCCAAAATTAATACGGTATACTGATATTATATAGATGTACTCCCAATAAAAATTTCATCAATTTTAGAGTTAACCACAAGGAGTTATAAGCGATTACTTTTAAAATAGTCTTTTCTCATAAAATCCATAACTCCTAATCTATACATCCAAAATTACTATTTTTGGACACAATCTAAAAAACTCATCAAAATATCATTTCAAATTTTTCGAAATTTTTGAAGGTCCGGAAAGATACAAAAGCTGAAAAACATAATCACCACTTAAAAATCCCTTACTATCCCTTACCTCGAAAAGAGCGATACTAGAATGTGGGATATAACGAATCGAACTTGCACGTATATAGCAACGCTCAAAGATATCTAAATACTCACAAAAATATGCTCGATAATATAGAGAGAAAACTTGAGTTTAAATTGTGATTTTCAATTATAACCTAAGCACCCTATTTATAGGAAAATGCTTAGAACACCAAAGTAAAAAATTTAATATAATATTAATATACAAGTAATAAATTCTATACGCCCATCTAGATAATCTGATCTCAGCCATCAACACATGTTAAAGATGCCCACAAATATTTAAAAAACGTTTTTCTTATTTAAATTATTTTAACTTACAAAAATCAATTATTTCGGAGCTTCGGAACTTCAATAATTCATAATAAATAGTCATTTTATCAGAAAATTTGAATCTCACGATTTTTATAAGAAATCAAATTCTCTACAACTTTACAGAAGAAAGTGTTTCCAAATTCCAAGCGAAAATTGGTAAGAAATCTATAAAAGGCGATTTTACAAAGCTATAATCAAATTTCGGATCAAGAAATGGGTCTCACAAACACACAAAAACATGTGTTAATCATTTAATGCCACAAAAATACTCTTCCTCCTCATATATTCATTATAAAAATATCACCGTTAATATATTATTAAAATAATATATTTAAATGAATTATTTTATCAGAAAAAGATAAAATATTAATTTTCAACAATTGTCACATTAAAAATTTTCTCCATCTATATCCACATAAAATCAATATTTTCCTCATCATATGAATCAATAATTAATTATTCACAAATAATATTACAAAATCACAATATTGACAACCAGGCAGTTCCTAGGAAAGAGGGGGTTTTCCAATAAAGATTTCTCCTTACTGGCGCGCAATTAGGTGACCAAACCTCTCCTTAGACAGAACTTTCTAGACATTGCCAATAATGTTATCCAATAATATTATTCAGATAATATGAATTATTGCTCCGATAATGGAAAATACTATGTAGTGACAATTATTAAAACAACAGTAATATAAAATATCAACGCAGCAATTATTGAATCAATAAAATAAAATATTGAAAAGTAATTACAGTAACAATTATTGAGCAGTGCCTTCTTACGTAAAAGTCAATAATTCAAAATACTGTGATACTGGTGCTATCTCTTTGTGCAACAACGCGTATTACTTTACTTTACCCACTTGGGTATTCCAACGATGTTAATTGATGTAATAATTACTGTTGTTATTTAGAAAAACTCCTTTTTATCGCGTTTTCTTCATCCGGATGCTTATTACATTATGGGGCCCACAAATGGTCATGGCGGTAAATATTTAATATTCCCCGACGAAAAGAATATTCCACGACCAAACGAATATTCCCGGACAATAATGAATATTTTATAACCACTTGCTTATTTTGAAAAAACTTATATATATCACTCTTAACTTTAACTTTTATCAATTTAACCATTTACTGAATAGTAATTATAAGAAAAATTGAATACTTTTATTTCATAAAATTCGGGGCATTACAATCTCCCCTCCTTATGAAATTTCATCCCCAAAATTTACGTACCTGGTATTTCAAAGAGTTGAGAATACCTTGCTTTCATTCAGATTCTATCTCCCCAGTCATCATGATTTCTCCATTGCTCATCTCCTCGTATTTTCGGATATCATTCTAGAATACGACTTCAAAACAAGGGTTAATTTAACAAATTAACATATCACATAATATCCGGATATTATGACCGACCAACAAATAAGCTTAGGTAGGACACACTAGCGAAGGATTTACTCATCTCTCCCTCCTAGTTCTAATCCACGATCTCGCCGGAGATCATATCCTAAGCTCGATACCAAATGTAACGACCCCAAAATAGGTCCATTCCATCCAACCCATTCTCGAGTCGCCAAATATATGGTACGAAAAACAACTACAACTTTATTACAACAATTATCGTGCAAAATACAACAACACCTATGCTGTGAGTTTGGATACAAATATATACCAACTGTAGCACGTCACAATGACACCTTACATAAAGGTATAGTAAAAAACTGTTTTAAAAATTAGAATCTTTGGGAAGTGCTCAAGGAAATCTTCGTACATAGGAGGCCATGCTTTTAGATTACGGTAGATATCATATGGCCACAGAATTATCCTTGGTTGACCCAATAGACCCCAAAGAAAAATGAGAAGATTACTATCATATTCTTCTCAATGGTGAGTCTTCTCTTGACATATCATTATCTCCACTGTCTCTAATTGGGTATTATACTCCAAACAAGCACCAAGATTATATAGGTAGTGCTTGTAAATATACTCAGCAAGTGGATGAGCACAACCATGTCTTATGATGACACGAGGTTGTATGTCATTATACATCTTGTATAATAGTGGCAAAACACCCTTCCAAGTTAAATTCACCTCACCCTCAACATCTATAGACCACCATTCTATTCCCTCGCTATCCCCCGCTCGACCCAAATACACTTTTATTACACGAAAGGAATTGTGAAACGAAGGGTGAAGCACAACTAACACAATAAAGAATATTATGACTAAAGATAAATAAATTATCAATAGTCTTCATCGATAATAAATCGTAGATTTAGAACATATGGTAGATGATAAAACTTTTCAACCATAGTTGCAATGGAATGAGCGATCCATTAGAAGAGTCGAATAGACCATAAAATCTATTATCTTCTCCATTTAAAAGTCCACCAACAATGTTTTATCCTCAGTAACATCAATCAACAATTCACATCCACAATCACATGTATAACTCATAATCATAATTGTAGTTCTAAATTCTCTTCTTATCCGGAACGAAGATAATTTCATCACATGTTTTACGAAAAACATCAAAGATCATGGTTATACCAAATCACACCTCTCACTTCATAATCATACTAATTAATTCATCTTTTTGCACCACGACCAAAGATATTCATCAACAGTTCATCTTTGCACTACATGCCAAAGATATTCAACAACAAGTCATCTTTGCACTCTGAGCCAAAGATATTCAAAGAAAAGGTCATCTTTGCACTACTGGGCCAAAGATATTCATCAATAATTCATCTTTGTACTACAAGGCAAAGATATTCATATATCAAAGAAATACATAATCATTTCAGAAGTTATATAACAATAATTATAACCATGTTGATCAATTCACCTTTGAACTTAAGCTAAAAATATTCAATTGTAAATTTAATGGTCATGATCATACTAGTCAACAATTCAACTTTTGCATTTCTAGCCAAAGAGAACCTATAGTCACGATCATACCAATAATCTACCCATCTTTACACTCAAGTCAAAGAGAAATATTATCATTAGGGTTATAAGAATGTTATATAAAAACAATATAATCAAATTATGATTTTAATTTCAAAAGTAAGATTCATAAATTAACGATAATTTGGTCAGAGAAGAAATCAATTTGTCGTGAATAGTACCCCGTATTCGTACATAGTACCGTATACGTGCTTAGTAACCTCGACACGAAAAGATAAAGTTTCATAATAAAATTCATATCCATATTTATAACACCTTAATCCAAATGTTATAAATCACTTAAAAATCTCATAATCTAATATTATTAATATTATAATAATATTTTAATCATTTCTTAAACTTATAAATAATTTAATCTAATTATTTACACTTTAATAATTAATGCATTTAATCATCTAAAAATGCCAAACTCATAAGATTTCATCATCATTAACCAAAACCCTCATAAAAATCTACATATACCTCATATATGATTCTCAAGCCAATAAATCATATTTTCCAATTTTCTTACTTCACATAACATATTTAATTTATTTACTCATAACTAGAACATTTTCATGAAAAATACCAAATCGGTTCCAAAAATATTTATTTTACGGGATTTAGAAGAATATAGTCCCATATTGAATATATATTTTCTCGAATTTTAAAATTCATTTACTATTTTCCATATGGCCAAAGCTACCGAATAGTTAGACATTTATCATAAATTGTACTTTTGTCCAAAAATTCCGAAATTAATACGGTATACTGATATTATATAGATGTACTCCCAATAAAAATATCAGCAATTTTGGAGTTAACCGCAAGGAGTTATAAGCAGTTACTTTTAAAATAGTCTTTTCTCATAAAATCCATAACTCCTAATCTATACATCCAAAAATTGCTATTTTTGGACACAATCTACAAAACTCATCAAAATATCATTTCAAATTTTTCCAAAATTTTTGAAGGTCCGGAAAGATACAAAACTAAAAAACATAATCACCCTTAAAAATCCCTTACTATCCCTTACCTCAAAAGAGCAGTACTGGAATGTCGGATATAACGCTGAATGAACTTGCACCGTATAGCAACGCTCAAGATATCTAAATACTCACAAAAATATGCTCGATAATATAGAGAGAGAAAACTTCAGTTTCTGGTGTGATTTTCAATTATAACCTAAGCACCCTATTTATAGGAAAATGCTTAGAACACCAAAGTAAAAAATTTAATATAATATTAATATACAAGTAATAAATTCTCTACGCCCATCTAGACAATCTGATCACAGCCATCAACACATGTTAAAGATGCCCACAAACATTTAAAAAACGTTTTTCATATTTAAATTATTTTAAACTTCCAAAAATCAATTATTTCGGAGCTTCGGAACTTCAATAATTTATAATAAATAGAAATTTTATCAGAAAATTCGAATCTCGCGAATTGTTATAGGAAATTAAAATCTCTACAACTTTACAGAAGAAAGTGTTTCCAAATTTCAAACAGAAATTGACCGAAATCTATAAACGGGCGATTTTATAGGCTATAATCAAATTTCAGTTAAGAAATGGGGTCCACCGACACACAAAACATGTGTTAATCATTTAATGCCACAAAAATACTCTTCCTCCTCATATATTCATTATAAAAATATCACCGTTAATATATTATTAAAATAATATATTTAAATGAATTATTTTATCAGAAAAAGATAAAATATTAATTTTCAACAATTGTCACATTAAAATTTTCTCCATCTATATCCACATAAAATCAATATTTTCCTCATCATATGAATCAATAATTAATTATTCACAAATAATATTACGTAATCACAATATTGACAACCCGTGCGGTTCAGGAAAGAGGGGCTTTCCAATAAAGATTTCTCCTTCTTGCGTAGCAATTAGGTGACCAAACCTCTCCTTAGATGTAACTTTCTAGACATTGCCAATAATGTTATCCAATAATATTATTCGATAATATGAATTATTGCTCTCGATAATGGAAAATACTATGTAGTGACAATTATTAAAACAACGAAGATATAAAATATCAACGCAAAGACAATTATTAAATCAATAAAATAAAATATTGAGCAAAGAATTATCGTAATAATTATTAAGCGATGCCTTCTTACGTAAAAAGTCAATAATTCAAAATATCATGCAATACCGTACCGTAATATCGCTTGTGCAACAACGCGTATTACTTTACTTTACCCATCGGGTATTCCAACAATGTTAATTGGTAATAATTACTGTTATTATTTATAAAACTCCCTTTTATGCTTTTCTTCATCAAGCGCTTATTACATTATGGGGCCCATAAATGGTTACTGGCAAAATCGTCATGCGAAGACGAAAAGAATATTCCACGACGAAACGAATATTCCCTAATAATAATGAATATTTTATAACCACTTGCTTATTTTGAAAAAATTATATATATCACCCTTAACTTTAACTTTTATCAATTTAACCATTTACTGAATAGTAATTATAAGAAAAATTGAATACTTTTATTTCATAAAATTCGGGGCCTTACAATCTCCCCTCCTTATAAAATTTCGTCCCCGAAATTTACGTACCTGGTATTTGAAAGAGTTGAGAATACCTTGCTTTCATTTCAGATTCTATCTCCCCTGTCATCATGATTTCTCCATTGCTCATCTCCTGTATTTCAGATATCATTCTAGAATATAGCTTCAAAACAAGGGTTAATTTAACAAATTAACATATCACATAATATCCAGATATTATGACTGACCAACAAATAAGCTTAGGTAGGACACACTAGCGAAGGATTTACTCATCTCTCCCCTCCTAGTACTAATCCCGATCTCCGCCAGAGATCATATCCCTAAGCTCTGATACAAAATGTAACGACCCCAAAATAGGTCCATTCCATCCAACTCATTCTGAGTCGGCAAATATATGGTACGAAAAACAACTACAACTTTATTACAACAATTGTCGTGCAAAATAGAACAACACATATGCTGTGAGTTTGGATACAAATATATACCAACTGTGTACGTCACAATGACACCTTACATAAAGGTATAGTCAAAAAGCTTTTAGAAATTAGAATCTTTGGGAAGTGCTCAAGGAAACCTTCGTACATGGGAGGCCATGCTTTTAGGTTACTGTGAGATATCATATGGCCACAAATTATCCTTGGTTGACCCAATAGACCCCAAAGAAAAATGAGAAGATTGTTATCATATTCTTCCGAATGGTGAGTCTTCTCTTGACATATCATTATCTCCACTTGTCTCTAATTGGGTATTATACTCCAAACAAACACCAAGATTATATAGGTAGTGCTTGTAAATATACTCGAGAAGTGGATGAGCACAACCATGTCTTATGATGACACGAGGTTGTATGTCATTAGACATCTTGTATGATAGTGGCAAAACACCCTTCCAAGTTAAATTCACCTCACCCTCAACATCTATAGACCACCATTCTAGTCCCTCGCTATCCCCCGCTCGACCCAGCTACACTTTTATTACCTGAAAGGAATTGTGAAACGAAAGGGTGAGCACAACTAACACAGTAAAGAATATTATAACTAAAGATAAATAAATTATCAATAGTCTTCATCAGTAATAAATCAGAGATTTAGAACATATGGTAGATGATAAAACTTTTCAACCATAGTTGCAGCGGAATGAGCAATCCATTAGAAGAGTCAAATAGACCATAAAATATATTATCTTCTCCATGTTAAAAGTCCACCAATAATGTTTTATGTGACGTCCCCAAAATAGGTATACATCACCTATTCTGAGTTGTCAATACATGGTACAGAAACAACTACAACTTTATTATTACAACAGTAAAACTGTGAGTTTGAATACAAATATTATCTTCTAGACAATATCTATACTCAAATAAATTCTCATCACATTTATTGATACATTATTTTACAAAAATGGTGAGGACTACTAAACAATTCTTTCTAAAACCTTCATTCCATACCCCGACTCGAACTCGCTATATTCTGGCCTCCTGAGAAGAAAAATGGAACAGAAAGGAAAAGGGTGAACTCAACTAGCCCAGTAAAGAATATTATGACTAAGATAATATACAACAAATTACCGTTAGTCTTCAACAGGGAAAAATCTAATAGAATACAATAGACAACAAATTTTAAATCAATATTCGCAGCGGAAATAATAATTCATTAGAAGAGTTAAGTAGAGAATGCAAACTACTATCTTCTATGTATGAATTTAAAAGTTCATCGTCTATCTTTTATCCCTGTAACATCAATCAATATACATCTGGAATCAAATATTCATCTTTGCACTATAGGCCAAAGATATTCATCGATTAATCATATTCATCTAAACACTGCTCATCTTTGCACTACTGACCAAAGATATTCTTCAGAAATCATTCATCTTTGCACTACTGAGCCAAAGATATTCAATAATATCATCATTTAAGACCGAGGATGATGAAAAATATTTTAAAGAAATGAATCCAAAGAAACAAAATGACAAGGATTAAGGATTAAGGATTAGTACTTTGTTTTATCCATGTTCGTAAATACCTCAAAAATAATCATAGTGGTGTAAAATTCAAGAATGATCAAAACATGGATACAATCAAAGCTAGTATCCGAATAGATATTTTGGACAAAAGAAGAAATTTTATTTTTCTATTGAATAGTGCCAGATCGTGAATAGTCTTGGTATCGTGAATAAGAACTCACACCAAAAGATAGAAATTTCCCAAAAAAACATCTTCACGCTTCATGAATAGTATTAAGTGAATAGTAACTCGTGAATAGTAACTCATGAATAGTAACTCATGAATAGTAACCCGATATGAAAAAGTTCCAAATTTGATAAAAAGTTCCAACCAATATTTCAAAATAATGATATTGAAGAAATAATATCATTTGAGAAGAAAATAACATCCCTTACCTCAAAAGATTAGTACTTCTAATTGGAATACCGGTATAGTCTTTGAAGGAACTTACGCACCGCCTAACAATACTCAAAGTATACTCACAAGAATACGCTCAATATATCGAGAGAGAAATAGAGAGAAACTTGGCTTTACGGTGTGTTTTCAATTCTAACCTAAGCACTCTATTTATAGAAATTGCTTAGAACACCAAAGCGAAAAATTGAATATAATATTAATATATTTTTCACATTTTCTTTAGCCCACCTTAGACAACTGATCTCAGCCCATTTGAATCACATGTGAGGCCAACTTAGTTGCAAAAAACGTTTTTCTCAAAATAATTAACTAAAACTCCCAAAAATTAATTATTTCGGAACTTCGGAACTTCAATAATTCATAATAAATAGCCCTTTTATCAGAAAATTCAAATCTCACGAGTTTTTATAGGAAATTCAATTCTCTACAATTTTGCAGAAGAAAGTTTTTCTGAATTCCAAACAGAAATTGACCGAAATCCACAAACGGGCGATTTTACAAGCTATAATCAAATTTCGGTCAATAATTGTGTCCACCAACACACAAAACATGTGTTAAACATTTAATGCCACAAAATACTCTTCCTCCTCATATACTCATATATCCCACATTCATTGTAAAAATATCATCGTTAATATATTATTAAAATAATATATTTAAATGAATTATTTTATCAGAAAAAGATAAAATATTAATTTTCAACAATTGTCACATTAAAAATTTTCTCCATCTATATCCTCATAAAATCAATATTTTCCTCATCATATAAATCAATAATTAATTATTCATAAATAATATTACAGAATCACATTATTGACAACCAGGCAGTTCCCAGGATAGAGGGGGCTTTCCAAAAGAAATTCTTCTTACTGGCACGCAATTAGGTGACCAAACCTCTCCTTAGACAGAACTTTCTAGACATTGCCAATAATGTTATCTAATAATATTATTCAGATAATATGAATTATTGCTCCGATAATGGAAAATACGGTGTAATGACAATTATTGAAACCACAACAATATAAAATGTCAACGTAGCAATTATTGAATCAATAAAATAAAATACTGAACAGTAATTACTGTAACCATTATTGAGTAGTGCCTTCAATAATTGGTGCAATCTGGTGCTATCTTTCTTGTGCAACGCCAGACATCGTGTTTTAACCACCGGGTATTCCAACAAAGTTAATTGGTAATAACTACTGTGCTTATTTTTAAACAACTTATATTAATTTATCGTTTTCTTCATCCAATCGCTTTTAGTTATGGGGCCCATACATGGTTTCATTGCAGTCGTCATTTAATATATTCCCAAGCAGATGAATATTCTCCGGCCACAACAATGAATATTTTATAACCACTTGCTTATTTTGAAATATTTGCGTATTTTACCCTAACTATCCACATTAATCAAATCAACCCTTACTATTTCAAAATAATAAATAGAAAATTTAAATTTCATTAATAATAAGGTGGGGTCTTACATTTTATCCTGTAACATCAATCAACAATTCACATCTACAATCACATGTATAACTCATAATCATAATTGTAGTTCTAAATTCCTCTTCTTATCCGGACGAAGATAATTTCATCACTTTGCCTTTACCTCAAACATCAAATATCATGGTTATACCAAATCACGCCTTCTGCTCATAATCATACTAATAAATTCATCTTTGCACTACGGCCAAAGATATTCATCAACAGATTCATCTTTGCACTACATGCCAAAGATATTCAACAACAAGTCATCTTTGCACTCTGAGCCAAAGATATTCAAAGAATGTCATCTTTGCACTACGGGCCAAAGATATTCATCAATAATTCATCTTTGCACTACAGGGTAAAGATATTAATATATCAAAGAAATACATAATCATTTCAGAAGTTATATAACAATAATTATAACCATGTTGATCAATTCACCTTTGCACTTAAGCTAAAAATATTCAATTGTAAATTTAATGGTCATGATCATACTAGTCAACAATTCAACTTTTGCACTACTGGCCAAAGAGAACCTATAGTCACGATCATACCAGTAATCTAACCATCTTTACACTCAAGTCAAAGAGAAATATTATCATTAGGGTTATAAGAATGTTATATAAAAACAATATAATCAAATCATGGTTTTAATTTCAAAAGTAAGATTCATAAATTAACGATAATTTGGTTAGAGAAGAAACCAATTTGTCGTGAATAGTACCCCGTATTCGTACATAGTACCGTATACGTGCTTAGTAACCTCGACACGAAAAGATAAAGTTTCATAATAAAATTCATATCCATATTTATAACACCTTAATCCAAATGTTATAAATTACTTAGAAATCTCATAATCTAATATTATTAATATTATAATAATATTTTAATAATTTCTTAAACTTATAAATAATTTAATCCAATTATTTACACTTTAATAATTAATCCAATTGAAACCACAACAATATAAAATGTCAACGTAGCAATTATTGAATCAATAAAATAAAATAAGCGAACAATTCATCGTAACCATTATTGAGTAGTGCCTTCAATAATTGGTGCAATACTGTAAAGCTATCTTCTTGTGCACAACGCCAGACATTCTGTGTTTTAACCACCGGGTATTCCAACAGTGTTAACGGTAACAACTACGCCGTTATTTTTAAACAACTTATATTTGTCGTTTTCTTCATCCAATCGCTTTCCGTTATGGGGCCCACATGGTCATTGCTTGTCCGCATTTAATATTCCCCGACAGTCTTTAATATTCTCCTCCAACAATGAATATTTTATAACCACTTGCTTATTTTGAAATATTTGCGTATTTTACACATAACTATCCACATTAATCAAATCAACCCTTACTATTTCAAAATAATAAATAGAGAAAATTAAATTTCATTAATAATAAGTTGGGGTCTTACAACCTCCCCTCCTTATGAAATTTCGTCCTCGAAATTGACGTCACGTACTGGTGTTTGAAAAGGTGAGGATACCTTGCTTTCATTTCGTTTCCAATTCCCAGGTCATTTCCTCTATAGCATGATTCCTCCACAAAACTTTAACTTGTGGTATGACCTTTCGCGTAGGACATGCTCCTTCCTATCCAAAATCTTGACAGGTACCTCCTCATACGTTAAGTCTTCGGCTATCTCGTCCTGGTTCTAACTCTATAACGTGGTTCGGGTCTTTCACATATTCTGATACACGATATGTGAAACACATTATGAACACGAGACATACTCGGAGGTAACGCGAGTCTATAGGCTACATTTCCTACTCAGTCAAGAATTTAAAATGGACCAATAAATCGTGGATTGAGCTTTCCTCTCTTCCCAAATCTTGTAACTCCCTTCCATGGAGCAACTCACAATAATACATGATCCCCTACACTAAATTCCACGTCCCTTCGATGAAGATCTGCGTAACTCTTTTGTCGATCTTGTGCCGTTTGTATACGTTGTCGAATCATTTGGATCTTTTCCGTAGTCATACATTACTGACTCGGGTCCCAACAGTGTTGCTTCACCCACCTCGTCCCAACATACTGGAGAGCGACACTTTCGTCCATATAATGCTTCAAATGGAGCTACACCTATACTTGCTCGATAAGCTGTTGTTGTAGGAGAATTCCACCAATGGTAAATACTTATCCCAACCGCCTTGAAGTCTAGGACACGAGTCTTAATAAATCTTCAAGAGTTTGAATAGTCCTTTCGATTGTCCATCCGCTTGAGGATGGTATGCCGAATCAATCGAAATCTGCGCCCATAGCTTTTTGCAAGCTAACCCAAAATCTTGAAGTGAATCTTGGGTCACGATCCAAAACTATGGATACAGGGCATGCCATGCAACCTCACAATCTCATTCACGTACATACTAGCAAGACGTTCAAGTGAATAAGTCTCCGTGATCGGCAAGAAATGAGCGGACTTGGTTAATCTATCAACAATAACCCAAATAGCATTGATGCCACGAGAAACCGTAGGAAGACCCGTGAACGAAATCCATGGTAATATGTTCCCACTTCCATTTCGAATCTCAAGTGGTTGCAACGGACCCTTAGGTACCGGATGCTCGCTACCTTTACACGTTGACAAGTTAAACACATTGAGATAAACTTTGCAATCTCTCTCTTCATATTGTTCCACCAAAATGTATGTCAAGATCACGATACATTTTAGTACTTCCGAGATGGATTGTAAATGGTGTATTGTGTGCCTCCATCATAATCTTGTACTTCAAATCGTAGTCGTTAGGAACACAAAGTCTCTAGTGGACTCAAGCATTCCTTCTTCATCAATTCTCGCTTAGGAATAGCTCCTTCTTGTACTTTCTTCTTCATACGCATCGACTCAAAGGTTCGGTGGCTTGAGTAACCTTAACTTTTTCTATTAAAGTTGGCTCTGTCGTATACTTGACATCATCGCACTTCGTTCTCGCATATGATCTTTCTACTCAACGCGTTAGCTACCACGTTAAACTTTTCCGGGATGGTATTGAATAGTGTGGTCGTAGTCTTTCAATAGCTCGAGCCAACGTCATTGCCGCCGCATGTTGAGTTCTTTTTTTGAGTGAAGAAATATTTAAGGCTTTTTATGGTGCAGAATATATCTCCACTTTCTCCCCATATAGATAGTGCCTCCATATCTTTAAGCGCAAAACGATCACCGCTAACTCTAGATCATGAGTAGGATAATTCCTCTCATACTCTTTAAGTTGTCGCGAGGCATAAAGCTATGACTTTCCCACGTTGCATGAGAACACATCCTAACCCTTTGCACCAAGCATCATTAGATAACAAATCCATCCGAACCCGATGGTATTGTTAGAACAGTGCCAAAATAAGTCTCCTCTTAAGCTCTTGGAAACTCTTCTCGCATTCTTCGCTCCAAACGAATTTTGTATCCTTCCGAGTTAGTTGAGTTAATGGAGTAGCGATTCGAGAAAACCCTTCCACGAATCTCCGATAATAACCAAATAAGCCCAAAAAGCTACGTGCTTGATCACCGACTTTTGCTGCTCCCAACTTTGTATTGCTTCAATCTTCACGGATCAACAGATACTCCATGTTTCGACACCACGTGCCCAAGGAATGCTACTTCCTCAAGCGAACTCGCATTTCTTCAATTTGGCATATAGTTTGTTTTCACGAAGCCTTTGAGTACCAAATTTCAAATGGTGCTCATGATCTTCACGACTTATGGAATATATAAGGATGTCATCAATAAAAACAACAACGAATCCCGATCCAAATATTCCTTGAATACTCGGTTCATCATATCCATGAAAGTCATAGGGAGCATTAGTCATCCGAAAGACATGACTAAGAATTCATAATGCCCATACCGAAGTTACGGCGGGTCTTTGGAATATCCTCGCCTTCTAATCTTCAACTGATGATATCCAAAACGAAGATCGATTTTTGAAAAGAATTGTGCCCCTTGCAACTGGTCAAACAAGTCATCAATACGAGGTAGAGGATACCTATTCTTGATGGTGACATGGTTCAATTCCCGATAGTCAATACAAAGTCGCATACTCCCGTCTTTCTTCTTTACGAATAAAATAGGAGCACCCCAAGGAGATGTACTAGGACGAATGAAACCGATGTCCAACAATTCCTGTAGTTGGACCTTTAACTCCTGAAGTTCAATAGGAGCCATTCAATATGGGGTTTTAGAAATGGGCTTTGTACCAGGTTCAAGATCAATAAAGAATTCAACTTCACGTTCTGGGGGTAGACCGGGAAGTTCTTCAGGAAATACGTCAGGAAAGTCAATAACAACAGGAATATTATTCAAATTTGACGTGTCTTTATTCAAATCCATAACATGGGCTAAGAAAGCTTGACATTCGTTTTTCAATAAACGAATAGCTTTATGATTAGATATGATAGTGATTGATTTTAATGGTTTAGTTGCTTGAATTAAATAAATGACGGGTTGGTTAGGAATATGAAAACTAACAACCTTACGAAAATAATCAATTTTGGCATGATGAGTAGTTAACCAATCAATCCCTAAAATCACATCAAAAGCAAGTATCTTTAAAGAGATAAGGTCACGGTAAGGTGATGGTGCCAACTTGAATCAAACAAGATTTATAAACAATGGGATGTGATGAAAGTTTCTCCTAACGGAGTTTCCACAGATAAGTCAAAGTCTAATTTCTCCTGAGTCAAGTTTAAACGTTGAGCACAAGTAGGAGAGATAAATGAATGGGTAGCCTTATTATCAAGTAAGGTATAAACTTCGCAAGAATTTATAAATAGCTTACCCGTGATCACCTCGTTGTTCCTCCTCGCATTTTGACCAAATCACAACAAATGCTCTTCCGGAATCGTTGACTTTGACTTTTACGGGGATGTCTTTTGAGTCACCATCCCATTGAACTAGGTTTCGCTACCGTCTAATCTCGAGCGATATGTCCTTCCTTTCCACAATTATAGCATACCTTGAATCTGTTGTGGGTTTGACCGATATGTCCCTCTTTCCGCATTTATAGTATATGACCGGTGGTCGTTCTCCTCCCTTAGAACCAGATTCTTTGTAAGACTGCTGCGTCTTCACATGGTAGTTGTTAAATCTCCTCTTTTAAAATCCCCTCGACTCGCTTCTTCTATTTTCATGGCCATGATTACCACCAGAGTGGTTACCATTTTTGTCCGTCTGTTTCTTTCTCCGCCGGTTATCATTATTTTGTTGATCGCTATCTCCGTACGATCCTCGGTTATGGTCCTCAACACCGTACTCGTTATCTCGCTCTAATAATTGAGCCCTGCTTACAACATCTGAATAGAGAAAGTTTATGAGAAATGAGATCTTGACGTATCTTGGGTTTCAAACCTCTAAGAAACATCCGCGTCATCGTTCCTCATTCTCCACCAAATGAGGTGCAAACTTGGATAACTCTGCAAACTTTGCCTCGTCTTTGAGACACCGCCATGTTGTTTTGCTCTCTAACTGATGAACTCCACTTCCTTCATATAGACGAACACTTTCGGAAAGTATTTGTCATTAAATAGTTTCTAAAACGTTTCCCAAGACATGCTTTGTCTGCGGCCGGATGGAGTACGCTTCACGCAGACTCCACCAAGAGTCTCGCCATACGGAACATAAAGGTGGCGAATGGAACCTTCTGTTCCTCCGTGCATCCCAAGACATCGAATATCTTGGTAATTTGTTTGACCCATGTTTCCGCCATGATCGGATCGCTTTCCCTTAAATTACGTGGTCCCAACTCTTTGAATCTTGCATTTGTGACAACCCGTGAATTACTATCATTTCCTCCTCGTATTTTGAACACGAGTCTCCTCGTCTAATTTTTGCATGAATCGCAAAAAGCTTCTAAACATCCCCTCGTTCATCATCTGCTTTCGGTGGTGTTGTTCACGGGAGGAACATTGATAGCTGTTGTTGCACGCTCTCCTCGTTTGTGAGTACTGGGGGTATCCACGGTCTCATTTCCATTGTTAATATTCTCAGTTGACATTCTCAAATACTGCCATAAAACAAGGGTTAATTAAGGAAATCAATATATCACATAATATCCCTATATACTGACCAACTAACAAATAAGCTTAGGTAGGACACACTAGCGAAGGATTTACTCGTCTCTCCCCTCCTAGTTCTATTCCCCGATCTCCGCCAGAGATCATATCCCTAAGCTCTGATACCAACTGTGACGCCCCAAAATAGGTATACATCACCTATTCTGAGTTGTCAATACATGGTACGTAAAACAACTTCAACTTTATTATTACAACAAGAAAAGCGTGAGTTTGAATACAAATATTATCTTCTAGACAATATCTATACTCAAATAAATCCTCATCACATTTATTGATACATTATTTTACAAAAATGGTGAGGACTACTAAACAATTCTTTCTAAAACCTTCATTCCATACCCCGACTCGTACTCGCTATATTCTCGCCTCCTGAGAAGAAAAAAATGGAACAAAAAGGAAAAGGGTGAGCTCAACTAGCCCGAAGAAAGAATATTATGACTAAGATAATATACAACAAATTACCGTTAGTCTTCAACGGGGAAAAATCTAATAGAATACAATAGACAACAAATTTTAAATCAATATTCGCAATGAAATAATAATTCATTAGAAGAGTTAAGTAGAGAATGCAAACTACTATCTTCTATGTATGAATTTAAAAGTTCATCGCTCTATCTTTATCCTCCTGTAACATCAATCAATATACATCTGAATCAAATATTCATCTTTGCACTCTGTGCCAAAGATATTCATCACCGGTCATGTTCATCTAAACACTGCTCATCTTTGCACTACTACCAAAGATATTCTTCAGAAATCATTCATCTTTGCACTACAGGCCAAAGATATTCAATAATATCATCATTTAAGACCGAGGATGATGAAAAATATTTTAAAAGAAATGAATCCAATTGAAACAAAATGATAAGGATTAAGGATTAAGGATTAGTACTTTGTTTTTTATCCATGTTCGAAATACCTCAAAAATAATCATAGTGGTGTAAAATTCAAGAATGATCAAAACATGGATACAATCAAAGCTAGTATCCGAATAGATATTTTGGACAAAAAAAGAAATTTTATTTTTCTATTGAATAGTGTCAGATATCGTGAATAGTCTTGAGTATCGTGAATAGTAACTCCGACACCAAAAGATAGAAATTTCCCAAAAAACATCTTCACGCTTCATGAATAGTACTCGTGAATAGTAACTCGTGAATAGTAACTCATGAATAGTAACTCATGAATAGTAACCCCGATATGAAAAAGTTCCAAATTTGATAAAAAGTTCCAACCAATATTTCAGCATAATGATATTGAAGAAATAATATCATTTGAGAAGAAAATAACATCCCTTACCTCAAAAGATTAGTACTTCTAGCTGGAATACCGGGTATAGTGCTGAAGGGAACTTGCACCGTCTAACAATACTCAAAGTATACTCACAAGAATACGCTCAATATATCGAGAGAGAAATAGAGAGAAACTTGGGTTTACGTGTGTTTTTCAATTCTAACCTAAGCACCCTATTTATAGAAATTGCTTAGAACACCAAAGCGAAAAAATTGAATATAATATTAATATATTTTTCACATTTTCTTTAGCCCACCTATGACAACTGATCTCAGCCCATTTGAATCACATGTGAGGCCAACTTAGTTGCAAAAAACGTTTTTCTCAAAATAATTAACTAAAACTCCCAAAAATTAATTATTTGAACTTCTAACTTCAATAATTCATAATAAATAGCCCTTTTATCAGAAAATTCAAATCTCGCGTGTTTTTATAGGAAATTCAATTCTCTGCACAATTTTACGAAGAAAGTTTTTCTGAATTCCAAATGAAATTGACCAAAAATCCACAAACCAAGCGATTTTACAAAGCTATAATCAAATTTCTATTAATAATTGTGTCCACCAACACACAAAACATGTGTTAAACATTTAATGCCACAAAAATACTCTTCTTCCTCATATACTCATATATCCCACATTCATTGTAAAAATATCATCGTTAATATATTATTAAAATAATATATTTAAATGAATTATTTTATCGTAAAAAAAGATAAAATATTAATTTTCAACAATTGTCACATTAAAAATTTTCTCCATCTATATCCTCATAAAATCAATATTTTCCTCATCATATAAATCAATAATTAATTATTCATAAATAATATTACGAAATCACATTATTGACAACCAGCGGTTCTCAGGATAGAGGGCTTTCCAATAAGAATTTCTTCTTCTTGCACGCAATTAGGTGACCAAACCTCTCCTTATGTAACTTTCTAGACATTGCCAATAATGTTATCTAATAATATTATTCAGATAATATGAATTATTGCTCTGATAATGGAAAATACGATTGTAATGACAATTATTGAAACCACAACAATATAAAATGTCAACGTAGCAATTATTGAATCAATAAAATAAAATCTTGAGCGAGAATTACAGTAACCATTATTGAGTAGTGCCTTCAATAATTGGTGCAATCTGAAATGTCTTCTTGTGCGACAACAACGCGTACATCGTGTTTTAACCACCGGGTATTCCAACAAAGTGTTAACGGTAATAACTACTGTGTTATTTTTAAACAACTTATATTAATTTGTCGCTTTTCTTCATCCAATCGCTTTCCGTTATGGGGCCCACATATGGTCATTTAGCATGTCGTCGCATTTAATATTCCCCGACAAGATGCGAATATTCTCCGACAACAATGAATATTTTATAACCACTTGCTTATTTTGAAATATTTGCGTATTTTACCCCTAACTATCCACATTAATCAAATCAACCCTTACTATTTCAAAATAATAAATAGAGAAAATTAAATTTCATTAATAATAAGGTGGGGTCTTACATTTTATCCCTGTAACATCAATCAACAATTCCTGTCTACAATCACATGTATAACTCATAATCATAATTGTAGTTCTAAATTCCTCTTCTTATCCAGGACAAAGATAATTTCATCACCTGTCTTTACCTGAAACATCAAATATCATGGTTATACCAAATCACAGTTCCTGTTCATAATCATACTAATAAATTCATCTTTGCACCACGGCCAAAGATATTCATCAACAGTTCATCTTTGCACTACATGCCAAAGATATTCAACAACAAGTCATCTTTGCACTACGAGCCAAAGATATTCAGCAACAGGTCATCTTTGCACTACGGGCCAAAGATATTCATCAATAATTCATCTTTGCACTACAGGGTAAAGATATTAATATATCAAAGAAATACATAATCATTTCAGAAGTTATATAACAATAATTATAACCATGTTGATCAATTCACCTTTGCACTTAAGCTAAAAATATTCAATTGTAAATTTAATGGTCATGATCATACTAGTCAACAATTCAACTTTTGCACTACTGGCCAAAGAGAACCTATAGTCACGATCATACCAATAATCTAACCATCTTTACACTCAAGTCAAAGAGAAATATTATCATTAGGGTTATAAGAATGTTATATAAAAACAATATAATCAAATCATGGTTTTAATTTCAAAAGTAAGATTCATAAATTAACGATAATTTGGTCAGAGAAGAAACCAATTTGTCGTGAATAGTACCCCGTATTCGTACATAGTACCGTATACGTGCTTAGTAACCTCGACACGAAAAGATAAAGTTTCATAATAAAATTCATATCCATATTTATAACACCTTAATCCAAATGTTATAAATCACTTAGAAATCTCATAATCTAATATTATTAATATTATAATAATATTTTAATCATTTCTTAAACTTATAAATAATTTAATCCAATTATTTACACTTTAATAATTAATGCATTTAATCATCTAAAATGCCAAACTAATAAGATTTCATCATCATTAACCAAAACCCTCATAAAAATCAATATATCTCATATATGATTCTCAAGCCAATAAATCATATTTTCCAATTTTCTTACTTCACATAACATATTTAATTCATTTACTCATAACTAGAACATTTTCATGAAAATACCAAATCGGTTCAAAAATATTTATTTTCCGGGATTTAGAAGAATATAGTCCCATATTGAATATATACTTTTCTCAGAATTTTTAAAATTCATTTACTATTTTCCATATGGCCAAAACTACCGAATAGTTAGACATTTATCCTAAATTGTACTTTTGTCCAAAAATTCCGAAATTAATACTAGTATCTTGATATTATATAGATGTACTCCCAATAAAAATTTCAAAGAATTTTGGAGTTAACCACAAGGAGTTATAAGCGATTACTTTTTAAAATAGTCTTTTCTCATAAAATTCATAACTCCTAATCTATACATCCAAAAATTGCTATTTTTGGACACAATCTACAAAACTCATCAAAATATCATTTCAAATTTTTCCAGAATTTTTGAAGGTCCTGAAAGATACAAAACTGAAAAATATAATCACCCTTAAAATCCCTTACTATCCCTTACCTCAAAAGAGCGATCTTCGAATGTCGGATATAACGAATCTTGACGAACTTGCAGATAGCAACGCTTCAATATATCTAAATACTCACAAAAATACGCTCGATAATATAGAGAGAGAAAACTTGATTTACGATGTGATTTTCAATTATAACCTAAGCACCCTATTTATAGGAAAATCGTAGAATACCAAAGTAAAAATTTAATATAATATTAATATATAATTAATAAATTCTCTCGCCCATCTAGACAATCTGATCTCACCATCAACACATGTTAAAGATGCCCACAAACATTTAAAAACGTTTTTCTTATTTAAATTATTTTAAACTTCCAAAATCAATTATTTCGGAGCTCCAGAACTTCAATAATTCATAATAAATAGTCATTTTATCAGAAAATTCGAATCTTGCATTTTTTTATAGGAAATTAAAATCTCTACAACTTTGCAGAAGAAAGTGTTTTCAAATTTCAAACAAAAATTGACCGAAATCTATAAACGGACGATTTTACTATGTATTGACCGATAATAGAAAATACTATGTAGTGACAATTATTAAAACAACAGTAATATAAAATATCAACGCAGCAATTATTGAATCAATAAAATAAAATATTGAACAAGAATTATCGTAACAATTATTAAGCGATTAACCTTCTTACGTAAGAGTCATAATTCAAAAATACTTATGCACATCTTGTGCTATCTTCTTTGTGACGCCAGCGTATTACTTTACTTTGCCAATCAAGTATTCCAACAAAGGTTAATGGTAACAATTACGTTGTTATTTATAAAACTCCCTTTTGTCGTTTTTCTTCATCCGCCGCTTATTACATTATGGGGCCCACAAATGGTCACACTGCGTCGCATCGATATTCGAATATTCCCAAAGCGAAAAGAATATTCCACGACCAAACGAATATTCCCTATATAATGAATATTTTATAACCACTTGCTTATTTTGAAAAAAATTATATATATCACCCTTAACTTTAACTTTTATCAATTTAACCATTTACTGAATAGTAATTATAAGAAAAATTGAATACTTTTATTTCATAAAATTCGGGGCCTTACAATCTCCCCTCCTTATGAAATTTCGTCCCCCGAAATTTACGTACCTAGTATTTAAAAGAGTTGAGAATACCTTGCTTTCATTTCAGATTCTATCTCCTCTGTCATCATGATTTCTCCATTGCTCATCTCTTGTATTTCAGATATCATTCTAGAATACAGCTTCAAAACAAGGGTTAATTTAACAAATTAACATATCACATAATATCTAGATATTATGACTGACAAACAAATAAGCTTAGGTAGGACACACTAGCGAAGGATTTACTCATCTCTCCCCTCCTAGTTCTAATCCCGATCTCCGCCAGAGATCATATCCCTAACCTCTGATACCAAATGTAACGACCCCAAAATAGGTCCATTCCATCCAACCCATTCTGAGTCACCAAATATATGGTACGAAAAACAAATACAACTTTATTACAACAATTGTCGTGCAAAATACAACAACACATATGCTGTGAGTTTGGATACAAATATATACCAACCAGTAGCGTCGTCACAATGACACCTTACATAAAGGTATAGTCAAAAACTGCTTTTAGAAATTAGAATCTTTGGGAAGTGCTCAAGGAAACCTTCGTTACATGGGAGGCCATGCTTTTGGGTTACTGATGAATATCATATGGCCACAGAAATTATCCTTGGTTGACCTAATAGGCCCCAAAGAAAAATGAGAAGATTGCTATCATATTCTTCCCAATGGTGAGTCTTCTCTTAACATATCATTATCTCCACTGTCTCTAATTGGGTATTATACTCCAAACAAACACCAAGATTATATAGGTTGTGACGCCCCCAAAATAGGTATACATCACCCATTCCGAGTTGTCAATACATGGTATGTAAAACAACTACAACTTTATTATTACAACAAGAAAAGCGTGAGTTTAAATACAAATATTATCTTCTAGACAATATCTATACTCAAATAAATCCTCATCACATTTATTGATACATTATTTTACAAAAATGGTGAGGACTACTAAACAACTCTCTCTAGAACCTTCATTCCATACCCCGACTCGTACTCGCTATATTCTCGCCTCCTGAGAAAAATGGAACAAAAAGGAAAAGGGTGAGCTCAACTAGCCCAGTAAAAAATATTATGACTAAGATAATATACAATAAATTATCGTTAGTCTTCAACAGGGAAATATCTAATAGAATACAATAGACAACAAATTTTAAATCAATATTCGCAATGAAATAATAATTCATTAGAAGAGTTAAGTAGAGAATGCAAACTACTATCTTCTATGTATGAATTTAAAAGTTCATCGCTCATCTTTTATCCCCAGTAACATCAATCAATATACATCCGGAATCAAATATTCATCTTTGCACTACAGCCAAAGATATTCATCGATTAATCATGTTCATCTAAACACTGCTCATCTTTGCACTACTACCAAAGATATATTCTTCGAAATCATTCATCTTCGCACTACTGTGCCAAAGATATTCAATAATATCATCATTTAAGACCGAGGATGATGAAAAATATTTTTAAAGAAACGAATCCAAAGTGAAACAAAATGACAAAGATTAAGGATTAAGGATTAGTACTTTGTTTTATCCATGTCCAAAAATACCTCAAAAATAATCACGGTGGTGTAAAATTCAAGAATGATCAAAACATGGATACAATCAAAGCTAGTATCCGTAATAGATATTTTGGACAAAAAAAGAAATTTCATTTTTCTATTGAATAGTGTATTGATTAATGAATAGTGCCGTATCGTGAATAGTCTTAGATATATCGTGAATAGTAACTCCAACACCAAAATATAAAAATTTCACAAAAAACATCTTCACGCTTCGTGAATAGTACTCATGAATAGTAACTCGTGAATAGTAACTCATAAATAGTAACTCATGAATAGTAACCCCAACATGAAAAAGTTCCAAATTTGATAAAAAGTTCCAACCAATATTTCAGCATAATGATATTGAAGAAATAATATCATTTGAGAAGAAAATAACATCCCTTACCTCGAAAGATTAGTACTTCTAAATGGAAATACCGTTATAGTCTTTGAAGGAACTTGCACCGTCCTAACAATACTCAAAGTATACTCAAAATACTCACAAGAATACGCTCGATAATATAGAGAGAAAACTTGATTTACGGTGTGATTTTCAATTCTAACCTAAGCACCCTATTTATAGAAAATGCTTAGAACACCAAAGCGTAAAATTTAATATAATATTAATATATATATTAAGATTTCTACGCCCACCTTCCTAGATCTGATCTCAGCTCATTATGCACATGTTGTAGCCCACAAAACAAACAAAAAACGTTTTTATTATTTAAAATATTTTAAACTTCCAAAATCAATTATTTGAGCTTGAACTTCAATAATTCATAATAAATAGCCCTTCTATCAAAAATTCGAATCTCACTTGTTTTTATAGGAAATTCAATTCTCTACAACTTTACGTAAGAAAATTTTTCCAAATTCCAAATGAAATTGACCAAAATCCACAAACTGGGATTTTACAAATTTATAATCAAATTTCAAATCGAATAAATGGGGTCCACCGACATGTTTAACATATTTTAAACATTTATTGCAACAAAAATACTCTTCCTCCTCGTATACTCATATATCCCACATTCGTTGTAAAAATATCACCATTATTATATTATTAAAATATAATAATATATTTAAAAGAATTATTTTATTTGAAAAAGATAAAATTTCAATTTTCAACAATTGTCACATTAAAATTTTTCTCCATCTATATCCACATAAAATCAATATTTTCCTCATCATATGAATCAATAATTAATTATTCACAAATAATATTACAGAATCACAATATTGACAACCGTGCAGCTTCCTCAGGAAGAGAGGGCTTTTCAATAAGAATTTCTTCATCTTGGGCCGATTAGGTGACCAAACCTCTCCTTAGACAGAACTTTCTAGACATTGCCAATAATGTTATCTAATAATATTATTCAAATAATATGAATTATTGCTTCGATAATGAAAAATACTGTGTAATGACAATTATTGAAACAACAGCAATATAAAATATCAACGCAGCAATTATTAACTCAATAAAATACTGAACAGTAATTACTGTAACCATTATTGAGTAGTAGCCTTCTTACGTAAGAATCAACAATTGGTGCAATACCGTGTGCTACTGTGTTTTAACCACCGGGTATTTTAACAATATTAATGGTAACAACTACGCCGTTATTTTTAAACCACTTATATTTGTCGTTTTCTTCATCCAATCGCTTTCCGTTATGGGGCCCACATGGATCTTGGTCATTACATACGAATATTCCCCGACAATGATTTAATATTCCACGACCAAACGAATATTCCCCGACAAAAATGAATATTTTATAACCACTTGCTTATTTTAAAATATTTGCGTGATTTTACCCCTAACTATCCACATTAATCACATCAACCCTTACTATTTCAAAATAATAAATAGAAAATTAAATTTCATTAATAATAAGTTGGGGTCTTACAACCTCCCTCCTTATGAAATTTCATCCTCGAAATTGACGTCGTGCACTGTGTTTCGAAAAGGTGAGGATACCTCGCTTTCATTTCCGCTTTCCAATTCCCAGTCATTTCCTCTATAAGCATGATTCCTCCACAAACTTTAACTTGTGGTATGACCTTTGTGCGTAGGACATGCTCCTTCCTATCCAAGATCTTGACAGTACCTCCTCATACGTTAAGTCTTCGGCTATTCTGTTCGGTTCTAATTCTATAACGTGATTCGGGTCTTTCACATATTTACGAAGTACAGATATGTGAAACACATTATGAACACGAGACATACTTGGAGGTAACGCAAGTCTATAGGCTACATTTCCTACTCGGTCAAGAATTTGAAATGGACCAATAAATCGTGGATTGAGCTTTCCTCTCTTCCCAAATCTTGTAACTCCCTTCCATGGAGCAACTCGCAACAATAATACGATCCCCTACACTAAATTCCACGTCCCTTTCAATGAAGATCCGCATAACTCTTTTGTCGATCTTGTGCCGCTTGTATCGTTGTCGAATCATTTGGATCTTTTCCGTAGTCATACGCATACCAACTCGGGTCCCAACAGGTGTTGCTTTCACCCACCTCGTCCCAACATACTTGAGAGCGACACTTTCGTCCATATAATGCTTCAAATGGAGCTACACCTATACTTGCACGATAACTTTGCTGTTGTTGTAGGAGAATTCCACCAATGGTAAATACTTATCCCAACCGCCTTTGAAGTCTAGGACACGAGTCTTAATAAATCTTCAAGAGTTTGAATAGTCCTTTCTAATTGTCCGTCCGCTTGAGGATGGTATGCCGAATCAATCGTAAATGCGTGCCCATAGCTTTTTGCAAGCTAACCCAAAATCTTGAAGTGAATCTTGGGTCACGATCCAAAACTATGGATACAGTATGCCATGCAACCTCACAATCTCATTCACATACATACTAGCAAGACGTTCAAGTGAATAAGTCTCCGTGATCGGCAAGAAATGAGCGGACTTGGTTAATCTATCAACAATAACCCAAATAGCATTGATGCCACGAGAAACCGTAGGAAGACCCGTAACGAAATCCATGGTAATGTGTTCCCACTTCCATTTCGGAATCTCAAGTGGTTGCAATGGACCCTTAGGTACTAGATGCTCCGCTTTTTACACGTTGACAAGTTAAACACATTGAGATAAACTTTGCAATCTCTCTCTTCATATTATTCCACCAAAATGTATGTCAAGATCACGATACATTTTAGTACTTCTAGGATGGATTGCAAATGGTGTATTGTGTGCCTCCATCATAATCTTGTACTTCAAATCGTAGTCGTTAGGAACACAAAGTCTAGAGTGGACTCAAGTATTCCTTCTTCATCAATTCTCGCTTAGGAATAGCTCCTTCTTGTACTTTCTTCTTCATACGCATCGCCTCCCGGCCTGGGTGGCTTGAGCAACCTTAACTTTTTCTATTAAAGTTGGCTCTATCGTATACTTGACAACATCGCACTTTTCGTTCCTCGCATATGATCTTCTACTCAACGCGTCGGCTACCACGTTAAACTTTTCCGTGATGGTATTGAATAGTGTGGTCGTAGTCTTTCAATAGCTCGAGCCAACGTCATTGCCGCATGTTGAGTTCTTTTTGAGTGAAGAAATATTTAAGGCTTTTATGGTCCGAATATATGTCCACTTTCTCCCCATATAGATAGTGCCTCCATATCTTTAGCGAAAAACAAGCTAATGCCAACTCTAGATCATGAGTAGGATAATTCCTCTCATACTCTTTAAGTTGTCATGAGGCATAGGCTATGACTTTCCCACGCTTATGAGAACACATCCTAACCCTTTGCACAAGCATCATCAGAGATAACAAATCCATCCGAACCAGATGGTATTGTTAGAACAGGTGCCAAAATAAGTCTCCTCTTAAGCTCATGAAAACTCTTCTCGCATTCTTCGCTCCAAACGAATTTTGTATCCTTCCAAGTTAGTTGAGTTAATGGAGTAGCGATTCGAGAAAACCCTTCCACGAATCTCCGATAATAACCAAATAAGCCCAAAAGCTACGTACTTGATCACCGACTTTTGTTGCTCCCACTTTGTATTGCTTCAATCTTCACGGATCCACGGATACTCCATGTTTTGACACCTGACGTGCCCAAGAAATGCTACTTCCTCAAGCCGAACTCGCATTTCTTCAATTTGGCATATAGTGGGTTTTCACGAAAGCCTTTGGAATACCAACAAATGGTGCTCATGATCTTCACGACTTTTGGAATATATAAGGATGTCATCAATAAAGACAACAACGAACCGATCCAAATATTCCTTGAATACTCGGCTTCATCATATCCATGAAAGTCAGCGGGAGCATTAGTCATCCGAAAGACATGACTAAGAATTCATAATGCCTGCATCGAGTTCTAAAGGCGCCTTTGGAATATCCTCGCCTCTAATCTTGGTGATGATATCCGGAATCGAAGATCGATTTTTGAAAAGAATTGTGCCCTTGCAATCGGTCAAACAAGTCATCAATACGAGGTAGAGGATACCTATTCTTGATGGTGACATGGTTCAATTCTCGATAGTCAATACAAAAGTCGCATACTCCCGCTCTTTCTTCTTTACAAATAAAACAGAGCACCCCAAGGAGATGTACTAGGGCGAATGAAACCGATGTCCAACAATTCCTCGTAGTTGGACCTTTAACTCCTCAAGTTCAATAGGAGCCATTCGATATGGGGTTTTAGAAATGGGCTTTGTACAGTTCAAGATCAATAAAGAATTCAACTTCACGCTCGGGGGTAGACCGTAAAGTTCTTCTGAAATACGTCGGAAAGTCAATAACAACAGAATATTATTCAAATTTGACGTGTCTTTATTCAAATCCATAACATGGGCTAAGAAAGCTTGACGTCCGCTTTTTCAATAAACGAATAGCTTTATGATTAGATATGACGGTGATTGATTTTAATGGTTTAGTTGCTTGAATTGCATAACAAAGTTTGGTTAGGAATATGAAAACTAACAACCTTACGAAAACAATCAATTTTGGCATGATGAGTAGTTAACCAATCAATCCCTAAAATCACATCAAAAGCAAGTATCTTTAAAGAGATAAGGTCAATGGTGTAAGGTGATGGTGCCAACTTGAATCAAACAAGATTTATAAATGATTGGATGTGATGAAAGTTTCTCCTAACAGAGTTTCCACAGATAGGTCAAAGTCTAATTTTTCCGGAGTCAAGTTTAAACGTTGAGCACATGCAAGAGAGATAAATGAATGGGTAGCACCGGTATCAAGTAAGGTATAAACTTCGCAAGAATTTATAAATAGCTTACCCGTGATCACCTCGTTTGGGTTTCTCGCATTTTGACCACCACAACAAACGCTTCTTCCCTAATCGTTGACTTTGACTTTTCTCGACGATCTTTTGAGTCACCGTCCCCATTGAACTAGGTTTCGCTATGCGTATAATCTCGAGCGATATGTCCTTCCTTTCCACAATTATAGCATACCTTGAATCTGCTGGGGCGCTTTGGTGATATGTCCCTCTTTTCCGCATTTGTGTAGCATATGACCGGTGGTCGTTCTCTCTCCCTAGAAACCGATTCTTTGCTTAAGACCGTCAGTATTCACATAATCGTTGTTAAATCTCCTCTTTTAAAATCTCCTCCCGACTTCGCTTCTTCTATTTTCATGGCCATGATTACCACCGAGTGGTTACCATTTTTGTCCGTCTGCTTTTTTCTCCATTATTATCATTATTCTGCTTGATCGCTATCTCCGTACGATCCTCGGTTATGGTCCTTGGTTGAATATACTCGTTATCTCGCTCTAACAATTGAGCCTCATTAACAACATCCGAATAGAGAGAAAATTTATGAGAAATGAGATATTGTCATATATCCGGTTTCAAACCTCTCGTAAACATCCGCCATCATCGTTCCTCATTCTCCACCAAATGAGATGCAAACTCGATAACTCTGAAAACTTTGCCTCGTCTTTGAGACACCGCCATGTTGTTTTGTTCCAATCGATGAACTCCACTTCCTTCATATACGCGAACACTTTCGTGAAAGTATATGTCATTAAATAGCTTCAAACGCTCTCCCAAGACATCTTGAGTCTTGGCTGGATGGGTAGGCTTCACGAGACTCCACTAGTTATGCGCCTCGCCACGGAACATAAAGGTGGCGAATGGAACCTTCGTTCCTCCGTGCATCCCAAGACATCGAATATCTTGGTAATTTGCTTGACCCATGTTTCCGCCATGATCGGATATGGCTTTCCTTTAAATTCGTGGTCCCAACTCTTTGAATCGCTTGCATTGTGACAACCCGTGAATTGCTATCATTTCCTCCTCAGTATTTTGAACACGAGTCTCCTCGTATTCGATTTTGCATGAATCGCAAAAAACTTCTAAACATCCCTCGCTTCATCATCTCGCTTTCGGTGGTGTTGTTCACAGGGAGGAACATTGCCACTGTTGCACGTTATCCTCGTTGGTGAGTACAAGCGTCTCCACTGGTCTCATTTCCATTGTTAATATTCTCAGTCGACATTCTCAAATACTGTCATAAAACAAGGGTTAATTAAGGAAATCAATATATCACATAATATCCTTATATACTGACCAACTAAAAAAAAATAAGCTTAGGTAGGACACACTAGCGAAGGATTTACTCGTCTCTCCCCTCCTAGTTCTATTCCCCGATCTCCTCCGTAAATCATATCCCTAAGCTCGATACCAACCGTGGCGCCCCAAAATAGGTATACATCACCCATTCGAAGTTGTCAATACATGGTACGTAAACAACTACAACTTTATTATTACAACAAGAAAAGCTGTGAGTTTAAATACAAATATTATCTTCTGTACAATATCTATACTCAAATAAATCCTCATCACATTTATTGATACATTATTTTACAAAATGGTGAGGACTACTAAACAACTCTCTCTAGAACCTTCATTCCATACCCCCGACTAAATACTCGCTATATTCTCGCCTCCACGAGAAAAATGGGACAAAAAGGAAAAGGGTGAGCTCAACTAGCCCAAGAAAAGAATATTATGACTAAGATAATATACAACAAATTATCATTAGTCTTCAACAGGAAAAATCTAATGTAATACAATAGACAACAAATTTTAAATCAATATTCGCAATGAAATAATAATTCATTAGAAGAGTTAAGTAGAGAATGCAAACTACTATCTTCTATGTATGAATTTAAAAGTTCATCGCCTATCTTTTATCCCCGTAACATCAATCAATATACATCCGAATCAAATATTCATCTTTGCACTACTGGGCCAAAGATATTCATCAATTAGTAATGTTCATCTAAACACTGCTCATCTTTGCACTACTGACGAAAGATATTCTTCAAATCATTCATTTTTTGCTACGGGCCAAAGATATTCAATAATATCATCATTTAAGATCGAGGATGATGAAAAATATTTTAAAGAAACAAATCCAAAGAAACAAAATGACAAGGATTAAGGATTAAGGATTAAGTACTTTGTTTTATCCATGTCCAAAATACCTCAAAAATAATCACGATGAGTGTAAAATTCAAGAATGATCAAAACATGGATACAATCAAAGCTAGTATCCAGAATAGATATTTTGGACAAAAAGAAATTTCTTTTTTCGGTGAATAGTGCCGTATTCGTGAATAGTGCCGTATAAGTGAATAGTAACTCTAACACCAAAAGATAGAAATTTCACAAAAAACATCTTCACGCTTACGTGAATAAGACTTTCGTGAATAAGAACTCGTGAATAGTAACTCATGAATAGTAACTCATGAATAGTAACTCCAATATAACCCCAAAAAAAAGTTCCAAATTTGATAAAAAGTTTCAACCAATATTTCATCATAATGATATTGAAGAAACAATATCATTTGAGAAGAAAATAACATCCCTTACCTCGAAAGATTAGTACTTACAATTGGAATCTAGGGTATAGTCTTTGAAGGGAACTTGCACCGCCTAACAATACTCAAAGTATACTCAAAATACTCACAAGAATACGCTCGATAATATAGAGAGAAAAAACTTGAGTTTACGGTGTGATTTTCAATTCTAACCTAAGCACCTATTTATACTGAAAATGCTTAGAACACCAAAGCGAAGAAAATTTAATATAATATTAATATATATATTAAGATTTCTACGCCCACCTTCCTAGATCTGATCTCAGCTCATTATCATTATGCACATGTTGTAGCCCACAAAACAAACAAAAAACGTTTTTATTATTTAAAATATTTTAAACTTCCAAAAATCAATTATTTCGGAGCTTCGGAACTTCAATAATTCATAATAAATAGCCCTTCTATCAAAAAATTCGAATCTCGCGAGTTTGTATAGGAAATTCAATTCTCTACAACTTTGCAGAAGAAAGTTTTTCCAAATTCCAAATAAAAATTGACCAAAATCCATAAACGGGAGATTTTACAGGCTATAATCAAATTTCAGTCAATAAATGGGGTCCACTGACATGTTTAACATGTTTTAAACATTTATTGCAACAAAAATACACTTCCTCCTCGTATACTCATATATCCCACATTCGTTGTAAAAATATCACCATTATTATATTATTAAAATATAATAATATATTTAAAAGAATTATTTTATTAGAAAAAGATAAAATTTCAATTTTCAACAATTGTCACATTAAAATTTTTCTCCATCTATATCCACATAAAATCAATATTTTCCTCATCATATGAATCAATAATTAATTATTCACAAATAATATTACGAATCACAATATTGACAACCAGTGCGCCTCCTGGAAAGAGGGGCTTTCAATAAGAATTTCTTCTTCTTGGCCGCAATTAGGTGACCAAACCTCTCTTAGATGTAACTTTTCTAGACATTGCCAATAATGTTATCTAATAATATTATTCAAATAATATGAATTATTGCTTCGATAATGAAAAATACCGTAAATGACAATTATTGAAACAACAATGAATATAAAATATCAACGCAAAGAATTATTAACTCAATAAAATATCGAGCAATGAATTATCAGAACCATTATTGAGTAGTGCCTTCTTACGTAAGAATCAACAATTGGTGCAATACCGGTAAGCACTTGTGTTTTTTACCAATAAAGTTTTTTAACAAGATTAATGGTAACAACTACGCCAGTTATTTTTAAACCACTTATATTTGTCATTTTCTTCATCCAATCGCTTTTCTTTTATGGGGCCCACATTATGGTCAAGGCTAAATCATTTAATATTCTCCGAAAAGACGAATATTCCACGACCAAACGAATATTCCCCGACAACAATGAATATTTTATAACCACTTGCTTATTTTGAAATATTTGCGTATTTTACCCCTAACTATCCACATTAATCACATCAACCCTTACTATTTCAAAATAATAAATAGAGAAAATTAAATTTCATTAATAATAAGTTGGGGTCTTACATAGGTAGTGCTCGTAAATATACTCAGCAAGTGGATGAGCACAACCATGTCTTATGATGACACGAGGTTGTATGTCATTAGACATCTTGTATGATAATGGCAAAACACCCTTCCAAGTCAAATTCACCTCACCCTCAACATCTATAGACCACCATTCTATTCCCTCGCTATCCCCCGCTCGACCCAGCTACACTTTTATTACCTGAAAGGAATTGTGAAACGAAAGGGTGAGCACAACTAGCACAGTGAAGAATATTATGACTAAAGATAAATAAATTATCAATTGTCTTCATCAGTAATAAATCAGAGATTTAGAACATATGGTAGATGATAAAACTTTTCAACCATAGTTGCAGCGGAATGAGCAATCCATTAGAAGAGTCAAATAGACCATAAAATCTATTATCTTCTCCATTTAAAAGTCCACCAACAATGTTTTATCCCTGTAACATCAATCAACAATTCCTGTCCACAATCACATGTATAACTCATAATCATAATTGTAGTTCTAAATTCCTATTCTTATCCGGATTGAAAGATAATTTCATCACCCGCTTTTATCTCAAACATCAAAGATCATGGTTATACCAAATCACGCCCTCTGCTCATAATCATACTAATAAATTCATCTTTGCACCACGGCCAAAGATATTCATCATCAGCTCATCTTTGCACTACATGCCAAAGATATTCAACAACAAGTCATCTTTGCACTACGAGCCAAAGATATTCAAAGAACAGTCATCTTTTGCACTACGGGCCAAAGATATTCATCAATAATTCATCTTTGCACTATCTGAAGCTAAAGATATTCATATATCAAAGAAATACATAATCATTTCGAAGTTATATAACAATAATTATAACCATGTTGATCAATTCACCTTTGCACTTAAGCTAAAAATATTCAATTATAAATTTAATGGTCATGATCATACCAACCAACAATTCAACTTTTGCACTCATCGCCAAAGAGAACCTATAGTCACGATCATACCAATAATCTAACCATCTTTACACTCAAGTCAAAGAGAAATATTATCATTAGGGTTATAAGAATGTTATATAAAAACAATATAATCAAATCATGGTTTTAATTTCAAAAGTAAGATTCATAAATTAACGATAATTTGGTCGAGAAGAAACCAATTTGTCGTGAATAAGACTCGTATTCGCGTACATAGTACCGTATACGTGATTAATAACCTCGACACGAAAAGATAAAGTTTCATAATAAAATTCATATCCATATTTATAACACCTTAATCCAAATGTTATAAATCACTTAGAAATCTCATAATCTAATATTATTAATATTATAATAATATTTTAATAATTTCTTAAACTTATAAATAATTTAATCCAATTATTTACACTTTAATAATTAATGCATTTAATCATCTAAAATGCCAAACTCATAAGATTTCATCATCATTAACCAAAACCCTCATAAAAAATCAGATATACCTCATATATATGATTCTCAAGCCAATAAATCATATTTTCCAATTTTCTTACTTCACATAACATATTTAATTTATTTACTCATAACTAGAACATTTTCATGAAAAATACCAAATCAGTTCAAAAATATTTATTTTCCGGGATTTAGAAGAATATAGTCCCATATTGAATATATATTTTCTCGAAATTTTAAAATTCATTTACTATTTTCCATATGGCCAAAACTACCTAATAGTTAGACATTTATCCTAAATTGTACTTTTGTCCAAAAATTCCAAATTAATACTTCAGATATATTGATATTATATAGATGTACTCCCAATAAAAATTTCATCAATTTTGGAGTTAACCACAAGGAGTTATAAGCGCTTACTTTTAAAATAGTCTTTTCTCATAAAATCCATAACTCCTAATCTATACATCCAAAAATTGCAATTTTTGGACACAAACTACAAAACTCATCAAAATATCATTTCAAATATTTCCAGAATTTTTGAAGGTCCGGAAAGATACAAAACTGAAAAACATAATCACCCTTAAAATCCCTTTACTATCCCTTACCTCAAAAGAGCAAAGATCTTGGAATGCTCGGATATAACGTATTTGAATCGAACTTGCACCGTAGATAGCAACGCTCAAGATATCTAAATACTCACAAAAATACGCTCGATAATATAGAGAGAGAAAACTTCAGTTTCTGGTGTGATTTTCAATTATAACCTAAGCACCCTATTTATAGGAAAATATTTAGAACACCAAAGTAAAAAATTTAATATAATATTAATATATAATTAATAAATTCTCTACGCCCATCTAGACAATCTGATCTCAACCATCAACACATGTTAAAGATGCCCACAAACATTTCAAAAACGTTTTTCTTATTTAAATTATTTTAAACTTCCAAAAATCAATTATTTCGGAGCTTCGAAACTTCAATAATTCATAATAAATAGTCATTTTATCAGAAAATTTGAATCTCGTTTTTTTTATAGGAAATTAAATTCTCTACAACTTTGCAGAAGAAAGTGTTTTCAAATTTCAAACAGAAATTGACCGAAATCTATAAACGGGCGATTTTACAGGCTATAATCAAATTTCAGTCAAGAAATGGGGTCCACCGACACACAAAACATGTGTTAATCATTTAATGCCACAAAAATACTCTTCCTCCTCATATATTCATTATAAAAATATCACCGTTAATATATTATTAAAATAATATATTTAAAAGAATTATTTTATCAGAAAAAGATAAAATATTAATTTTCAACAATTGTCACATTAAAAATTTTCTCCATCTATATCCACATAAAATCAATATTTTCCTCATCATATGAATCAATAATTAATTATTCACAAATAATATTACGTAATCACAATATTGACAACCGCATGGCCTCCCAAGAAAGAGGGAGCTTTCCAATAAAGATTTCTCCTTACTGGCTCACAATTAGGTGACCAAACCTCTCCTTAGACAGAACTTTCTAGACATTGTGTGACGCCCCCAAAATAGGTATACATCACCCATTCGAGTTGTCAATACATGGTGCGAAAACAACTACAACTTTATTATTACAACAAGAAAAGCGTGAGTTTAAATACAAATATTATCTTCTGACAATATCTATACTCAAATAAATCCTCATCACATTTATTGATACATTATTTTACAAAATGGTGAGGACTACTAAACAACTCTCTCTAGAACCTTCATTCCATACCCCGACTAAGTACTCGCTATATTCTCGCCTCCGAGAAGAAAAATGGAACAAAAAGGAAAAGGGTGAGCTCAACTAGCCCAAGAAAATAATATTATGACTAAGATAATATACAACAAATTATCGTTAGTCTTCAACAGGAAAAATCTAATAGAATACAATAGACAACAAATTTTAAATCAATATTCGCAATGAAATAATAATTCATTAGAAGAGTTAAGTAGAGAATGCAAACTACTATCTTCTACATGTATGAATTTAAAAGTTCATCGCTCTATCTTTTATCCTCAGAACATCAATCAATATACATCTGAAATTAAATATTCATCTTTGCACTACAAAGCCAAAGATATTCATCGATTAATCATGTTCATCTAAACACTGCTCATCTTTGCACTACTACCAAAGATATTCTTCAAATCATTCATCTTTGCACTACGTGCCAAAGATATTCAATAATATCATCATTTAAGACCGAGGATGATGAAAATATTTTTAAAGAAACGAATCCAAAGAAACAAAATGACAAGGATTAAGGATTAAGGATTCGTACTTTGTTTTATCCATGTCCAAAATACCTCAAAATAATCACGGTGGTGTAAAATTCAAGAATGATCAAAACATGGATACAATCAAAGCTAGTATCCGAATAGATATTTTGGACAAAGAGAAGAAATTTCATTTTCTATGAATAATACGTCAGTCGATATCGAATATAGTCTTGCGTACGTGAATAGTAACTCTCAGACACCAAAAGATAGAAATTCCACAAAAAACATCTTCACGCTTCATGAATAGTACTTTGTGAATAAGAATCTCGTGAATAGTAACTCATGAATAGTAACTCGTGAATAGTAACTCATGAATAGTAACCCCACATGAAAAAAAAGTTCCAAATTTGATAAAAAGTTCCAACCAATATTTCAAAATAATGATATTGAAGAAATAATATCATTTGAGAAGAAAATAACCCTTACCTCGAAAGATTAAGACTTCTAGTCGGAATACCTGGGTATAGTCTTTGAGGAAACTTGCACCGTCCTAACAATACTCAAAGTATACTCAAAATACTCACAAGAATACGCTCGATAATATAGAGAGAAAACTTGAGTTACAGTGTGATTTTCAATTCTAACCTAAGCACCTATTTATACTGAAAATCTTTAGAACACCAAAGCGTAAAATTTAATATAATATTAATATATATATAAGATTTCTACGCCCACCTTCCTAGATCTGATCTCAGCTCATTATGCACATGTTGTAGCCCACAAAACAAACAAAAAAAACGTTTTTATTATTTAAAATATTTTAAACTTCCAAAATCAATTATTTCTGAACTTGAACTTCAATAATTCATAATAAATAGCCCTTCTATCAGAAAATTCGAATCTCGTGTTTTTATAGGAAATTCAATTCTCTACAACTTTGCGTAAGAAAGTTTTTCCAAATTCCAAACAAAAATTGACCAAAATCAACAAACGGGAGATTTTACAGGTGCTATAATCAAATTTCAAATCAATAAATGGGGTCCAATGACATGTTTAACATGTTTTAAACATTTATTATAACAAAATACTCTTCCTCCTCGTATACTCATATATCCCACATTTGTTGTAAAAATATCACCATTATTATATTATTAAAATATAATAATATATTTAAAAAATTATTTTATCGTAAAAAGATAAAATTTCAATTTTCAACAATTGTCACATTAAAAATTTTCTCCATCTATATCCACATAAAATCAATATTTTCCTCATCATATGAATCAATAATTAATTATTCACAAATAATATTACGTAATCACAATATTGACAACCAGCATTCTACTGGAAAGAGGGGCTTTCCAATAAGAATTTCTTCTTCTTGTGCGCCGATTAGGTGACCAAACCTCTCCTTAGATGTAACTTTCTAGACATTGCAATAATAATGTTATCTAATAATATTATTCGGATAATATGAATTATTGCTTCGATAATGAAAAATACGTGTAATGACAATTATCAAAACAACAAAGAATATAAAATATCAACGCAAACAATTATTAACTCAATAAAATAATCGAATAAAGAATTACTATAACCATTATTGAGTAGTGCCTTCTTCTTACGTAAGAATCAACAATTGGTGCAATGTTCAACAACGCTACATCTTGTGTTTTAACCACCGGGTATTTTAACAAGATTAATGGTAATAACTACTGCAAGTTATTTTTAAACCACTTATATTTGTCGTTTTCTTCATCCAATCGCTTTTCAGTTATGGGGCCCACATGGTGGTCACTACATGGTCGCATTTAATATTCTCCGACCATTTAATATTCCACGACCAAACGAATATTCCTCGACAACAATGAATATTTTATAACCACTTGCTTATTTTGAAATATTTATGTATTTTACCCCTAACTATCCACATTAATCACATCAACCCTTACTATTTCAAAATAATAAATAGAAAATTAAATTTCATTAATAATAAGTTGGGGTCTTACACATTACCAATAATGTTATCCAATAATATTATTCAGATAATATGAATTATTGCTCTCCTTAATGGAAAATACTATGTAGTGACAATTATTAAAACAACAAGAATATAAAATATCAACGCAAAGAATTATTGAATCAATAAAATAAAATATTGAACAAGAATTATCGTAACAATTATTGAGCGATTGCCTTCTTCACGTAAGAGTCAATAATTCAAAAATACTGCGCAATACTGTGTGTAATGCAATCTTGTGCAACGCCAGACATTTTACTTTACCCATCGGGTATTCCAACAAAAATTAATCTGGTAAATAATTACTGTTATTTATAAAAACTCCCTTTTTGTCGCTTTCTTCATCCCACGATTTATTACATTATGGGGCCCAAAATGGTCATACCGTCAGATGAATATTCCCTACGTAAAGAATATTCCATGACCAAACGAATATTCCCAGACAATAATGAATATTTTATAACCACTTGCTTATTTTGAAAAAATTATATATATCACCCTTAACTTTAACTTTTATCAATTTAACCATTTACCTAATAGTAATTATAAAAAAATTGAATACTTTTATTTCATAAAATTCGGGGCCTTACAATCTCCCTCCTTATAAAATTTCGTCCCCAAAATTTACGTTACTGCATTTAAAAGAGTTGAGAATACCTTGCTTTCATTTCAGATTCTATCTCCCCATCATCATGATTTCTCCATTGCTCATCTCCTGTATTTCAGATATCATTCTAGAATACAGCTTCAAAACAAGGGTTAATTTAACAAATTAACATATCACATAATATCGAGATATTATGACTGACCAACAAATAAGCTTAGGTAGGACACACTAGCGAAGGATTTACTCATCTCTCCCCTCCTAGTTCTAATCCCGATCTCCGCCAGAGATCATATCCATAAGCTCTGATACAAAATGTAACGACCCCAAAATAGGTCCATTCCATCCAACTCATTCTGAGTCGCCAAATATATGGTACGAAAAACAACTACAACTTTATTACAACAATTGTCGTGCAAAATACAACAACACATATGTCATGAGTTTGGATACAAATATATACCAACCAGTAGCACGTCACAATGACACCTTACATAAAGGTATAGTCAAAAACTGTTTTAGAAATTAGAATCTTTGGGAAGTGCTCAAGGAAACCTTCGTACATGGGAGGCCATGCTTTTAGGTTACGGTAGATATCATATGGCCACAGAATTATCCTTGGTTGACCCAATAGACCACAAAGAAAAATGAGAAGATTGCTATCATATTCTTCCCAATGGTGAGTCTTCTCTTGACATATCATTATCTCCACTATCTCTAATTGGGTATTATACTCCAAACAAACACCAAGATTATATAGGTAGTGCTTGTAAATATACTCAAAGAAGTGGATGAGCACAACCATGTCTTATGATGACACGAGGTTGTATGTCATTAGACATCTTGTATGATAGTGGCAAAACACCTTCCAAGTTAAATTCACCTCACCCTCAACATCTATAGACCACCATTCTAGTCCTCGCTATCCCCGCTTGACCCAAATGATTACACTTTTATTACACGAAAGGAATTGTGAAACAAAAGGGTGAGCTCAACTAGCACAATAAAGAATATTATGACTAAAGATAAATAAATTATCAATAGTCTTCATCAAGAATAAATCGTAGATTTAGAACATATGGTAGATGATAAAACTTTTCAACCATAGTTGCGTGCGGAATAAGCAATCCATTAGAAGAGTCAAATAGACCATAAAATCTATTATCTTCTCCATGTTAAAAGTCCACCAACAATGTTTTATCCTCAGAACATCAATCAACAATTCCTCATCCACAATCACATGTATAACTCATAATCATAATTGTAGTTCTAAATTCTCTTCTTATCCGGACGAAGATAATTTCATCACCGCCTTTACCCGAAACATCAAATATAATGGTTATACCAAATCACAGCCTCGCTTTATAATCATACTAATAAATTCATCTTTGCACCACTACCAAAGATATTCATCAAATTCATCTTTGCACTACATGCCAAAGATATTCAACAACAAGTCATCTTTGCACTACACCAAAGATATTCAACAAAGATATTATTCAACAATAATTCATCTTTGCAATACGGGCCAAAGATATTCATCTATAATTCATCTTTGCTACAAAGCAAAGATATTCATATATCAAAGAAATACATAATCATTTCGTGGTTATATAACAATAATTATAACCATGTTGATCAATTCACCTTTGCACTTAAGCTAAAAATATTCAATTGTAAATTTAATGGTCATGATCATACCAGTCAACAATTCAACTTTTGCACTACTGGCCAAAGAGAACCTATAGTCACGATCATACCAATAATCTACCCATCTTTACACTCAAGTCAAAGAGAAATATTATCATTAGGGTTATAAGAATGTTATATAAAAACAATATAATCAAAACATGGTTTTAATTTCAAAAGTAAGATTCATAAATTAACGATAATTTGGTCAGAGAAGAAACCAATTTGTCGTGAATAGTACCCCGTATTCGTACATAGTACCGTATACGTGCTTAGTAACCTCGACACGAAAAGATAAAGTTTCATAATAAAATTCATATCCATATTTATAACACCTTAATCCAAATGTTATAAATCACTTAGAAATCTCATAATCTAATATTATTAATATTATAATAATATTTTAATCATTTCTTAAACTTATAAATAATTTAATCCAATTATTTACACTTTAATAATTAATGCATTTAATCATCTAAAAATGCCAAACTCATAAGATTTCATCATCATTAACCAAAACCCTCATAAAAATCTGCATATACCTCATATATGATTCTCAAGCCAATAAATCATATTTTCCAATTTTCTTACTTCACATAACATATTTAATTTATTTACTCATAACTAGAACATTTTCATGAAAAATATCAAATCAGCCCAAAAATATTTATTTTCGGGATTTAGAAGAATATAGTCCCATATTGAATATATATTTTCTTAGATTTTTAAAATTCATTTACTATTTTCCATATGGCCAAAACTACCTAATAATTAGACATTTATCATAAATTGTACTTTTGTCCAAAAATTCTGAAATTAATACTACGGTATAATGATATTATATAGATGTACTCCCAATAAAAATTTCATCAATTTTGGAGTTAACCAAAAGGAGTTATAAATGCTTACTTTTAAAATAGTCTTTTCTCATAAAATCCATAACTCCTAATCTATACATCCAAAAATCGCCATTTTGGACACAATCTACAAAACTCATCAAAATATCATTTTAAATTTTTCAGAATTTTGAAGGTCCGAAAAAGATACAAAACTGAAAAACATAATCACCCTTAAAAATCCTTTACTATCCCTTACCTCAAAAGAGCGAAGATCGAATGTAATAACGCCGAATCGAACTTGCACCGTATATAGCAACGCAAGATATCTAAATACTCACAAAAATACGCTTGATAATATAGAGAGAGAAAACTTCAGTTTCTGGTGTGATTTTCAATTATAACCTAAGCACCCTATTTATAGGAAAATGCTTAGAACACCAAAGTAGAAAATTTAATATAATATTAATATAATTAATAAATTCTCTATGCCCATCTAGACAATCTGATCTCAGCCATCAACACATGTTAAAGTTGCCCACAAACATTTAAAAAACATTTTTCTTATTTAAATTATTTTAAACTTCCAAAAATCAATTATTTCGGAGCTTCGAAACTTCAATAATTCATAATAAATAGCCATTTTATAAAAAAATTCGAATCTCGCTTTTTTTTCATAGGAAATTCAATTCTCTACAACTTTACAGAAGAAAGTTTTTCCAAATTCCAAATAAAAATTGACCGAAATCCATAAACGGGCGATTTTACAACCTATAATCAAATTTCAGTCAAGAAATGGGGTCCATCGACACACAAAACATGTGTTAATCATTTAATGCCACAAAAATACTCTTCCTCCTCATATATTCATTATAAAAATATCACCGTTAGTATATTATTAAAATAATATATTTAAATGAATTATTTTATCAGAAAAAGATAAAATATTAATTTTCAACAATTGTCACATTAAAAATTTTCTCCATCTATATCCACATAAAATCAATATTTTCCTCATCATATGAATCAATAATTAATTATTCACAAATAATATTACAAAATTACAATATTGACAACCGTGCGCCTCAGAAAGAGGGGCTTTCCAATAAAGATTTCTCCTTACTGGCGCGCAATTAGGTGACCAAACCTCTCCTTAGAAAGAACTTTCTAGACATTTCCAATAATGTTATCCAACAATATTATTCAGATAATATGAATTATTGTCTCGATAATTGAAAATACCGTGTGTAGTGACAATTATTAAAACAACAATAATATAAAATATCAACGCAAAGCAATTATTGAATCAATAAAATAAAATATCGAATAAAGAATTATCTGTAATAATTATCGAGTAAAGTGCCTTCTTACGTAAGAGTCAATAATTCAAAAATATGCAATAATACTGTGTCTTCTTGTGCAACAACAACGCGTACACTTTACTTTACCCAACGGGTATTCCAACAATGTTAACGGTAATAATTACGTTATTATTTATAAAAAACTCCTTTTTGTTGTTTTCTTCATCCTGCAGCTTATTCTCGTTATGGGGCCCACAAATGGTCGCTACGTCGCATTTAATATTCCCTACGTAAAAAATATTCCACGACCAAACGAATATTCCCCGACAATAATGAATATTTTATAACCACTTGCTTATTTTGAAAAAAATTATATATATCACCCTTAACTTTAACTTTTATCAATTTAACCATTTACTGAATAGTAATTATAAGAAAAATTGAATACTTTTATTTCATAAAATTCGGGGCCTTACATCCTACCTTTGCATTTTCTTTATGCAATGGACATGAGTAAGAATGTTGCAGAATTATATATTTACTGTATAGATTATTAACCCTATATTATATACGCTCATTGATTATCAAGATGTTAGTATATGGTAATTCAGTTATATATGTTGTTCGTTAATTTATATAAATAGTTATACAAGTGTCCCCACTTGGATAATCATGGTATTTAATCACATGTTGATACACCTTTGTCAATTACCCGTATATATATATGTTGAATTATAGATTATTGTTGAACAAGATAAAACCTTTGGTTTAGAACCCCGACAAGTATGAACATCCCTTATACGGGAAAACTTTTTAAGGACCCAATGTGGATAAAGTGAACGATGATATCGTTCTTGTATGTAGTATTGATCAATCTGAGGATACAACGGTGATCACCCCTCGCGTTCGTAAGTTATGACATTTTCCATGGATGAAGTTCTGCTAAACCTATTCGAAAATTGAAAACAATGTTCATAGCATGTCACCTTAACCTTATATATAGTCAATACGTAGTTTCAAAATTTTGATAGAGAGTTGTTATGTTATTATTATCGGTTCAGATTACTTCACAACTATTGACTTGTTGTAGAAGGGTAGTACAAAGAAAACATTTAACTCTTTCAGATAATATTTATAATTGTTATTACTTGCCGGGCACTCAAATGCTCACTCTTGCTTAAATTAAATGTTTTCAATTAAGTATGATCAACCCGAAGGCTCAGGCAAGAACAAGGGGAAAGGAAAGCTGTTCGAATGAGATTTTTAATATGTTGTGTAATAGTTATAGTTTATTAAGACAATGATACTTATTATCTATGATGTAATGAATGTTTAAAGGTCTCGTACCTGGGTGTAAACTTTGATGCATATGTAAATTAAGTTTGAATTTTATATTATTGTTATTATTATTAGTATTATTCAGCTTATAGAAATGGTATCGTGAAGCACCGAGTTCGGGTTTCAAGTATCCGAATTTGGGGGCGTCATAGGTTGGTATCAAAGCTTTAGGGTTAGAAACCTTAGGTGGGATCGACCTTAGGCTATAACCTTAGAACAGGGGGAAACGTTGAAAATACAAATAACTCATATATAGTTTAAAAGGAGATGAATTGAATAAATTCATCGTTAAACAAAATAAAAGATAACTTTTATAAAACTATTGTTTGTTATGTTTATATACTATATGCTAATCAGGATAATTTATGTGTGTAGATGTCTGGTGGAAAAGGCTTGTTATATGCTTATAGCATGATGGAGGATCAAATCCATACACCCAAGCTAATATCGAAGCCATTAGCTGAAATAGAGGGTCACAATGAAACCAACTCTGAGGAGGTGGTTATTATAGAAAACGTAGTACCAGATCCAGAGATGTTGGAGCTGACAGATAGTGATTCGGACACTAAAGTTGAAGCTGATCAAGCATCAACGGAGGTGCAGGATCTGAGGAACAAAGTTTCTTCTCTGGAAAAGCTGTGGGAAATAGAAAAGCTGCTAAATAGTCAATTGCGTCAAGCATTAATAGAAACAATGGAAGAACAAGATAAGCTTAAAATCCAAATTGATCAGATGGGAGGCTCAAGCAACACATCGTGTATAGCTCCGAGTAAGAAGGGAAAAAGAAAGATAGAAGACCGTGACTTAGGAAAACCCGATTAGAAGAAAGGGAAAAGAATATGTTATCTTTGCGGTTATGAGGGACATACCACTCTATATTGTCCCCGACTATAAACCAGGAGCATGTTTTATCTGTGGGTTAGAAGATCATCAGGCGAAAGGTTGTCCAAGGAAAAGGTACAATAAATAGATAGTATAGGTTCTGTTGAGTAGGTATGTTTAATGTAATATCTAAGTATGTCTGTGTAATGTATTATTCTCAACTTTTGTGTTGATCAAGACTGTAAATCCTGACTTTTATAGTCACAAAGGGATAGTTAATGTTTAAAGCAGTATGTGTTATGCTATGTAAAATATTCGATGAATGGATATGAATTTAAGTTTGAGAAATGAAACCAGTTTAATATATTAAACTTATGCAATAAGGTTTAGAATATAAGTTAATAAAGTATAATTTATGGCTTTACTTAACCAGATAATGCCGCCAAGACGTCAAACTCGAAACCAAAGGGCAGAAGAATTTGTCAACAATGCTGGGGGACAACAGCAAGACCCGATGCAAAACTTTGCAAATATGGTAGCTCAGGCTATGCAGCAGAGAATACCAGCCACAGGGAACCAGCCTGATAATCGCTTGGCAAAATTTAAAGACTTCAAGGCAGTAGGACCACCAGAATTCAAGGGATCAGCTAACCCTATAGAAGCCCAGACATGGGTTAACGAGATAGAAAAGGCGTTCGTAATTGCTAGGGTAGATGAGGGGCAAAAAACCGCTTTTGCCACTTATATGATGAAAGGGGAGGCTAACTTTTGGTGGGAGGCAAATCAAACTAGGGCAGGAGAAGGAGTAGTGACTTGGGCTAGTTTTAAAACTTTGTTTTTCGAAAACTATCTCTCAGCTAGTATGCAGGCTAGGATGGAGGTAAAATTTTTGGAGTTGAAGCAGGATAACATGACCACACTGCGAATTATATGCCGCAAAGTTTAATGAGTTGGCTAGGTTTGCTCGCATCAAGTTGATACTGAGGCTAGGAAGGCAAGAGAGATTTGAGCCGGGCTTAAAACCACAGCTCTACAACAACAAGGTTCTGATGTTGATCAATTCTTTTGCAGCACTCATGGAGAAGGCTATCATAGCTGAGGAGGGGAGTGAGGCCATGAGCCTCTATAACAAGGAGAAGAAGAACAAAAACAAGGCAGGGGGAGCTGTGAAGGTGAAAACAAGTAGTGGGAATAAGGGTGAAAAAAGAAAGGGGAATTATTTCGGGAATGTTCAAGTGAAGCAGAAGGTATGAAGAAGCAGGTAGTGCAGTGTAAGAATTGCGGGAAGAATCACTCTGGTGAGTGTCTGAAGGGTAAGTTTGTATGTTATAAGTGCGGGCAGGAGGGCCATATCTCTCCCAACTACCCCAACCCAAGGATGAACAGTGGGTATTTTATATGTGGATCGACTGAACATAAGGTGAAGGATTGTCCAAAGAGGAGAATGGAGGCAGGGAGTGTAACCACGGGGAAAGGCAGCGGGACTCTGGCGATCACAGAACCGACTACAACCAACAACCCAACAAAAGCAACCGCGAGGGTCTTCAACATGACGGTCCAGGATATTGTGGCAGCTGAGAATGGAACTCCAGGTATTATTCGAATAAGTTTAATTTTCGTATGTATATGATTTTCCTATATATAGTAAATTATTTTATAAAGAAATTTTGAAGGAGGAATTTGAGTTCTTTTAGAAATCAAATTTCTGTTTAATCAGATAGACAAGCTTTATGTTTAATAGTTAAAGATCAGTTCGATCAATTATGATCGAGGTCTACTTCTGAATGATTATATATGCTATATATACCCTTATGCATTATGAGTTTTAAAAAAGGTGATTCCGGGGACTAATCCTTATAAGTGGAGGGTGAATGTAATAACTCGATATTTTTCATATAAATAAATAAGAAATTTTGCATATAAATTTTTTTTTTTTTTTATTTATTTATTTTAATGATGAGAATATGTGTCAAGTAATGTGTATGATAAATGCAAATATATTTATTACACGAAAAATTATAAATAATTTTAGAATTATTAATCATTACAAATTATATTCTTATAGTAATTAATTTTTATAATGCAAAAATGTTTTTATTATTTATTTTCCATGAAAATATAATTTTTATATTATTTAAATAATATATGAAATGATTATTAGAATTATAATAATAAATATTTTATTATATGAATTTGTTCATAATATTTGAGTTAATTATTTTAGCTTAATTATTGATGTTGTATATGAAAGATAAACTAGATATGGAATCCAAACCCTAAATTGAGATTTTGATCAAGGGATGAGAATAATAATATAATATTAATTATATTTTGATTTTTTAGTGCTATAAATATGTATTGTATATATGTAGACAGATAAAGGTTGGTTAATTATGATAAATTATGTCATAACCCTTATATCATGTTGTTAAGCCCAAATTCTTAAACTCAGGTTGTGAGACAAGATTTAGTAAGTAATTGTGTTATATGAATTATACTGTGTATTATAGAATTTCTGTAATTAGGAGAAACCCTAATTTGCTAAAAATTAGAAATCCTAATTATTATTTTAGTAAATTATAATGTTAATTAGGAAACCCTACTTGTTAATTTGAGAACCCTAATAATATTAAGGAACCCTAATTTTAAAACCCTAATTTTTATTAAAAATCCTAATTTTAAATTAGTATGTTTTAATTAAAATTTTATTACACTTTAATTTTAATTTTAATTTTTCAAACACTAGAAATTATTTGGGAAATTTTAAGGCTTAAAATCTAGTGATTAAACCCTAGATTTAAGTACCTTAGACAAGAATACCCTTGAAATTATAAGTGAAATTACCAAAGTGCCCTTTTTGTCCCATTTGGTGTATTATTGTAGCCAAATCTCTACAAAATCCGGCCAGCCACCCTAGTCTACCAAGCTATGAGCCCACAATTTCAGCACATCAGCCTTAATCAGCAGCATACATTGCATCTATATCACATAAGTAGAATTAGAGAGAGAAAGTGTATTATTACCTCAATTGTGCAACCCACACTTAGCCATACTCTCTCAAGCTCAAACCCATGAATTCTTCTAAGATTTCAGTCACTAAAATCAGCCCTACCAACTCACATAACAGATCAGTAGTATAGAATTTAGATTTTTTTCATAGTAAGGTAAGAACCCTATTTTATAATCTGATCTTGAAGGCCATATTAGATGTTAGTTTTTTTGTGTTAAACATGTATTATGTAGTATATAATGATGATCTGGGTTGCTAGATGTTAGATCCATAACATCTAGAGGCTCAGATTTGAAGATTTAGAAAATCTGGAAAAAAAATCAAACTGTGGCCTGACAACGAATGTCAGTGGCCACAGATCTTTGGTCGTTTACGATTTGTGTTGTTTTTAAGATGTTATGTGGAGCCTGTAATGTGGTATTTAATCTGTAAAAAGAATCAAAGTCATTTGATATCTATATTGGTTGTTATTAACGGTCAAAGGCTGTTGATCGCATTAATAAGACCTTTTCTTAAAAAATTTCGTAAAGCCAAGAATCGAAGTTTGACAAGTTATTCTATGGCTTTGATCTGTCTGTCCTGATGTTGTTTTAATGATTTGTTGTATTAAACATGTAGTCTGTTATATGTTCTATGATTCCATGTCTTTAGATCCATGAAATAATCAACATATTGAACTATATGGATGGTCAAACCAGCTCAGATGATCATGGACTTGGTTTTCTGGAATTTCCAGAAAATCAAGAACATGATTTCGACGACCTTTTTTCGACCGCTTCAATCTGCTTGCTCTATTATTTTGATATGTGTTTTATGTAATAGATCTATAGTATTACATGTTAGTTACACCCTAGAATCAATAGAATACATAGATCAAACTCCGAACACGAGATATAAGGATCCAAAGTAGCATACTCGTTTTGTTCTTCATCCTGGAAAAACCCAGAAATGAAGAACATGATCTGACATGATGTTCTGAGCCTCAGATCTTTCTTATTAATGATGTTTAGACTTGTAAATTGTTTCCATAATGTATACTTTTAGCTTCTCTACACATCCCGAAGCGCCTGAACACATTTAACATGAATAGATTACACGATCTAAGGCCATCAATACCGTTTGACCGGCCAGGATGGAAAATTTCTGGGCAGCCCAGAATATGATGAACACGTTCTGACAGCTAGTTCAAGGCTTAATAACTTTTGATTGTGATGATGTATGACATGGTTATTGATTGTTACATGTAGTGTTACACTAGTACTACACGATCCATGTATTATCTTGCCCAGAAACATCAAGATCTGACATTTATTGTTGGTTAAACTTAGTCCCTCGATAACCGATTATGAAGGCCTGGGTTCTTCTTACTGTCGCCAAAGGGCTTTAGCGACAGACTTTCTAAAATTAATTAAGTTAATTTATAAAAATCAATTAAAATAGTAAATAAATTCTAAAAATTACAAAAATTATTTTAAAAATTATTTTAAGTTATAAAAATTAACTTTTAATAATTTGACATATTTTTTATAAATATTAATATTTATTCAGATATTATTGGTATTTAATTTATTTAATAAATGCGCTAAATAAATTAATTAAAATCATTTTATTATATTAAAATTATTTTAAATGATAATAAGGTATTTAATAATATTTTAAGTTATAAAACATAACTTTTAATATTTTAAGATAAGTTTTATTAATTATTTAATATTAATGATATTATGATTATTTAATAATTATATTAAATAAAGTGATTTAAAAATGAATTTTAAAATTATTTTAAATGAAAATAAAGTGTTTAAAGATATTTTAAGTTATAAAATATAACTTTAAATATTTAAAGGATAATCTCATTAATAATTTAATATTAATGATATTAATTTAACATTAATGATATTAAGTTTATTTAATAATTATATTAAATAAATAGTTTTAAAATGGTTTTAATTATTTAAAAATCATTTAAAAGGGATATAAATGAATTAAAAATATTTTAAGTTATAATTAATAACTTTTAATATTTGGATAAATAGTACATTAATATTTATATATTAATGGTAATTATTTAAAAATGATTTTAAATATTTTAAAAATCATTTAAGGGTAATATTAATACTTTTAAAATATTTTAAATTATTATAAATAACTTTAATATTTTGGCAATAGTTTCATTAATAGTTTAATTTTGATTAAATATTAATGATAATAGAATAGTTTAATATTTAAATTATTTAATAATGATTCCAGTGTTTGAAAATTTATGATAAATTATAATAAGTGTTTAAAAATTATTTTAAGTCATTTAAAAATAATATGACTGATAATTACAGTTATTGAACTAATTGGATAGAGTCTTAGACTCGATTATTACCCGATAAAAGTTTGCCAACAATCAAGCATGTTTCGTAAATTGATCAGGACTTAGATAATTTGACTGTATTAATGAATATTTGTGATTCAATGGCTGTGTGATATGTGTGACAAGGTGATTAGGTTTTGTGCTGACTGCAATAGGCAGTATTATGTGTTGTGATATGTTATTCTAATCAATAAAATGATCTTATTACTGATAGGTGATTACATAAAAGATAAAACTAAGTTGCAAATTGTAAGCAGCATACCAGGCAAGTATCCTACCTTTGCATTTTCTTTATGCAATGGACATGAGTAAGAATGTTGCAGAATTATATAATTACTGTACAGATTATTAACCCTATATTATATATGCTCATTGATTATCAACATGTTAGTATATGGTAATTCAGTTATATATGTTGTTCGTTAATTTCTATAAATGGTTATACAAGTGTCCCCACTTGGATAATCATGGTATTTAATCACATGTTGATACACCTTTGTCAATTACCCATATATATATATATATATATATATATATATATGTTGAATTATAGATTATTGTTGAACTAGATAAAACCTTTGGTTTAGAAACCCGACAAGTATGAACATCCCTTATACGGGAAAACTTTTTATGGACCCAAGGTGGATAAAGTGAACGATGATATCGTTCTTGTATGTAGTATTGATCAATACAGGGTACAACGGGCTGATCACCCCCCGTGCCCGTAAGTTATGATGGTTTGCGGATGAAGTTCTGCTAAACCTATTCGAAAATTAAAAACAATGTTCATAGCATGTCACCTTAACCTTATATATAGTCAATACGTAGTTTCAAAAATTTGATAGAGTTGTTATGTTATTATTATCGGTTCAGATTACTTCATAACTATTGACTTGTTGTAGAAGGGTAGTACAAAGAAAACATTTAACCCTTTCAGCTAATATTTATAATTGTTATTACTTACTGGGCACTCAAATGCTCACTCTTGCTTAAATTAAATGTTTTCAGTTAAGTATGATCAACCCGAAGGCTCAGGCATGAACAAGGGGAAAGGAAAGCTGTTCGAATGAGATTTTTAATATGTTGTGTAATAGTTATAGTTTATTAAGACAATGATACTTATTATCTATGATGTAATAAATGTTTAAAGGTCTCGTACCTGGGTGTAAACTTTGATGCATATGTAAATTAAGTTTGAATTTTATATTATTGTTATTATTATTATTATTATTCAGCTTATAGAAATGGTATCGTGAAGCACCGAGTACGGGTTTCAAGTACCCGAAATTGGGGGCGTCATATAAAGTATCCCAAATCTCTTTAGCTGTGTTGCATGAGGAAACTTTGCAATTTTGGATTGCACCAAGCCACTAAAGAAGTGTATTCATTGCTTATGAATCATAAGAGACCATGTGAGTTTCGGTTGAGTCCATTTCCATTATGGTCTTTGGAGTACCATCTTTTTTTCTTGGAATAATAGGACCATTCTCCATGACCCACCATTCCCAAGGGTCTCTTTTAAGAAATATCCTCATTCAAAATTTCTAGAAGTTATAATTTCCAGCTCCATGAAGTAGTGGAGGTCTAACAATTGCTTCTTGAATGATGTTCCAAAATTGTGCCATGCTAGAATCTTTCCCTACAAGTCAACTTTAAGACCAAGATAAGTAGAGCCAAGCTTTGATACCAAATGAAATTCAAGTAGGCACACTTAGAAGGGGGGTTGAATAAGTGTGGGAACAAATGATGTCAAACTTTTGCAAACTTAAAACAGTTTCTTTTAATGAATACAACATGCTGGATTGAATGTTTATGCTTACCAGATTATCAATACAGGATGTTAGATTGAATATCTATTCGTGCAGAATGATCAGTGTATAATGCAGGATGCTGGATAGAATATTTATACTTACCAGATTATCAGTGTATGAATACAGGATGCTAGATTGAATATTTATGCTTGAAAAATTATCAATGTAATAAATTAACCACTTAACACTTTTTATATTTAATCTTTTAATATCAATTCAAGTCTTAAATTATTTAAACTTAATTTAGAAGTTTATGACTCAATCAAGAAGAAGAACACTATTTGTTAATGTATTAAGATTATGAATTACAACTTAAATTGAAGCATGCAATAAACAATTAAAGTAAAACAACCAAGCACATGAACATAAGGAATTTTTATGTGGTTCATCCCTTATCCTCTATTCTAGTGGCCTAATTCATGTCCAATACCAACTAGTATTGGAGACTTTCTTTATTAATTAACTTTGTTTACAATTAAAACCCTTTTACGAAATAAGTTTCACAACCTTTGAGTACTTATACTCCTCGAGCACCTTTGCTCCCCATCCACCTATGCACCCTTAAGCACCTATGCTTCCTTGAACTTGCTTGTAAAACCCCTAATCCAACCCAAATTAGAAACCTTAGACTAACAACTTAGTCTACCACTTGTTTAGAGAATTGATCAAATATATGATAAAAAAAATAAATTATGATCAAAGCAATAATTATATCAATAATTCAAGGCTCAACTAATATGCAATGATCAATATGAAAGATAAAGATATCACTGATTTAAGCATAAGGAAGAAATCTAAAAAATAACAGTGATCTTGAATTGCAGCAACTTTTTAGAAAAATACTTCACATTTGAAAACTTTTTAGCCCTTATAATTGTATGTGAAGAGAAGATAGTTTCAGAATATTTTTCTATGAATTCTCCTTGTTGTGTGTATTCTGTTATTTCTTCTTATTTTTCCCATGGTCGTGGCTAATCTTTTTATATAGTGAAATAAAGTGATATAGTCGTTTGTAGAAAAATCAATTAGAGATAAAGTTTTGTCCAATAAAAAAACTAATTGATTTTATACCCGTTGGACTATTAAGCCACAAACTGATTTGCTAATCTTGCTATAATATATGATGAAGTCTACAAGCAATCAGGAAAGATATAAGGCAATAATCTAATTACCCAATCATATTATTATTCAATTACTTATTCCTTTTAACCAATCATATGGACAACTAGCACATTAAGGAATCAATTGAATTTCAAATCACGTGTTCACACTATTTTCATTTAATAAGGATCATTTAACCAATCTTTGTAAGTAAGGAAAGGCTAGACCCAATTTAAAGGTAAATGAACTTTTGCATACACTAACTTCCAAACAAGTATGTTTCTAAGGTTCAGCCCAAATTAATTTCCACCAAACAGGTAATGAGAATCATGATGCTCGAAATAAGGAAGAATCAATATATTAAATAATCCAATAATAAAAGGCTTCGGTTTTATAGAGAATATACTAGCAAAATCCAATCAATATAATTAATATGGAATCAATTTAACAACTTCAATTATTGATTCTATTAAATCAATTTAGAAGCTTTAATTATGGAAACAATTTAAGAACCTTTAAATATGAAATAAAGATATAAATTAGATTTACATTTACTAAATGGATGGCAATTAAGATATCATCATTTAAAAATACTTCCATATTAATTTTATATGCCCAATTAATTTGTTCCATAATAAATTAATCACCGTCATATTTATTTTCATTTAATGCATATCTTTCCATATTAATTTTGAAAGCCCAATTAATTTATATATTATTTTCATGATTATGGAAAACCTAATAATAGATAATCCATATCCTAATATGTATGAAAACAATATTGGTTAGAGATATGAAAGATAATGATCTATTTAAAACTCATTTACTAACCATTTATGGGAAGTATCGATATTTAAAAAATATTTCCATATTTATTTTGAAATCCCAATTTATTTAGATTTATACTAATTGATTCTAAAGATATGAAATTTGATTTGCTTAATCAATTTATGGAAAACTCAATTTGTCAATTACATGACCTAAAAACTGAACTCTTCTTAACCAGAATTCACACTTGGAAAACTTTGCGTAAAGTTGTTCCTTTCGTAATATCTCCAATACGATTCTTAAGTGCTCAGCATGCTCTTCCCGTGTTTTCAAATATACCAGAATATCGTCGATAAACACTATAACAAATTTGTCTAAGCATGGTTTAAACACTCGATTCATTAAGTCCATAAATACTATCGGTGCATTTGTCAATCCAAAGGACATCACAAGAAACTCATAATGTCCATAGTGTGTCCTAAACATTGTCCTCGTCACATCTTCTTTTCTTACCTTTAACTGATGATAACCTGTCTGTAGGTCGATTTTTGAAAAGTGTTCGGCCCCTTTTAATTGGTCAAACAAATCATCAATTCTTGGTAAAGGATACTTATTCTGTATGGGCCCGCTGAGTTTGGTTGTCCATTTCTTTGTTGTGGCAATATTCGGTGTTGGCCGCTTGTTATTGCCTTTCCCCTCGCCCAAACGGATGTGGATTGGAGTCGGATTAATTTCCGTACATACCTAATTATCTAATTATATTTCTTTCTGTTAACTTTTTTTGCAATTGAAAACAATATTTTATCGGTCTTCTAAAATTCGAGTATATCTATTTGCAGAGTGCATCAAGAATCATTTTCCCTATAATCAAGGCAGAATGAGTTAGGCAGATGTTCTTCCCTATTATGGTACCTGCATATTACAAAGCCCCTCCTGTCATGTGAGTTTGTGAAAATCTCATATGATAGGGGAAAAAAAGTTAGAACCGAGCTCAATTTTGTCAACATTATGCATTCCTTGTTTCAAGTTAGAAAGGTGTTGAAAACTTGTGATTCATAATATAGAAGCCACTGGAAAAGGCTAGTGCAGGAGTTTTTTATATTATGGGTAATTGAGACATAATATGAAGTAGGGTTGGAATAGGATTAGTAGGTATAAATACTATCTATTGTAAAGCCTTATGTGACTAAGGAATCAACAATAAACAACAAGTTGCCTGTGGAGTACCCAAATTGGGGAACCACATAAATTTCTTGTGTTATTCTTAATTCTCTATCGTTTGTGTGCGTGTGTGTGATCCTATATTCTAACAAATTGGTATCAAAGCTCGGGTTTAACATGTGAAGAACGATGACATCAAATTCATTGGTGACAAAGTTTGATGTGATGAAGTTTGATGGGACTAGGAATTTTGGGCTATGGAAATAGAGGGTAAAGGATCTGTTGGTGCAGCAGGGATTGGTGAAGGCGTTAAAAAAGAAATCGGAGTCCATGACGATTGATGACTGGGATGAACTCCAAGCGAAGGCAGTGAGTACAATTCGTTTGTGCCTGGCAGACGAGGTTATGTATCACATGATCGGAGATGAATCGTCATCGGGTGTATGGAGTAAATTGGAATCCAGGTATATGTCAAAGTCATTGACAAATAAACTGTTTCTGAAGTAAAAAATGTTTGGGTTAAAGATGATTGAAGGTTCCGAACTTATTCAACACATTCACACGTTCAATCAAATAATTAGTGACTTGCTAAGGATTGAAGTGAAATTTGAGGAAGAAGACCAGGCGTTGATGTTACTGTGTTATCTATCGGGTTCCATGGATAATCTTGTGACAACTCTCCTATGGGGAAAAGAAACTCTGAAGTTGGAAGAAGTCACTTCTGCTCTACTAATGTTTAACCAGCGGAAGCAACAATTCGAGGGTATTTCAGGCGAAGGGCTGGTGGTAAAAGGTGGAGAACAACGTGGTAGAAAATCGGATAGAGGTAAACCAGGAACGCAGGGGAAATCAAAGTCGAGGGTCAGGACTCCTAAGCCTAAGGAGTACAAGTGTTACAGATGTCGCGAGACAGGACACTTCAAAAAGGATTGTCCATACAAGAATAAGGGTGAAGGAACAGGGAAGCAATCAGAATCTATGAAATTGGCAAACATCGTGGAGGAATCATCGGATGATGGGGATATGTTGTCAGTTTCTATAAATACGGACGTGACAGACTCGTGGATTTTGGATTCAGCATGTTCGTTTCACATGACGCCTAACAGGGAGTGGTTTGACACCTATAAATCGGTGAACTGTGGGACAGTACTAATGGGTAACGATGCTTCGTGCAACGTCATTGGAATAGGCACAGTGAAGATAAGGATGTTCGATGGTGTTGTGAGAACTCTGGCTGAGGTGAGACATATCCCAGGTTTAAGGAAGAATCTGATTTCATTAGGAACCCTGGACTCTAATGGCTGTGAGTTCAAATCTGGTGGTGGAGCCTTGAGAGTGATAAAGGGTGCTCTGGTAATAATGAAGGTTTCTAAGGTTAACGAAAATGTCTATCGGATGATAGGGAGTATAGTTATAGGTGGAGTTGCTGCCACTACAGCGGAGGATATTGATGATACTACACAATGGCATATACGGTTAGGGCATATGGGAGAATGTGGGATGCTGGAATTACATAGGAAAAATCTGTTGAAAGGGATAAAGTCATGCAAGTTAGATTTTTGAAAGTTCTATGTCTTGGGAAAATAGTATAAGGTACAGTTTAAGAGTGCGGTGAACAAAACGAATGGCAAACTTGACTATGTGCATTCTGATGTATGGGGGCCAATGAGAGTAGCTTCGAAAGCGGGATCGCTGTATTTCTTGACTTTCATCGATGACTTTTCGAGAAAGGTTTGTGTGTACTTCATGCGACACAAGTCTGAGGTCTTCGAAAAATTCAGGGTGTGGAAAGTTGAAGTGGAAAATTAAACAGGGAGAAAAATTAAGTGCCTCAGGTCAAATAATGGGACTGAGTACAAGTACGAGCCATTTGTGAAGTTTTGTGAGGAGCACGGGATAAAACGTCACTGGACTGTTAGGAAGACTCTACAATAGAATGGGGTGGCAGAAAGAATAAACAGAACTATAGCAGAGCGGGCACGGTGCATGAGGCTAAATGCAGGGCTTTCGAAGGATTTCTGGGCAGAAGTAGTGAGCATGACAGTTTAAATAATGAACAGGTCGCCGAGTACTGCTTTGGGTAATAAAGTGGCACAAGAGGTGTAGACAGGCAAAGAAGTGGATTACTCAGGTATGAGGATCTTCGGATGTCCAGCCTATGTACACGTTCTGGGTGATGAGAGATCTAAGCTTGATGTCAAGTCCAAACAGTGTATCTTTCTTGGGTATAAGAAAGGTATGAAGGGGTACAAGCTTTGGGATCCAAAAGCAAAGAAGGTAGTGATCAGTAGGGATTTGGTTTTTGACGAGGCTTCCATGGTTAAGACACAACAGGAAGGTCAGAAAACTGAGGCTAGTGGAGAAACTGATAAATAGCAGCAGGGAGTTCAAATTGAACTGGAGAATTATGACATTGGAAATACACCGCCAGTGGAACAGGAAAATTAGAAGAAACAGGATGAAAGCATAGCTGCAAGGAGACCCAGACGCACTATCAAACCACCAGAGAGGTAAAGGTTTGATGATATGGTTGCATATGCTTTATCTACTACTAGTGGGGATCCGTCTACATTTTAGGAAGCTATTGCTAGTTCTGAAAGAGACAGTTGGATAGAGGCCATGGTGGAGGAGATGGAGTCATTGAAGAAAAACAAAACTTAGGAATTGTCAGAATTACCTGAGGGAAAGAAACCAGTGGGGTGAAAATGGGTGTACAAGAAAAAGGAAGTTGTATCAGAAAAGGAAAAAGAACGGTTTAAGGCTCGATTGGTAGCAAATGGATACTCGCAGAGGAAGGGGATTGACTATGATGAGGTGTTTTCTCCGGTGGTGAGACATACCTCATTCAGGATTATTTTAGCATTGGTGGCTAGCTATGACCTGGAGTTAGAGCAGCTGGATGTGAAGACATCCTTTCTTCATGGTGATTTGGAGGAAGTGATATTCATGGAGCAGTCTAAGGGGTTCAAGCAGCCGGAGACTGAGAACATGGTATGCAGGTTGAAGAAGTCACTGTATGAGCTGAAACAGTCTCCAAGAAAATGTTACAAGAAGTTTGATTCCTTCATGATCCGGATTGGGTTCACTCAATGTGAGTATGATTGTTGTGTTTATGTGAAAAGTCTTGAGGATGGTTCCTATATTTTTCTATTACTGTATGTGGATGAGATGCTTATTGCTGCAAAGAGCATGGTTGAAGTCAACAGGTTAAAGAACTTGTTGGGAAGGGAGTTTGACATGAAGGACTTAGGTGCCGCTAGGAAAATACTTGGGATGGAGATTCGCAGGGATAGAACAGCTGGAAAGATGTGGTTGACATAAAAGAATTATGTGGAGAAAGTGTTGAAGAGGTTTAGTATGGCTAATGCTAAACAGGTCAGCACTTCATTGGCGAGTCACTTCAGGTTATCTACAGCACAGTGTCCAAAGTCGGCTGAAGAGATTCAGGATATGTCAAACGTGCCCTATGCCAGCGCAGTTGGTTGTTTGATGTATGTGATGGTGTGTACAAGACCCGATTTGGCACATACAGTCAGCAGAGTGAGCAAATACATGGCCAATCCAGGTAGAGAACACTGGAAAGCTGTTAAGTGGGTGTTCAGATATCTGAGAGGAACGGAAAATCATGGGATTATGTTTGCGAAGAAACAAGCTCAAATGTCAGTTGTAAGGTATATGGATGCGAATTATGCTAGAAGGTTGGATGATATGAGATCTACAACAGGGTATGTGTTTACACTTGCAGGTGGACCGATTTGTTAGAGATCCATGGTTCAATCTCTAGTAGCTCTATCTACTACTGAATCTGAGCATATGGCATTGGCTAAAGTTGGCAAGGAAGCATTGTGGTTGAAGGATTTTTGGAATGAGCTGGGCATAGATCAAGGTGGAGTACAGCTGTATTGTGATAGTCAGAGCGCCATTTACTTGGTAAAGCAATAAGTGTATCACGCAAGGACCAAGCATATTAGCGTAAGGTTTCACAAGGTGAGGGAGCTGATAGCTACTGGGGATGTGATATTGGAGAAGGTGCACACTTCTAAAAATACACCTGACATGTTGACAAAGACTGTGACCGCGGACAAGTTCAAGCATTGTTTGGACTTGATCAATATCTCCGAATGTTAGTTTGGAGGATTCCCCCCATGATCGGATAGGACAAGTGACTTATCTTTGGAATGGACAAGGTTATTCGTCAAGGTGGAGATTTGTTGGAAACTTGTGACTTATAATATAGAAGCCACTGAAAAAGGCTAGTGCAGAGAGCGGAGCTTTGGAGAGTGAAGTAGCGTAGCTTGAGGTTCAGTGGAGGTCCCGAAGCGGTCATGAAATGTAGCTCAGTCAGAGGTCCCGAAAGCGAGCGAAGCGACGACTAGCCCATCGTGGTCAGCACCGAAAGTCGTGGGGGCTTAGCAGATCTGCAGACAAGAGTTTTTCTAGGTTATTTATTAGAGGGACATTATAGGTAATTGAGACATAATGTTAAGTAGGGGTGGAATAGGATTAGTATGTATAAATACATTCTATTATAAAGCCCTATGTGACTAAGGAATCATCAATAAACAACAAGCCGCATGTAAAGTACCCAAATTGGGGAACCTGATAAATTTATTGTGTTATTCTTAATTCTTTATCGTTTGTGTGCGTGTATGTGATCCTATATTCTAACAAAAGGAAGAGCATATGTTTCTACAGAATGACCAGAATCCGTTGCATATTTTTTGCACTTAGTTCATTCTTTTCTTTTTTTCAGATGAACATTTCTGTAAAATCAAATAGTATATATAAAATCTTTTTTTAAATATGGCGACGCTTTCTTAACTTTGACGACGGTTCGTCAGCTCGAGAGCTAGACTGATATACAAAAAAATCTGTTTATATATTCGATTTTAGTATTATGCCTTTATGTTTAGTCAAGTGGCTTTTAACATTGTTTACCACTGGGGTTCTTTTCTTAGTAATGTAAATATCCTACATGTTGTTTTAATGAAATTCTAGTTTATAAAACAAAATAAATGTTTATTATTTCATCCTGTCAAAATAGTCGCTATCTTTTAAATTATACTCTTTTTGCATGTAAGAAATCATATATAATTGTGTTTGTGTTAAAAGGTGATTCCCTCCTTAGGAGGGAACCCATGCTCGCAATCCTCTCCTTTTCCTCCTTCTCCCCGTGACTCCCTTTCCTTCCTGCATTTCCTTGAACCTCTTCCTTTTTCCTCCTATATAAGGAATGAATACTGAAGAAAAATATAGAAACTTCTCTGAAGAATTTCTCTGAATGGTTTCTCTCTCTTTTCTCTTACTTATTCTCTCTAAATTTATGCAGCAATTATAAGAGTATCTTTCTATATTTTGCTAAAGTTTTATAACACGTTATCAGCACGAAGCTCTAACCAACTGAGACGAGGTACCATCTATCCTTGTTGATCTTAAAAGACTTGGTGGGAACCTTTTTGCCATTAAATTCTGTTATTTACAATGGTACCATCTATCCTTGTTGATCTTACAAGACTTGGTGGGAACCTTTTTACCGCTTATTAATTTGTTGGAATAACCTGTCTGTGCGATCTATTGCATGCCTGGTGAATTCTGTTGTATTCCATTCTTTATTATTCTCATTTGAATATATCACATGCATGCGAATTACGCATGACTGGTTCCATTCTTTATTATTACATTGGAATATCCTCACATGCAAGTGGATTACATATGACTGGTTCCATTCTTTATTATTCTGCTGGGAATAACTCATGCATGCGGTCTATCGCATGCATGGTGAATTCTTCCATTATTCCATTCTTTATTATTCTATTGAAATAACTTTGCCATGTGGATTACTGCATGCATGGTGAATGATCCTTCGTATTCATTCCTTATTAAATTGTGAAAATGATCTGTCTACGTGGATTACCGCATGGCGGATGAAGATCCATTTACAGTTTTGTATATATATATATATATATATATATATATATATATATATATTGTAATTGTATATATACATTAACAATTGCATATTCTTTTTACTAAAATAATATGCTAATAACGTAAATATAAGATTATTTATATTTGCATTTTATCACCACTTGAGGTTATGGTATAGTTTATTTTTTCTATATCATACATACAACTATTTATTGTTTTAATAAATAATAAAATTGTGTTTTAACCCAGAATAGATAGCAAACTTGGCAAAAATAGATTTTTCTATTTTGAAAATATCTGGAGACAACTATTTTGCTTGGGCACTTGATGCAGAATTGTATCTTAGTGCAAATGAGTTAGAAAAGACCATTGAATCAGGAAATACAGCTACTTCGGCACAAAATGCAAAAGCCATAATTTTTCTTCGTCACCATATTGATGAAGGATTAAAGACTGAGTATTTAACAGTCAAAGATCCTTTGTCTTTATGGACACAACTGAAAGAAAGATTTGACCACCAAAAATTGGTTGTTCTCCTTAATGCCAAATTTGAGTGGCTTAATTTAAGGCTACAAGATTACAAATCAATTACTGAGTATAGTTCCAATGTTTATAGAATAAGATTTACTTTGGCTTTGTGCGGAGATCCAGTTTCTGAAATCCAAATGTTAGAGAAAACACTCTCAACTTTCCATCCCACCAATATGATTCTATCACGATAATATAGAAAAGTAAGTTCAAAAAATTCAGTGACTTATTGTCTATCCTCCTTGTTGCAGAAAAGAATAATGAATTGTTATTGAAAAAACCATCAAGTACGGCCAACGGGTGCTACCTCATTGCTAGATATTAATAGCACGTCATTCCAGCAGAATAAACATGACAATAGATGGCCATATAATAAGAAGCCTTGGGGGCGAAAGAATAAGCAAGGCCATCATAACAACAAATTCCAGAACTGCGACAATTCAAGCCACCAGAAGTGGCAAGTGTCTGAGTCAGGTAAAAATAAAGAAAATACAACACAAATAAAGAACAAACCAGATGTTTGTTTTAGGTATGGGATGAATGGGCATTGGTCGCGTACCTGTCGTATGCCGAGGCATCTTGTTGATTTATTCCAGGAGTCTCAAAAGAACAAAGTAATGGAGGCAGAAACAAACTTTGTTAATCATCAATTGAATATTGTTGATGTTCCACCAATGACCAACAATGAGGAAAAGGTCGTTGATATTACTGAACCATCTGAAAGTATCTTTTGGGATATCATTTAATTATTGTTTTAATTAAACACCCTGCATGTATAATATTATTAGTTTTCATTCTATAAGTGGTATGTGTTTATCATGAATAAAATTATATATGAAATATAACTTTTCTTATTCATGTTTTTACATGTGTCAGACCATCTTTAATGAATATCTTCTCATCACTTCTACTATTTCTGAAAAATAGAATATCCTAGAAAAACTTCATTCAATTTCTTTTGGATTATATACTATGAAAATTAGAGCAATTGAGTCTCATACTGTTATGATTCCAAAAATCCTAGATCCCAAATCCTTTATGCTTTGGCATGAAAGACTCGGTCATCCAGGTACTTCTATGATGCGTCGTATTATTGAAAATTCTATTGGTCATCCTCTCAAAAATAAGAAGGTTTTTCCTAGTAGTGAATTTCCTTGTGCTGCGTGTTCTCAAGAAAAAAATTAATTGTTCGACCATCACCAGTAAAAGTTTATAAAGAAGCCCCAAAATTCTTAGAGAGAATTCAAGGAGACATTTGTGGACCTATTCAACCATTGTCTGGCCCATTTTGATATTTCATGGTTTTAATAGATGCTTCAACTAAATGGTCTCATGTTTGTTTTCTCTCTTCTCAAAATTTTGTCTTCTCAAAACTTCTTTCTCAAATAATCAAGTTACGGGCTCAGTTCTCAGATAATCCAATCAAGTCAATCTGACTTGATAACGCAACTGAATTTTCATTAATGACTTTTAATGATTATTGGAATCTCCATTGAGCCTTTAACTGGAGATGTTTTTACTACACGTTATGTAAATTATCTTTTTGATGAATCTGTATTTCCACCATTAAGAGAAGGGAAAGTTTTAAATAAAAAACCCACTAACATATCATGGAATGCATCAGAATTAAATTCACTTGATCCTCATACAGGACAATGTGAAATTGAAGTTCAGAGAATTATTTGTTTATAAAATATTGCAAATCAAATGCTAGATGCATTTAATGATGCTAGAAAAATGATAAAGTCATATACACCTGCAGTGAATACTCCAGCAGAGATAGAAATACCTATTGAAAAATCAATTCCTGAAGAATTCACAAATAAGGTAATAGAAGAATCTAAACCACACCAGAAGCGTGGAAGACAAATTGGTGCAAAAGACACTGTACCGCAAAAATCAAAAGCAAATAAGGGAATCCCAGAAGGAATACCCGCTCCAGAAGTAGCACTTATTCTAAGAGTGGCAATAACCCCAGAAGAGGTACAAACAGCTCCAGAAGTAGCACTTATTCCAAGAATAGGAATAGCCCCAGAAGAGGTTCAAAATCTCAGTAAAGGGATAAGAGATGAACACCAAGAGATCTCAATAAATTATGTACATGATGAGAAAATATGAGATAGAAGTAAAGTCTTGATTGACGATATATTTGCTTTCTCTATAGCATCAGATATTACTTTTGTGAGACCCCAGAATTTATGAATAAAGATTTAAATTTCTCAAAATATATTTTTGAATATTATGGTGTGGATTTGTTATAATGTTTTAGTTGTGGATGATATTTATAAATTTTGCAAAGTATGCAAGTTGTTATAAAATAATCTTTTTGTCGGGAATATCCGTACGACGGCACAATCATTGGTGAACCCACAACGGAAGTATTGTCGTAGTAAGAAAAACGATGTAATTATCTTTTATAAAATAACTACGAAGTGTTACCGTTAAAACCGTTGAACTACCCTAAGAGTAAAAATACGATGTCTGCCGTAGTTGCATAGTAGCACACAGTATTGGTTATTGATGCTTACGTGATAAGTCACTCAGTTATACTCAATTATTACTACAGTAATTGCTGCATCATATCTCTCATATTATTGATTCGATTATTGTCACAGTATCATCTGCATAATATGTTATATTATTAAATCAATAATTGAGACAAAAAAGTTGTTCATATTATTAAATTGCAATATTTACAATGTCTAGAAGTTCTATCAAGGAGAGGTTTGGTCACCTAATTGCGCGCCAATAGGGAGAAATCCTTATTGAAAGCCCCTCTTCCCGGAACGATCCGTTGTTAAATATTGTGAGTTATAATATTAATGATGAATAATTTCGTGTTGATTAAAGATGAATTTGATAGTTCCATTGTGTTGAGATTATTGGTGTTAGTTGAAATCGACATTTATTCCGATGATAATTGATGTCTGAGGGTTATATTGATAAATCGGGTAATTTATCGGATTAATGAACAATTAATTGCTACTAATTCACATGCTCATATAACTATTTGTTCACATGTGTGTACTATTAAGTCACATTCACTTACTATTAGGGGAGTTGGTGCAAGATTGATAATACTTGCATGACTAAGTTAAAGATTGAGGTATAAATGGAGGTACTATACCGTAATTCGTATTTTCACATGATTATAACTATTGAATCACATGATTGAACTATTGATTCACGTGATTTACTATTAGGGGAAGTGGTGCAAGTTTGATAATACTTGTAGGACTAAATTAAAAATGAAAGAAAAGTTGGAGGTATTGTACGATAACTTTTCGAGCCCCAAAATGTGCAATTATCGAAACTATATTTTCCTATAAATAAAAGCTCATTCTTTCTTCATTTCTCACCAATTCACTAAAGCTTTAAAGCCATTACTATAGAGAAAAATTATAGAGAGAAGCTATAGAGAGAAAATCTATAGAGAAAAATAAGAAGAGAAGTCTGCTACCTCTCTACTCCAGTATCCAGTTTCTTTCTAAGGTAAGGGGTATTATTTCTTTTGTATTCATGAAGAGAGCTATTGTTATTCCATTCTTTATTATTCATTGGAATAACTTTGATATATCTGCACCGCATACATGGTGAAATTCTTCATTATTCCATTCTTTATTATTATGTTGAATAACTCAGATATGCAAAAGTAACGCATACATGGTGAAATTCTTCTATTATTCATTCTTTATTATTTTGTCGTAATATCCCGTCTGCATGCGTTCTGCCGACCACGGTTCCATTATTTATTATTCATTAGAATATCCTCGTCGGTCTAATTTCACCGACACTCGTTCCGCTTCTTTATTATTCATTGCAATATCTCGCTTGCGGTGCGGATCACGCTTTGACGCTGTTCCGCTTCTTTATTATTTTGTTGGGAATAACTTTCTGTATGGTCTCTATCGCATGCATGGTGAATCCTTCTGTTATTCCATTCTTTATTATTCTGTTAAAATATTCCTTATTAAATTATGGAAATGATCTGATTATGATAAAAGTCATAATAAAAGCATTGGACTGAATGAAAATCATGGGTTTATGTAGTATTAGTAAGTGTTATGATAAGTTATGTTGGTTATTATGTGAAAACATGAAAGTTTCTTAGAAATCACAAAGGGTTGAAAATCAGATTTTGGTGAAAATGAAACATGAAATTCAATTGACCATATCTCCTATTATATTTCGAATTTTTGACTGTGGTCAAGTTCTAGAGTTAGATCTATGAGTTTTCTAACTTATCCAAGTGGAATAACTGGAAAATTTTCGTGTGGACTGATTTTAGCAAAGGAGTCAAAAACTGTAAATTTCGAAAAAGCTACTGTCCAAAATTTTAAAAGGGCATTTTCAGCCACTTAATTTATGAGAAATATTCCAGACTTTTGTGACATGAAAATATATGGTATAAAGTACCCCCTGTCCAAAAATGAGCTCATTCCGACTTAAAATGACCAAGTTATGACAATTTCAATATTTAGGTTTTTTTACGAAAAATGCTATAACCAGAGTTCTATAACTCCGATGACCATGAAATTTAAACTGGAAGCTCACGTTAACATGTGTAAGATTCTGCCAAGATTTGGGAATTTTTGGAGTTAAACTTGAGGTAGCTAATTTCTTAAGGAATTAATTAGAAATTAATTTTTGAAAAATAGTAAATGAATTTTAAAAATTCCGAGAAAAATATATGTTTATTATGGGACTATATTCTGCTAAATCCCAGAAAATAAATATTTTTGGGACTAATTTGGTATTTTTCATGAAAATGATCTAGTTATGAGTAAATGAGTTAAATATGTTATGTGAAGTAACAAAGTTAGAAAATAGAATTTTATGGCTTGGGAATCCTATATAAGGTATTTGCAGATTTTTGATGAGTGATTTGATCATTGGTGATGAAATCTTATGAGTATGACATTTTTGAATGATTAAATGCATTATATGGTAAAGTGTAAACAATTGAAATAAATTGTTTATAAGTTTAAGAAGTGATTAAAATATTGTTATAATATTAACAATATTAGATTATGAGTTATTTAAGTAATGGATAATATTTGGATAAATTTAAAGTCTTTAATATTTATCCTTGTTTTCGTTGATTAATGCTTATATTGTGATGAAAGTCATCTTTGGCTTACGTGCAGAGATGGACTTGGTATGATTATGACTGAGGATTATTGGTATAATCATGACCGTAATGTAACGAATGATGTGGTAAAAGTCCTCGGTGGCTCAGTAGTGCATTAATGGGCCAGGCTTTTGGTATGATTATGACCGAGGATTATTCTTAATAGTCATGACCATTGATGATTTAATGAATATCCTTGGCCCGTAGTGCATGGATAATTCGATGATGTGGTTTATTTATTAAGCTGAGTCTCAGCGATAAAAATTGATGAAAATATTTTAAATTATAGAAGATTGTAGATATAATGCTCTACTTGACTCTTCTAATGGATTGCTTATTCTGCTGCAGTTAAACTTGATGTCTATTGTATTTTTATCAGTTTAACATTGTTAAAGACTAATGATAATTTATTCTGCATTATCTTAGTCATAATATTTCTTATTGGACTAGTTGAGTTCACCCTTTCTTTCACTGTTCTCTTCAGAAAATGAGAATATAGCTGGGACAAGTCGGGGAACGGAGTGACGGTCCAGATGATAGCATTAGTAGTCCTCACTATTCTGTTAAATAGTGTGACAATAAATATAATGAGGACTCCATTGAGAGTGGATATTGTCTAGAAGGCAATATTCTTGTTTAAACTCTCAATTTATGTTTTGTCGTATTTTACACGACAGTTGTATTATTAAGTTGTATTTGTATTTTTGTACCATATATTTGGCGACTCAAGATGGGTGATGTATACCTATTTTGGGGGCGTCACAACTTTGATTCCTGACACGGATCCTGAATCACAAAACGTGGAAAAATGTCGGAAAAGAAAAGATTGGCCAAAATGGAAAGATGTTATTCAAACTTAGCTACAATCTCTATTGAAAAGAGAAGTATTTGGACCAGTAGTTCAAACACCGCTGGGTGTAATCCCGATTGGAAACAAAATCTCTATTGAAAAGAGAAGTATTTGGACCAGTAGTCCAAACACCGCTGGGTGTAATCCCGTTTGTAAATAAATGGGTATTTGTACGAAAGCGAAATGAGAAAAATGAAATTGTGAGATATAAAGCCCGACTTGAAGCTCAAGGGTTTTCACAAAAACCTGGTATTGATTATCAGGATACAGACTCTCCAGTACGTAATGGATAGAGTCACTTTTTGCTTTCTGATAGGTATGGAAACCATGGAAGGTTTGGAAACACGTCTGATGGATGTTGTAACAGCATACCTATATGGCTCACTTGACAGTGAGATTTACATGAGAATCCCTGAAGGATTGAAAATGACTGAATCACAAAGGCCCAGTCACATATATTCAATCAGGTTACAACGCTCATTGTATGGGTTGAAATAGTCTGGTCGTATGTGGTATAATCGACTTAGTGATTATTTAATAAAAGATGGATATATAAATGATCATGTATGTCCATGTGTTTTTATTAAGAAATCACAAAGTGGATTTTCCATCATTGTTGTATATGTGGATGATTTGAATTTTGTAGGTACTCTTGAAGAACTCACAAGAACTGCTATTTATTTAAAAGATGAATTTAAAATGAAAGATCTTGGAAAGACAAAATTCTGTTTGGGAATACAAGTGGAGCATTTAGCATCTGGAATTTTTGTTTATCAATCCACATATGCTGAAAAGATTCTCAGTCGTTTTCATATGGATAAAGCTCATCTTTTTGACTACCCTGATGGTTGTTCGATCTTTAGAAGTTGATAAAGATCCATTTCGGCCTCTAGAAAGTGGAGAAGAAGTTCTTGGACCTGAAGTTCCATACCTAAGTACAATGAAAGAAGTTCTTGGACCTGAAGTTCCATACCTAAGTGCAATAGGTGCTCTTATGTATCTTGCAAACTGTACACGACCTGATATTACTTTTGCTGTCAACTTGTTAGCAAGATATAGTTCTTCTCCGACTAAGAGACATTGAGATGGGATTAAACACATTTTTAGATACCTTCGTGGAAGTATTGATCTTGGGTTATTTTATCCAAGAGATTCAACGTCGCGATTGGTTGGATATGCCAATGCAGGATATATCCACACAATGGAAGATCACAAACAGGTTATGTATTTATATATTGTGACACGACTATATCCTGAAAATTCACAAAGTAAACCATGACAGCTACATCTTCAAATCACTCAGAGATTCTGGCTATACATGAAGCAAGCAGATAGTGTGTTTGGTTGAGATCAATTATTCAACATATTCAAAAATCATGTGGATTACCATCAATCAAAGACATTCCTACAATTCTGTATGAGGATAACGCTGCATGCATTGCTCAACTTAAAGGAGGGTACATCAAGGGAGATAGAACAAAGCACATTTCACCTAAATTCTTCTTCACACATTAGCTACAAAAGAAGGGTGATATAGATGTGCATCAAATTCGATCATGTGATAACCTAGCCGACTTATTCACAAAATCGCTACCTAATGCAACGTTTGCAAAACTTCGAAAAAAGGATCGGAATGTGTCAACTGAAAGACTTATGACAACATTTCATCAAGGATAATGAATACCTTTTTGAGGGGAAGACTGTACTCTTTTTCCTTAGTCACAGTTTTTATCCCAATGGGTTTTTCCTGACAAGGTTTTAACGAGGCAGTCAATTAAGATATTTATATAAAAGATATGTACTCTTTTTCCCTTTGTTAAGTTTTTTTCACTGGATTTTCTTAACAATGTTTTTAATAAGACATAATCTTCTATCGTAGGGAATCATGGGAAGTGTTAAAAGGTGATTCCCTCCATAGGAGGGAACCCAGGCTCGCACTCCTCTCCTTTTCCTCCTTCTCCCCGTGACTCCCTTTTCTTTCTGCTTTTCTTTGAACCTCCTCCTTTTTTCTCCTATATAAGGAATGAATACTGAAAAAAAATATAGAAACTTCTCTGAAGAATTTTTCTGAATGGTTTCTCTCTCTTTTCTCTTACTTATTCTCTTTAAATTTATGCAATAATTATAAGAGTATCTTTTTATACTTTACTAAAGTTTTATAACAGTTTGTAGATTCCGAAGTTAGGCATATTGTAAGTTTGACTTATGTGATTGCTTTTCTTTTTCAAACTGTTGGAGCTATAGTTGAGCCGAATTTAGAGTAGTTTTGACTTATCGAACGAGCCAAATTTGAACTGGATTAAAAGTTAAACAAGTCGATCTCAAAGACTTTCATCTTCGCTACTAAACATAAGCAAAACATTATTTGATAAATAGTCTTACGAGGCACTTTATAGGAATTTTTAAATTTATAACCCCTAAAATTTATCTAGTACAAAAATATTTTGTTATTTTAACACATAACTAGCTCATGATCCCGTGGGAATCACCGACTTCATTTTGTTATAAACTTATTGTACAATTTATATTTTTATAATATACTAATATAAAAATTCTACTAAAATAGATTAATATTGTGTACAATGATTTTTATATAAAGCAAATATTTCATTTTGAAACATCCTATTTAACTAATAATGTATAACTAATTATTAATAAAATATTAAATAAATTTAAAAATCAACAATAATAATCTTCTAATTTTATAATATAAATGATAATATTCCTCTTTAAAATGATTTATTTGTTTCTATATTCCTATATTCATCTATTTATGTAATAATAAAATCTTAATTAAATTCAAATAATTATACTTATATAATTTAATAAAAAATATTATATAATAAAATATTATTGTGATCAATAATATGAATTTTAAAGAACAATAACTAAATTAGAAAATGTACAAGAATAAGAGATAGTGGTAAATAAATAATTATGATAGTAAAAATATAGATGACAAGATTTTAAAATTAATTGACATATGAATAAAATAGTTTCTTTTATTAAAGTTTAGGTTTTCATTCCAATATTTTAGGGTTGTAGGACCATTCTCAAGTTTTAGAGTTGGGAGACTATTTTGTTCTAATTAATATATATATATATATATATATATATATATAAATATATTTATTATATATATATATATATATACATTATTTTTAAACCAAGTATTTCTAGCCAACTACACTAGGGATGTAATTAAATGGTAACCGAAAAATTCGTATCCATTCATGCATCCGTATTCGAAAAAAAACAGATATTATTCGTATTAGAAAAAAACGGATATATTTGTATTTGGTTTAAAAGTATCCGCAAATAAACATATACGAATACGGATATAGGTGTATTCAGATTCGCTTAACATCCTCGATCAGAATATATCCGTCGATAGCGAATATCCGGATTCGGATCCGTATCCTAATTTAAATATCCAAATAACTTATATATATATATATATATATATATATATATATATATATATATATATATATTAATTATTATATAATAAGCAAAATAATTTCTTTAAAGTGGCATTCAGTATATAATAATTAGTTTTCACTATTATAAGAAAATTATTTAAAAATATATCATTTCACTTCTAAAAAGTAGGAAATAACACTTTTATTCTAATATTAATAAACTAAAATAAATTGATTTAAGTAAAGTTAATAGATTTTTACTATCATAAAGTTAAAATATCTAAAATGTATCATTTACCAAGAAAATTATATACTAAAAGAACAAAACTATAGTTATTAGATTGTTATAAGTTTTTAACTTTCAAAACTTACTTGTAATATTGGGAGGCGGGAACAATGAACAATATAATTTTATATTGTTAAAATGTGTTAAGTCCGAATTAATTTAGAATTAATCTAGAATGGGGTTGAATAATTAATTCACGTTTATGAATTTTCGGGTAGAGAGAGTATTTATCACTTTCATTTGCCAAAATATTATTTAAAAATTAGAAGTCCAAATATTTAAAGTAAGTCCAAAGTAAATTTTGGATCAAGTTTGATTGACTACTTGTCAGTTGTCACATATATATTATAACTCGCACTCTCCATAAATATAATGAAATAAAATAAACTTTTTATAACTATGTAAATTGTAATCTATGTATTGAGGATAAATTATAAATAAAAGTTCCCATAAACATATTATTAAAGTTTTAATCAAATATTTGAGAAAAAATAATTAAATATTCAATGTAAAATTTTGAATCTAATTATAAATTATAAATATTCATATACACTACAAGATATTACTCCACACACATAAAATGGACATCTAAACATTAATAAGTAGAGCATTCATTTTGAAATTTAGGATTTAAAAAATGATGAAAACGTTTGAATTGTAATTTAGAACTTTGATTATTATATTTAAATATTTATTAAAAATAAATAAATTAACATTCATTCATTAATAAACTATATTTTAAAATTCATTATTTTTTTTATTCTAGTTATAGTTAGGGCTGTAAATGGTAACCAAAAAATTTGTATTCGTCCGCATCCGTATTCAAAAAAAACGGATATTATTCGTATTCAAAAAAAAATAGATAATCCACAAATAAACAAATACAAATACTACTGTATTCAAATTCGTTTATATCTGTTTACACCCTTAAACTACACCATGCAACAGAGAGACAGTAGAGAACGTCTAATGAAAAGCCTAATGTAATAGAATTCGTTTGGGCACTGGAATAACCATATCGGGAAAAAGTCCAACATGGGATTCTTTTGGGCAATGGAATCAAGGTTATTAAAATTGGGATTTCATATTGGATTATTTTAGAGTTCACAGGATCGGATCGTAGAATTAGATCGTAAGATTCTATAAAAAAGTTAACATAATTTTTTTTAATACAAGAATGTAGCTCAAATACGCAACATTTATCAAGCTGATGTTTTATATATGTATAATCTCATATTTAAATTGTCGGAGACGAATAAAGTATAAATCCTTACATTGATTTGTTACATTTTTAGTAGAATTCAACTATAACCTTCATATAAAATAGAGTTTTTATTACATTTACAAACACATATAGTCAAATTTTTAATACCAAAACCTTTAAATCCCAAGGTTACTCAAGTGGACAAGTTGTGTCGGTTTACAATTAATATTCCTACGAAACTCAAAGTTTTTAACTGTTTTCTTATTTGACAATTTACAAGATTGAAATTTTTTCAAAACATCCATGTGCATTATACATAATCAAGATTAAATTTAAAAGAAATATTTTCATTTCATCAAAGATATTCCTTTCTTATTTTAGACGCACCATCTTCACAAAATTAAATTACTATAATGCATTCATTGTGTATTTGATGCAACTCTTAATAAAGATTTTCACCATAAATCATTTTTCGTCCGAAATACGTATAAGGTACACAGCAGAGTCGACCTTGGGCAAGGACTACCAGGACTACAGCCCGAGGCCCACGGTTGAGGGGGCCCAAAATCTTTTATAAGCTTATGTATATATGTGTATAAAAAAAATAAAAAATAAGACAAAAGAAGTTGCCGCCTGTACCTTTTAATGAAAAGGGAAGCCAATTAATCCAATCAGTCTTCATATACTCAATCTCAAGAAGAAACGTATTGAGTAAAGAAGTCCCATATTAATTATAAAATATAATATAAAACAAATCAATAAATACGGGGAATCAAAACAGACTCTTAGCTACAAAAAGAAGGAAAAATCATTTGACCCTCTCAGTTCATAATGCAACGCAAGCAATCCGAGGTACTCTTTTTCCTTCGACTCTCTCTGTTTTTTAATGCAATGTTTACAATCCGGGGTACTCTTTTTCTTTCGTTTGGGGTTTTGTCCCATTGGATTTTCCCCAAATAAGGTTTTAATGAGTCCCCAAAGTTTTTTTTCTTATCTTTTATAAATTCTTATAATTTTAATAAAATTAATTAGTTGATAATTTATTTATTTTTTTTGTTTAATTTGTATAAAAGGGGCACACTTGAGAAAATTTGTCATGTGCCTTAGAAAATACAGGACCGACTCTGGTAAGCAGAACATAAAAATCTTCTTTTGATCATTTTTCCTTGTTGGTGAAAAGATGTTGGATTTGTGATGAGATAGAGAGAGTGAGAGAGAGGAGGAAGAGGTGGTGGTGTGAGGGTGGTTTGTGCTGCAGATTTGTGTAAGGTTTGTGCTGTAGAATTAGAATGATTGAGGGTTATTTTGGACAATTGTTGCCTAAATATGATAGTTGAAAGTCATTTCACTTGCTATTAACTTGAATGGAAATGACATAACTTGAATGGAAATGACATAACTTAAAACTTGAGATTAAATTACAAGTAATGAAGTGATAGTTTTCAAACCACAAATGGTAAATCAAGAATTCAAGTAAAGCAGAGGTGGTTTATTGAATTGTATTTTATTATTTTGTGTTAACGCCAAGATCTTCTGCCACGTCCCAATCACGTAAGACGTCCTGATCCTGCACACTAAACACAGTCAACACCAAAAACTTGACGGCTTCGATTGTCGGGGATAGCTTTCAAAGTGAGAGTCAAGACAAAGCGATCACAAAGGTTAACAATGGAGGATAAAATATCTAGTGTATTAAGAGAGATAAAATTATCAGTTGCCTTTACTTGGATGACTTCCTTGCTATGTTATACCCTCTAACTTTTTTCTTAGTGCCACCCACTCACCGTCGACATAGCCCCCGACCTCGATGGTTCCTTCCGATTTACACACCCCACCCACTACACGTGGTCACTTCATTTTTATCACCCGGTGTCAAGGATCCCATCCACATTAGTGCATGGCAGATATAATAGTCAACCATCATGCTTTTTCATCATTACCGGTCAAAGGTGGAGATATTTAATATCTAAGAGGTCAGCCCATTGACCCGGCCTAGTACTTATAAAGACTTAACAGAAATAATATAAGGACTAAGCCCAATATCTTTAGGATCCCATAATGATAACCTAATGGACTAACCAAATAAATAGGCCCAATAGGTGAAATATCATGACCCAACATTGCCCCCTAGTTTTTTATTAAACAGAATGTTTAATAAGAAACTATAAATGGTGTATGATATGATAGGACTTACTAAAGGCCCGTAATGAAAGTAATTAAAATCCACCCGGCATGATCCATAAGATAAAATAGAAAGAGCCCGTAGGTTTAATATGAGAGGCCAAATCTGAAGAACATTTGAGACTTGACCCGATTAATATACAAGGCTTGAATAGGACGCTAACCTTTCAGATTTCTCATTATGACTATCAATTAAATGTGCCGCCCTCGAGTCTCGTGTAACTGTCAATATAAAAAATAAACTTTACCAAAATTAACAGTTTTACCTGCCAATTTCAAATTCAGACGCTTGAGTTCCCTCTCTTCTCCTTCGAACTCTCTCTTCTTCTCTACAAAATCTTAACAATGGTGGTCCTGAATACCAATCAGATTTTTCCTCTCCGAGTACCTCCAATCACATCTATTCCACCTAGCCCTAGCCCCACCAAAGAAGCCTCAAGCTTTAACCCCAAGGCTACCATTTCGAGCAAGAAATCTCTGCCACCGAAATCCATTCCTAACCCCTCCGAATTCTTCAAAAACAAAGAATAGTTCCCTCATGCCAATACTCCCTCCTCTATTTTCGAAATTGAACTGCGAAAGATTAGGACTCGCTACCATATTCCTGATACGCACCTGGTACGAGCCCCTAAATCTGATGAAAAGATGTATCAAAGTTCGTGAGGGTTGACTACTGCCCGAAAGGACCTTACTCAAAAAGGGAGTTAGATTCCCTCTCCATATCATCTTGGTTACCCTTTTAGGGTTCATCGGTGTTGGGTTCGCCCAACTGGTTCCAAACTCATACATCCACATCCTAGCTTTCATTGCTTTTTGCCACGAGTTGGGCGTTGAGCCCACTCTTGATTTCTTCTTTACCATTTACAAAGTTGCCCAGTCTAGGGAAAAAGGGTTTAAAGTTCTATGTAAGCAGGCACCAAAGGCAGGTGAAAGATTTGAGAGGCGGTCTTTAATAAACACTCCTTCGAGCAACAAGGGATGGCACGAGAAATGATTTTTCGTCAAAGGACCAGAAATTGCCTCCTTACCGAACTAGGCTACTGACAAAAAAATCTCTGCGGATTTTGGTGACATCTCCGATGAAAGAGTGAACGAGATGATAGAGCTTTTTGGGAATTTCCCACTGGAAGAATGGAAACACGGACTTCTTTCTAAACAAGCGTGGCTATATGACCATAAACTTAAGTACCAAATTACTTTTGTACGTATCTCTGTGAAATCTTTGATACTATTGGATCTGATCTGTCGTTACACAAATCTTGCAGTGTCTTTGATCAAACTGAACTCTTCGGAAGTGAAAGATTTTGAAGATTTTTTGGCTGGAAAGACTACGGAAGCAACTGAAGAGCTCCCCACAGAAGAGTCCCCCCAAGCTGGTCCTCCCCCTACTGAAATACCAATTACCAACCCTTCAATCAACGAGCCACAAACCGACGAGCCTATTCCACCCAAAGAATCCCTCAAGCCCCGACGAAGGAAAAGATCCGCTAAGAGATCTAAATCCATTCGTCCAGAAATAAACCCTGAAAGTTACCCAGAAGTAAACCCTTCATCTACCCCCTCTCCTACACCAAAAGAACCTGCTCCATCCAGGGGGAGTCTGCTTAACATACCTCTAAACGACCGAGCACGAATCCTTCGTGTTAAAAAAATTAAGAACGAAGATTACTCGACTGACATTCCCCCAATAATCCCCACTGAAATTCAAGTGTCTGATGACGAGCCGATCGAACCCATCCCCACACTCTCTCGAAAAAGGAAGCAACTATCAGATAGTCACCCATGCTCATCTTCTGTCCCTTCACCGGTTCATGACCCTATTCCTGTTCAATCACCTTCCCCCGAAATCATATACATGAACCCACCACCCTCTCATGATCAAACCATGCCTTCTCCCCCAAGGCCATCGTCGTACGAGTTTCAAAATGATGTTATGGCATCTCCAACCATGTGGCCTCGGTTTAATGCCAACTTCCCCTTTTAACTGTTTGATGCTTTCGTCCGGGAAACCGACGATCACCGATTCGGTAATAGTTCGAACGGGGATCTGCTTAAGGAAGGCATGAGTTATCTGGCGAAGGTAAATGGTTCTCTCTTTAATTTTTGTATTTATCTTTATACTTAGATATTTGAGACTGATCAAACAATGCTAGACATGTGTAGGAAAATCTGTATTCGGACGTTTACGTCCAAGGTCTATTGAAGCTGAAGCCGAAGAGGCGGCTATAAGACAAGAGAATGCCACTCTAAAATCGACGTTGGCCAGGGAGAGAAGCCAATATGGAGCTGTCCTCCATACTAATGAGGGTCTTCGAAAGGAGTTGGCCCAGACCAAGGAAGAGGTGAAAGCGTCTAATGAAGAATTGAAGCTAACCAAGGCCAACCACCAAGAGATTGTCAAGATGAATATTGACCTGGTTCAAAGGAATGAAATAAGAATGGGGAAAATTAAGGAGCTGAAAGCCAGCAATAAGAGCCTGGCTAAATTGGTTGAACAACTGGAATTAAAAGAAAATGGTCATCTGAATAGGCGCCAGAAGCTCGAGGAAGAAATCCGAGAACTTCGGGCTCTTCGCGATCTTGGACCTCCTTTGACCGATGATCTTCGCAAGCAGATCTGTGAAGAGTATCGGAAATCAGATGAAATCAATGGAGAGATCATGAAGATATATTCTGAAGGCTATGAGCTCTGTCGAAGTCGCGGCAAGGAAAAGCTAATGTCAGCCAAAGTAGACCCGGCTTTGCTCGACTCTTCAGATGGCGAGGATAATGCCTGAAGTGAAGATTCCTGTTTTCTTTGAAATTGTTAAGAACTTTTGTGAAAATTTCTATCTTTATGTAGTCGGATAATATTATGAATAGTTAATAAAATTGCAGCTTTCTTTATCATGACTTCTGCATAATTTGTTTCTTGTCAATAATTTAGTATCAACCAACGTGAAAAATATATAAGATTCCTATGAACTTAACTTAAATTGTGAATCAGACAAGTCATATAACAGTTAGGTTGAAGAATAATACTGAACATAGTGAACTGAATGAACTGAACTCAACACTTGAACAAAATAAAGTAATGCATACTTATCGTTTCCGAAGTGTGAGATAGATCGGGCATAAAGTGAATTCGGCTGATCCTCCTTGCACCATCAAGATCTTGTTTACCACTCGGGGTAAAACAAGTATATAAGGACATTTGTTTACCACTCGGGGTAGAACAATTTTATAAGGACCGTAAAATTTGTTTAACACTCGCGGTAAAACAAAATTCATAAGGACACACCTAACGATAAGGCTACCATCGAATGGTCAGCGAGTCCGACCGAACCTCCTCACTTCGGTGCATTTTGTTTACCACTCGCGGTAAAACAAAATTAAAAGGACTATGGAATTTGTTTACCACTCACGGTAAGACAAATTTATAAGGACACTCCTACCGATAAGGCTACCATCGAATGGTCAGCGAGTCCACCCCGTCCTCCTTACACCGGTGCATATTATTTACCACTCGTGGTAAAACAATATTAAAAGGACTATGGAATTTGTTTACTACTCGCGGTAAGACAAATTCATAAGGACACTCTTACCGATAAGGCTACCATCGAATGGTCAGCGAGTCCACCCCGTCCTCCTTACTTCGGTATGAATTTAGGACCAATAGGAAGAAGATCAATTGTGAAAAAGTGAATCTTTTATTGATGATGACCAAATATTTACAGACTTCTGGGAGACTGACTCGATCTTTACTGAAAATACTTTCGAATCCTACCAGCATGCCAAGTGTTCTTGATCTCAGATCCGTCTAATGTCTTTAACCGATAAGTTCCTGGCTTCGGTACTTCAATTACTTCATAAGGTCCTTCCCACTTCGGCATCAGTTTTCCCAAGTTCTGAGGTGTAGATGCTTCGACTTCCCTGAGGACGAAGTCCCCTACTTCAAATCTCCGAAGCTTTACCCCCTTATTGTAATGCTTGGCTACTCTCCGTTGATAGGCTGCCAATTTGATCAAAGCCACTTCTCTGACTTCTTCCAACAGATCCAAGTTGGCCCTCAGCCCTTCATCATTATAGATCTCTCTGAACTGATTAACCCGAAGGCTGGTGGATCCAATCTCAACAGGGACTAAGGCATCAGTGCCATAAGCCAATCTAAAAGGTGAGTCCCCCGTAGTAGTCCTCGGCGTAGTCCGATAAGCCCATAATACACTGAAAAGCTCTTCAGGCCATCTTCCCTTAGCTTCATCCAGTCTGCGCTTGATTCCATTCAGCAGCGTTCTGTTGGTCACCTCGACCTGCCCATTTGATTGTGGATGAGCCACTGAAGTCTTCTTGTGTTGAACCCTCAGCTCTTTCAGAAATCCTTCAAACTTCGATCCCACGAACTGGCATCCGTTGTCCGATAGCACCACCTTAGGAATTTCGAAACGAAACACTACTAACTCCTTCATGAACTTCAAACATTCTTGTTCCATTATCAACCTAAGTGATTTTGCTTCTACCCATTTGGTCATATAATCGATGACAACTATAACAAAACTGACCTAACCTTTAGCTTTTGGCAATGGACCCAGTATATCTACCCCCAGACAGCAAAGGGTATAGGAGATAAGATCGAGTATAGCTCTTCTGGTGGCTAATGTGAGATCGGACTATTGAGCTGACACTTCTCACACTTCTTCACATACTCCGTAGCTTCCTTGAAGATCGTAGGCCAGTAGAACCCCTGTCGAAGCACTTTGTAAGCTAATGACTTAGCAGCCATATGGTCGCCACATATACCCTCGTGAACCTCCCGAAAAGTATATTCAGCTTCGGACGGGACCAAACACTTTAACAATGGTGACGAAAATGCCCTTCGATAAAGATCCCCATCAATAAGAACAAAGTTGGCACTCTTGTACTTGATCTTCTTTGCAAGCATCTAATCCGAAGGAAGGACGCCATCTGCCAGATATTCAATGTAAGGAGTCATCCAACAATTAGAACGTTCAATACACGTCACCGCTTCATCCTGAATACTCGGCTGCTGCAGAACCTCCAAATAGACTGACCCATTAAAAATGTTAGCATTCGTAGTGGCCAGCTTTAACAATGCATCGGCAATAGAATTGTCGTTATGCTCTATACCCTGAAACTCATAGGAGACGAAATATTGAAGCCGGTCTTTCAACTCTGCCAAATGCTTGATCATTCTTGTTCCACGAGCTTCATAATCTTTGGACACTTGCTTGACGACCAGCTGAGAGTCACTATAAATGATTAACTTTTGAACCTCCAGACTCTTCGCTAATCGGACCCCTGCTAGCACTGTTCATACTCGGCCTCGTTGTTCGTTGCTCTAAACCCAAATCTGATGGCCTGCTGCACTTTGAATACCTCCGGACTTGTCAAAATAATCCCTGCTCCACTGACATCCACAGTAGAAGACCCATCTGCATACAGTGTCCATGAGTTCTAATCAGGTTTGAAGAACTGCGAATCGCCGACGGACGTTTCACTTTTTGGCGACTCGGCAAGATCGCTTCGGAGAATGAACATTCCACCATGAAATCGGCCAAAGCTTGACCTTTGATAGCAGTTCAGGGATGATACTCAATAAAAAATTGAGATAATTCCATTGTCCACGCTGCTAATCTCCCCGAAACTTCTGGCTTGCTCATCACCTTCTTCAGCGGTTGATCCGTGTAGACGACCAGGAGTCGACCTTGAAAATATTGTTGAAGCTTTCGACTAGCAATTATCAAAGCAAAGGAAAATTTTTCAATATTTGGGTACCTAGTTTCAGCATCTCTTAGGACATGGCTGACGTAATAAACCGGATGCTGCTTTCACCCTGCCTCCCGAACCAGGACAGCTCCCATTGCCAACGAACTAGCTGCCAGGTATAAATACAAAGTCTCAGCTGGAGCAGGTTTCACCAATAAATGGGCCAAAGACAAATATGTCTTTATGCCATGGAAGCGCTCTTCACTCCAAGTCCATCGAACGCCTCTTTGCATTCTTCTGGTCCTTCAACGATCAAAGAATGGCAAACATCTCTCTCGCCGATTTGGACATGAACCTCCTCAAAGTCGCAATCCTACCAATCGGGACGTTGGACGTCTTTGAATGACCGAGAGTCTTCATGTTTAGAATAGCCTCAGATCTTCTCCTTGGCCTCTCAATGTGGCGCCCCAAAATAGGTATACATCACCTATTCGAAGTTGTCAATACATGAGTACGAAACAACTACAACTTTATTATTACAACAAGAAAAGCGTGAGAGTTTGAATACAAATATTATCTTCTGTACAATATCTATACTCAAATAAATCCTCATCACATTTATTGATACATTATTTTACAAAAATGGTGAGGACTACTAAACAATCCTTTCTAAAACCTTCATTCCATACCCCACTGCACTCGCTATATTCTCGCCTCCCGAGAAAAAATGGAACAAAAAGGAAAAGGGTGAGCTCAACTAGCTCAAGAAAAGAATATTATGACTAAGATAATATACAACCAATTATCGTTAGTCTTCAACAGAAAAAATATAATAGAATACAATAGACAACAAATTTTAAATCAATATTCGCAATGAAATAATAATTCATTAGAAGAGTTAAGTAGAGAATGCAAACTACTATCTTCTATGTATGAATTTTAAAGTTCATCGCCTATCTTTTATCCCCGTAACATCAATCAATATACATCCTGAATCAAATATTCATCTTTGCACTACAGCCAAAGATATTCATCACCGGTCATGTTCATTTAAACACTGCTCATCTTTGCACTACGGGCCAAAGATATTCTTCAAATCATTCATCTTTTTACCAACAGCCAAAGATATTCTTAAGAAATCATTCATCTTTGCACTACAGCCAAAAGATATTCCATAATATCATCATTTAAGACCGAGGATGATGAAAAATATTTTTTAAAGAAACGAATCCAAAGAAACAAAATGACAAGGATTAAGGATTAAGGATTCGTACTTGGTTTTATCCACGTCCAAAATACCTCAAAAATAATCATAGTGGTGTAAAATTCAAGAATGATCAAAACATGGATACAATCGAAGTTAGTATCCGTAATAGATGTTTTGACGAAAAGAAGAAATTTTATTTTCTATTGAATAATCTGGATATCGTGAATAGTGCCGTAGATACGTGAATAATCTGCCGATATCGTGAATAGTAACTCCACACCAAAAGATAGAAATTCCACAAAAACATCTTCACGCTTCATGAATAGTACTCGTGAATAGTAACTCGTGAATAAGAACTCATAAATAATAACTCGTGAATAAGAACTCATGAATAGTAACCATGAATAAGAACCCCCGACATGAAAAAGTTCCAAATTTGATAAAAACTTCAGATCAACATTTCAAAGATAATGATATCAAGAAATAATATCATTCTGAAAAAAAAATAATATCCCTTCGACCTCGAAAGATCAAGATTTAAAATTGAAACACCGATATAAAGTCTCAAGGAACTTGCACTTAGCTCAACAATACTCAAAGTATACTCAAAATACTCACAAGAATACGCCGATAATATAGAGAGAGAAAACTTTAGCTTCGGTGTGATTTTCAATTCTAACCTAAGACCCTATTTATAGAAATTTGCTAGAACACCAAAGCGTAAAATTTAATAAAATATTAATATATAATTATTAAATTCCTCGCACTTAAAATCTGATTCAAACCATCAGCCACCAAGAGTGACTCACCTTGCCTAACTCAAAAAAACGTTTTTCTTATTAAAAAATATTTAAAACTTCAAAAATTAATTATTTTGAGCTTCAGAACTTAAATAATTCATAAAATAAATAGCCCTTTCATCAGAAAAATTCGAATCTCATGAGTTTTTATAGGAATTTCAATTCTCTACAACTTTGCAGAAGAAAGTTTTTCAAATTCCAAATAGAAATTGACCAAATCCACAAACGGGTGATTTTACAGTGCTATAATCAAATTTCAAATCAATAAATGGGGTCCAATCGACATGTTTAATATGTTTTAAACATTTATTGCAACAAAATACTCTTCCTCCTCAGATACTCATATATCCCACATTCGTTGTAAAAATATCACCATTATTATATTATTAAAATATAATAATATATTTAAATGAATTATTTTATCGTAAAAGATAAAATTTCAATTTTCAACAATTGTCACATTAAACTTTTTCTCCATCTATATCCACATAAAATCAATATTTTCCTCATCATATAAATCAATAATTAATTATTCACAAATAATATTACGTAATCACAATATTGACAACCGTGCGCCTCCTGGAAAGAGGGGCTTTCCAATAAGAATTTCTTCATCTTGGCGCCAATTAGGTGACCAAACCTCTCCTTAGATGTAACTTTCTAGACATTGCCAATAATGTTATCTAATAATATTATTCAGATAATATGAATTATTGCTTCGATAATGAAAAATACCGTGTAATGACAATTATCAAACAACAAAGAATATAAAATATCAACGCAAAGAATTATTAACTCAATAAAATAACGAATAAAGAATTATCGTAACCATTATTGAGTAGTGCCTTTACGTAATAATTGGTGCAATACCGTGCAGCACTTCGTGCAACAACGCCAGATTACTATGTTTTAAACCAATCGGGTATTCCAATAAGTGTTAATCTGAATAACTACGCCGCTATTTTTAAACCACTTATATTTGTCGCTTTTCTTCATCCAATCGCTTTCCGTTATGGGGCTCACATATTATCGCTACTGGTCAGCATTTAATATTCCCCGACAAGCATTTAATATTCCACGACCAAACGAATATTCCCCGAATAATAATGAATATTTTATAACCACTTGCTTATTTTGAAATATTTATGATTTAACCCTCGACTATCCACATTAATCAAATCGACCCTTACTATTTCAAAATAATAAATAAAGGAAATTCTTTTTTATTTAAAAATTTTGGGGTCTTACATCAATGCCCCTTCGACCGACCGTGAGATAACCTGAAACTTCCCCGCACCGAGGCCAAAGGTGCACTTAGTTGATTGAGTCTCAACTTGTGACGATTGACCGTCTGAAAGCATTCTTAAAATTTTAAATAAAAAGGAATTTTCTTTATTTATTATTTTGAAATAGTAAGGGTTGATTTGATTAATGTGGATAGTTAGGGTAAAATACGCAAATATTTCAAAATAAGCAAGTGGTTATAAAATATTCATTATCGTTTGAATATTCGTTTGGTCGTGGAATATTCAGATCGCTTGTGAATATTCGCATTTACGCCAAAGAAATGCATGTGTGGGCCCCATAACTAAAAAGCGATTGATGAAGAAAAACGACAAATATAAGTTGTTTTTAAATAACTACAGAAGTTGTTACCACAAGTAATATCGCTTGAAATACCTTGTTAAAACACACTAATACGCCATTGTTGAACAAGAAGACACCCGATCGCACCAAATTATTGATTCTTACGTAAGAAGCACTACTCAATAATGGTTACAGAATTATCGCTCAAAGATTTTATCGAAAGTTAATAATTGTCATTGATATTTTATATCATCATTGTTTCAATAATCACATTACACAAAGATTTTTCATTATCGGCTAATAATTCATATTATCCTAATAATATTATTAGATAACATTATTGGCAATGTCTAGAAAGTTCTGCCTAAGGAGAGGTTTGGTCACCTAATCAAGCTACCAAGAAGAAGAATTTTTATCGAAAGCCCCTCTTCCTGAACCGCCTCAATGTCAATATCAGGATTCTCAGTAATATTATTTGTGAATAATTAATTATTGATTTATATGATGAGGAAAATATTGATTTTATGTGGATATAGATGGAGAAAATTTTTAAATGACAATTGTTGAAAATTAATATTTTATCTTTTTCCGATAAAATAATTCATTTAAATATATTATTTTTTTAATAATATATTAATGGTGATATTTTTACAACGAATGTGGGATATATGAGTATACGAGGAGGAAGAGTATTTTTTGTTGCAATAAATGTTTAAAACATGTTAAATATGCTCTGCGGGACCCCATTTATCGATCGAAATTTGATTATAAATGTAAAATCGCCTGCTTGTGGATTTCTTTGGCCAATTTCTCATTTGGAATTTGGAAAAACTTTCTTCTCGCAAAGTTGTAGAGAATTGAATTTCCTATAAAAACTCATGAGATTCAAATTTTCTGATGAAAGGGCTATTTATTATGAATTATTGAAGTTCAAGTTCAAATAATTAATTTTTGTAAGTTTTAATTATTTATTTTATGAAAACGTTTTTTATCATTTCTTTCTAGAAGGTTGGCATGTGGGAAATGTTGATCTCTGATTTCCAAAGAGGCGAGGAAATTTATTAATAATAATATATATATTATTTTATTAAATTTTCGCTTGTGTTTCTAAGCATTTTCCTATAAATAGGTGCTTAGGTTAGAATTGAAAATCACACCGTAAACCCAAGTTTTCTCTCTATATTATCGAGTTTATTCTTGTGAGTATTTTGAGTATACTTTGAGTATTGCTATACTGGCAAGTCCAAGTCATAGCCTATATCCTGTTTCAAATTGTAAGATCGATCTTTCGAGGTAAGTGGATATTATTTTTTCAAATGATATTATTTCTTCAATATCATTATACCAAATGTCGATCCAAGTTTTATCAAATTTGAACTTTTTCATGCTCTGGGTTACTATTCATGAAGTTACTATTCACGAAGTTACTATTCACGAAGTTACTATTCACGAAAGTTACTATTCACGAAGTTACTATTCACGAAGTACTATTCATGAAGCGTGAAGATGTTTTTTGTGGAATTTCTATCTTTTGGTGTTTGAGTTACTATTCACGATACTTGCAGACTATTCACGATACTATACTATACTTCACGATACTAAAAAATAAAATTTCTTCTTTTCATTCAAAATATCTATTCGATACTAACTCGATCAGATCCATGTTTTGATCATTCTCAAATTTTACACCACTACGATTATTTTTGAGGTATTTTTGACGTGGATAAAACCAAAGTACGTAATCCTTAATCCTTAATCCTCATCATTTTGTTTCACCGATTCGCTTTTAAAAAAATTTTTTCATCATCCTCGCCTTAAATGATGATATTATGGAATATCTTCATTCAGAGCAAAGATGAATGATTTCTAAGAATATCTTCGGCCCAAGAAAAGATGAATGATTTCAAGAATATCTTCGCCCAGAGTAAAAAGATGAACAGTGTTTAAATGAAATACGACTTAATCGATGAATATCTTCGCCTCAGAGTAAAAGATGAATATTTGATTCCGTATGTATATCGATTGATGTTACAGGATAAAAGATAGACGATGAACTTTTAAATTCATACATGTAAGATAGTAGTTTGCATTCTCTACTTAACTCTTCTAATGAATTATTATTTCACGCCATAATATTGATTTAAAATTTGTTGTCTATCAGATTCTATTAGATTTTTCCCTCGTCAAGACTAACGATAATTTGTCAGATATTATCTTAGTCATAATATTCTTTATCGAGCTAGTGAGCTCACCCTTTTCCTTTTTGTTCCATTTTTCTCGTGAGGCTAGAATATAAATGAGTACGAAGCCTGGGGTATGGAATGAAGGTTTTAGAAAGGATTGTTTAGTAGTCCTCACCATTTTTGTAAAATAATGTATCAATAAATGTGATGAGGATTTATTTGAGTATAGATATTGCCTGTAAGATAATATTTGTATTCAAACTCACGCTTTTATCGTTGTAATAATAAAGTTGTAGTTGCTTCGCATCACGATTGACAACTCGTAATGGGTGATGTATACCTATTTTGGGGGCGCCACAATGGTATCGTAGCTAGGATACGATCTCCATGAGATCTGGAATGTAACTAGAGGGGAGAGACGAGTAAATCCTTCGCTAAAGGTGTCCTACCTAAGCTTATTTGTTAGTTGGTCAAGATATAGGATATTATGTGATATATCGATTTCCTTAATTAACCCTTTGTTTTACGACAAGATTTGAGAATGTCGACCGAGAATATTAACAATGGAAATGAGACCGTGGAGACGCCTCAGACTCACCAACGAGGAGAACGTGCAACAGTCGGGTAATGTTCCTCCCGCGAACAACACCATCGAAAGCGTATGATGAACGAGGGATGTTTAGAAGTTTTTCAGCTCACGCAAAATCGCATTTAGGGAGACTCGTGTTCAAAATACAGAGGAAATGATAGAATTACACGTTGTCACACAAAAGCAAGCTTCAAAGAGTCGGGACCACCGTAATTTAAGGGAAAGCCGATCCGATCACGGCGTAAAACACGGGTCAAACAAATTACCAAGATATTCATGTCTCTGGGATGCACGAGGAACAGAGGTTCCATTCGCCACCTTTATGTTCCGTGGGCGAGGCGTATCATCGGTGGAGTCTCAGAAGCGCACTCCATCCAAATTAAGACTCAAAGATGTCTCGGGAGACGCTTTCAGAAACTATTTAATGACAAATACTTTCCCGAAAGTGTTCGGCTATACGGCGGAAGTGGAGTTCATCGATTGAAACAAAAACAATACGACGGTCTCAAAGACGAGGCAAAGTTTGCAGAGTTATCCAGTGCTCAGACCTCATTCGGTGGAGAATGAGGAACGATGACGCGATGTTTCTTAGAGGTTTGAAACCCTATATACGCCAAGATCTCATTTCTCATAAATTTTCTCTTTATTCGGGAGATGTTGTAAATGTGGCTCAATTATTAGAGCGAGATAACGAGTACGGCCAACCGAGGGACCACAACCAGATCGTATCGTAGATAAAGCAACAATGTAATAATGATAACCAAATGGAGAAAGAAACAGACGGACAAAATGGTAACCACTCCGTGGTAATCATGGCCATGAAAATAAAGAAGCGAAATCAGAGGAGATTTTAAAAGAGGAGATTTAACAACGACTATGTGAAGACGACAAAGGCTTTAGAAGAATCGGTTCTAAGGGAGGAGAACGACCACCCATTATATGCTATAAATGCGAAAAGAGGGACATATCACCAAACCGCCCACAACAAATCAAGGTATGCTATAATTGTGGAAAGGAAGGACATATCGCCGAGATCAGACGCAGAGCGAAACCTAGTTCAATGGGGATTTTATGACTCAAAAGATCGTCCCGTAAAAGTCAAAGTCAACGATTCCGGAAGAGCGCTTTGTCAGATCGGTCATAATGCGAGAAACCCAAACGAGGTGATCACGGTAAGCTATTTATAAATTCTCAAGTTTATACCTTACTTGACACCGGCATACCCATTCATTTATCTCTCCGCACGCATGTGCTCAACGCTTAAACTCGACCGAGAGAATTAGATTTCGACCTATCTCGTGGAAACTCCGCTAGAGAAACTTTCATCACATCCACCGCTTATAAATCTTGTTTGATTCAAGTCAGCACCATTACCTTACCGCCGACCTTATCTCTTTAAAGATACTTGCTTTTGATGTGATTTTGGATCGATCGTTAACTACTCATCACGCCAAAATTGATTGTTTTCGTAAGGTCATAGTTTTCATATTCCTAACCAACCCGTCAGTACGTAATTCAAGCAACTAAACCATTAAAATCAATCACCGCATATCTAATCATAAAGCTATTCGCTTATCAAAAACTGGATGTCAAGCTTTCTTAGCCCATGTTATGGATTTGAATAAAGACACGCCAAATTTGAATAATATTCCCGTTGTATCGACTTTCCCGACGATTTCAAGAACTTCCTTGCCTACCCCGTAACGTGAAGTCAATTTTTTATCGATCTCAACCCGCACAAAGCCCATTTCTAAAACCCCATATCGAATGGCTCCTATCAAACTTCAGAGTTAAAGGTCCAACTACAGAATTGTTGACATCTGCTTCATTCGGCCCCAAGACATCTCCTCGGGGTGCTCCTGCTTTATTCAGAAAGAAGAAAGACGGAGTATGCGATTTCAGATCGACTATCTGAATCGAACCATGTCACCATCAAGAATAGTATCCTCACCTCAGATTGATGACTTGTTCGACCAACAGTAGGGGCACAATTCTTTTCAAAAATCGATCTTCGCTCGATATATCATCACCAAGATTAGAATCGAGGATATTCCAAAGACCGCCTTCGTAACTCCCCAGACGGGCATTACGAATTCTTAGTCATGTCTTTCTGACTAACTAATGCTCCCTCGCGGCTTTCATGGATATGATGAACCGAGTATTCAAGGAATATTTGATCAATTCGTTGTCAGTTTTTATCACGACATCCTCATATATTCCAAAAGTCGTGAAGATCATGAGCACCATTTGAAGTCGGTACTCCAAAGGCTTCGTGAAAACCAACTATATGCCAAATCAAGAAATGCGAAGTTCGCTCGAGGAAGTAGCATTCCTCGGGCACGCAGTCAAAACACGGAGTATCCGCTGATCCGCCAAAGATCAAGCAATACAAAGTCGGGAGCAACCGGGTTTGCGATCAAGTACGAGCTTTTTTGCTTAATGGTTATTATCGAGATTCGTGGAAGGGTTTTCTAATCGCTACTCCATTAACTCAAATAACTCCTAAGGATACAAAATTCGCTTGGAGCGAAGAACGCGAGAAAAGTTTCCAAGAGCTTAAGAGGAGACTTATTTCTAAGACTGCTTCTAACAATACCATCCGTTCTTGGATGGATTTGTTATCTACAAATGATGCTTCGCAAAGGGTTAGATGTGTTCTCATGCAACGGGAAAGTCATAGCCTATGCCTCATGACAACTTAAAGAGTATGAGAGGAATTATCCTACTCATGATCTAGAGTCAGTCAAGCAGCAATGCTGCTGCTTAAAGATATGGAGGCACTATCTATACGGGGAGAAAGTGGAGATATATTCGCACCATAAAAGCCTTAAATATTTCTTCACTCAAAAGAACTCAACACGCTAAGCAACGCTGCTCGAAAGCTATCGAAAGACTACGACCACACTATTCAATACCATCCCGGTAAAGTTTAACGTGGTAGCCGACGCTATCGAGTAGAAGATCATATGCGGAACGAAAAGGATGATGATGTCAAGTATACGACAGAGCCAACTTTAATAGAAAAAGTTAAGGTCGCTTCAAGCCACCGAATCTTGAGCCGATGCGCGATGAAGAAGAAAGTACAAGAAGGAGCTATTCCTAAGCGAGAATCGATGAAGAAGGAATACTTCGAGTCCACTCTAGACTTTCAGGTTCCTAACGACTGATTTGAAGTACAAGATTACGATGGAGGCACACAATACACCATTTGCAATCCATCCTCGAAGTACTAAATGTATCGTGATCTTCGACATACATTTTGGTGGAACAATACGAAGAGAGAGATTGCAAAGTTTATCTCAATGTGTTTAACTCATTAACGGTAAAGGCGAGCATCTAGTACCTAAGGGTCCGCTGCAACCACTTGAGATTCCTAAATGGAAGTGGGAACACATTACCATGGATTTCACATTTTGTCTTCCTACTTGCTTTCAAGGCATCAATGCTATTTGGGTTATTGATGATAGATTAACCAAGTCCGCTTCATTTCTCGCCGATACGGAGACTTATTCCTCGAACGCCTTGCTAGTATGTGACGTGAATGAGATCAGAGGTCAGATGGCATGCCAGATCCATAGTTTTGATCGCGACCCAAGATTCACTTCAAGATTTCGGGTTAGCTTGCAAAAAGCTACGGGCACGGATTTATTTATTTAGTTCAAGATACCATCCCCAAACCACGACGACAATCGTAGAGAGGACTATTCAAACTCTCAAGATCTATTAAGACTCGTGGTCCTGCACTTCAAGGGCAGTTGGATAAGTATTTACCATCAGGTGGAATTCTCCTACAACAACAAAGCTTATCGTGCAAGTATAGTGTGGCTCCATTCAAGCATTATATGGACGAAAAATGTCGCTTCTCCAATATGTTGGGATGAGGTGGGTGAAGCAACATTGTTGGGACCCGAAAGTTAGTACGTATGACTCACCGAAAAGATCCAAATGATTCGACAACGATACAAACGGCACAAGATCGACAAAAAGAGTTATGCGATCTTCATCGAAAGGACGGGAATTTAGTGTAGGGGATCATGATTGTCATGAAGTCGCTCCACGGAAGGGAGTTACAAGATTTGGGAAGAGAGGAAAGCTCAATCCACGATTTATCGGGTCCATTTCAAATTCTCGACCGAGTAGGAAATGTAGCCTATGACTCATAAGCATTCTCCGAGTATGTCTCGTGTTCATAATGTGTTTCATATATCGTATTTCAGAATATATGAAAGACCCAAACCACGCTATCGAAGTTAGAACCCATTTAGATAGTCAAGACTTAACGTATGAGGAGGTACCGCCAAGATCTTTGATAGAAGGAGCATGTCCCACGCGCAAGAAAGGTCATACCACAAGTTAAAGTTTTGTGAGGAATCATGCTATAGAGGAAATGACCGAATTGAAACTAAAATGAAAGCGAGGTATCCTCACCTTTTCAAACACTGTGTATCGTACGCCAATTTCGAGGACGAAATTTCATAAGGAGGGAGGTCAGAAGACCCCAAATTTTTATTAATAAAATTTAATTTTCTTTATTTATTATTTTGAAATAAGTAGGGTTGATTTGATTAATGTGGATAGTTATGGTTAAATACGCAAATATTTCAAAATAAGCAAGTGGTTATAAAATATTCATTATCGCTTTGAATATTCGCTTCGGTCGTGGAATATTCAGATCGCTTTGGGAATATTCGTATTTACGCACAAGCAGCCCAAAATACGCATGTGGGGCCCCATAACTAAAAAGCGATCGATGAAGAAAACGACAAATATAAGTTGTTTTTAAATAACTACAGAAGTTGTTACCAAGTAATACCGCTGAAATACCCTGTGGTTAAAACACACTAATACGCCAAGAAAATAAAAGAAGACACCAGATTGCACCAATTATCGATTCTTACGTAAGAAGGCACTACTCAATAATGGTTACAAAGAATTACCGCTCAAAGATTTTATCGAAAGTAATAATTGTCATATTGATATTTTATATCATCGTTGTTTCAATAATCACATTACACAAGATTTTTCATTATCGGCAATAATTCATATTATCCTAATAATATTATTAGATAACATTATTGGCAATGTCTAGAAAGTTCTGCTTTAAGGAGAGGTTTGGTCACCTAATCATACCCGCCAAGAAGAAGAAATTTTATCGAAAGCCCCTCTTTCCTGAACCTCACCTCACACAATATCAGATTCTCAGAATATTATTTGTGAATAATTAATTATTGATTTATATGATGAGGAAAATATTGATTTTATGTGGATATAGATGGAGAAAATTTTTAAAATGACAATTGTTGAAAATTAATATTTTATCTTTTTCCGATAAAATAATTCATTTAAATATATTATTTTAATAATATATAACTGGTGATATTTTTACAACGAATGGGGGATATATGAGTATACGAGGAGGAAGAGTATTTTTGTTGCAATAAATGTTTAAAACATGTTAAACATGCTCTGCGGACCCCATTTATCGAATCGAAATTTGATTATAAATTTCGTAAATCGCCTGCTTGTGGATTTCTTGGCCAATTTCTATTTGGAATTTGGAAAACTTTCTTCTCGCAGTTGTAGAGAATTGAATTTCCTATAAAAACTCGCGAGATTCAATTTTCTGATGAAAGGGCTATTTATTATGAATTATCAAGTTCAAGTTCAAATAATTAATTTTTGAAGTTTTAATTATTTATTTTATTAAAAAACGTTTTTTTATCATTTCTTTCTAGAAGGTTGGTATGTGGAAATGTTGGGATCTGATTTCCAAAGAGGCGAGGAAATTTATATATAATATTATATTTTATTAAATTTTCGCTGCTTTGTTTCTAAGCATTTTCCTATAAATAGGTGCTTAGGTTAGAATTGAAATCACACCGTAAATCAAGTTTTCTCTCTATATTATCGAGTTTATTCTTGTGAGTATTTTGAGTATACTTTGAGTATTGCTATACTAAGGCAAGTCCAAGTCATAAAGACTATATCCTGTTTTCTAAATTAAGTACTGATCTTTCGAGGTAAGTGGATATTATTTTTTTCAAAATGATATTATTTCTTCAATATCATTATAATCAAATATCGATCCAAGTTTTTATCAAATTTGAACTTTTTCATGCTCTAGGTTACTATTCATTCAGTTACTATTCACGAGTTACTATTCACGAAGTTACTATTCATGAAGTTACTATTCACGAAGTTACTATTCACGAGTATATTCATTCAAGCGCAAGAAGATGTTTTTTGTGGAATTTCTATCTTTTGGTGTTTGAGTTACTATTCACGATACTTGAAGACTATTCACGATACTAAGACTATTCACGATACTAAGACTATTCAATCAAAAAATAAAATTTCTTCTTTTCGTCTAAAATATCTATTCTCGATACTAACTCGATCAGATCCATGTTTTGATCATTCTCAATTTTACACCACTACGATTATTTTTGAGGTATTTTTGACGGATAAAACCAAAGTACTAATCCTTAATCCTTAATCCTCACTATTTTGTTTCACCGATTCGCTTTTTTAAAAAATATTTTCATCATCCTCACCTTTTAAATGATGATATTATGGAATATCTTCGCCCGAGAGCAAAGATGAATGATTTCAAGAAAGAATATCTTCGAAGTGATGAATGATTTCAAGAATATCTTCGCCCAGAAAAGTAAAAAAAGATGAACAGTGTTTAAATGAATACGACTAATCGATGAATATCTTCGCCCGAAGCAAAAAAGATGAATATTTGATTCCGTATGTATATCGATTGATGTTACAGTGATAAAAGATAGACGATGAACTTTTAAATTCATACATGTAAGATAGTAGTTTGCATTCTCTACTTAACTCTTCTAATGAATTATTATTTCACGCCGCTAATATCGATTTAAAATTTGTTGCCTATCAGATTCTATTAGATTTTTCCCTCGTCAAGACTAACGATAATTTGTCAGATATTATCTTAGTCATAATATTCTTTATCGAGCTAGTGAGCTCACCCTTTTCCTTTTTGTTCCATTTTTCTCGTGAGGCTAGAATATAAATGAGTACGAGCCTGGGGTATGGAATGAAGGTTTTAGAAAGGATTGTTTAGTAGTCCTCACCATTTTTGTAAAATAATGTATCAATAAATGTGATGAGGATTTATTTGAGTATAGATATTGTCTGTAAGATAATATTTGTATTCAAACTCACAGCTTTACTGCTGTAATCGTTGTAATAATAAAGTTGTAGTTGTTTCGCATCATGTATCGACAACTCGTAATGGGTGATGTATACCTAATCAAAAGCTTCTACCAAACTCTTCGATGGTGAAACATCGCCTTCTTCACCAACTTCTCCGACTTCACCAGTGTCTAACCCATTCAAACAACCCCACAACTTGAAGATCATTGAGGTCGACACTTCGCCAACGAATTCTCTAAATCGCTTCAATGTGACAAAGCCTAAAGACTCATCGAAAAAGCTGGCTTGACTTGAGCCAAAGAACTCAGAAGCTTTCCTCCTTCTGGCTGCTCCCAAAACAAGCATGGAACTTTTCACATAACTCCGGACCATGAAGATACCGAATCAGCAGTAAAGTCCCCATCAATCGCCTCACATCCTTCCTCAACGCCAGAATAAACGTGGCACTCTTGGCGGCGATTGGTGAAATCATAGTAATCCATCAGCCGGTCGAACGCCTAGCTATGGTCATAAGGGTCTCCAGACCCATCGTAACTCTCCATGTGGGGCAACTTCTTGGTGGTATCTGCCTTCGCCTTAAGAATATCCGAGGAAAATGGGGATGCCTTCTTTCCCGGAGTATCCTTCACTTGTTGAACCTCAGCTAACTACTTCTGGAGCTCCTTCAACTCCTTCACCAAGAAATCCACACCTTATGGTTGTGAAGAGACTTCTTTCTCCTGAACAACCTTCTACTTCTGGGCAGATCGACCCATTCCACCAGAATCCACGACCCTTGATGGACTTCTGGATCTACTTCGGTGTGTGGTCATGTCATCACGACGAGAATATTCATGCTGGTGCTCTCTTCTTCTATTTTCAGGTACATGCTCTCTTGACCGGCTCCTCCGTCTGCCACCATCTCGACCTTGAGAACCAACGATAACAAGTGCTTTCTTAGATAACTCAGGAGTTCTGCTTCTTGATCTCCTTCTTTCCTGAAGTTGACCCCGAGACTCGTGCACGGAATGTTCCGGCTCCTTCCCATCCCGATGTTGTACATCTTTATGACTACTACGCCTTTCAGACTGAATATAGGTGGACGCTTTGTCCTTCATATCAGCCATCCGAAGCATCTCATTATTATATCCTCCTCTCCGCTTAAGAACTCTAAAGCTTTATCGGCTTTCTTCCGCCATCTTCGCCAACTTGCGCCTTTGTCATCTCGACCACTTTGGTGATGGGTTCTAAAGTGAGAACCTCCACCGCCTCCGATCTCGTCACGCCTTTATCATCAACAAACACCAACCTTCGCCTGCTCTCTACTATGAGCTCTCGGACGAGAACCCTTGGAATCACGTTTGGAAGCAGTTCTCTCACTCTCATGAGCACTCTTTGAAGGACCCAGACGATCCTTAATGTAAACATGCCGATGACGAGCTCACAAATTTTCACCTTGTCTTTCTTCCAGTATCTCTTACTCCTCACCATCCTTTCCGACGTAGAACAAACGAAAGTTGTGATTGAAAACTCAATGACACTAGAACACACCCCTCCTTCTAGCGCCAATGTTAACGCCAAGATCTTCTGCCACGTCCCAATCACGTATGATGTCCTGATCCTGCACACTAAACACAGTCAACACTAAAAGCTTGAGCGGCTTCGGATCGTCGGGATAGCTTTCGTGCGTGAGAGTCAAGACAAAGCGATCACAAGGGTTAACAATGGAGGATAAAATATCTAGTGTATTGAGAGAGATAAAATTATCAGTTACCTTTACTTGGATGACTTCCTTGCTATGTTATACCCTACAGCAGCATCTGGTACCACCCATCACCGTCTGACACATTGACCGACCGATGGTTCCCGGCGACCGCATTACACAAATTTCACCCACTACCACCGTGGTCACTGCTTTTTTTGCACGTATCCCCAAGGATCTCATCCACATTAATGCATGGCAGATATAATAGTCAACCATCATGCTTTTTCATCATTACCGGTCAAAGGTGGAGATATTTAATATCTAAGAGGTTAGCCCATTGACCAGGCCCAGTACTTATAAAGACTTAACAGAAATAATATAAGGACTAAGCCCAATATCTTTAGGATCCCATAATGATAACCTAATGGACTAGCCAAATAAATAGGCCCAATAGGTGAAATATCACGACCCAACATTTTGGAATGTAAATAGTAAAGTTACATTAATTGGATGTTAAAGTAGTTACTTAGGATATGTTTGTTTGCAAAGATTATACTTGGGATAAGACTATTAATCCTAAGTGTCTTGTTTGTTTTTAAATTTAGATTTAGAACTATTAGTCCCGAGATTATAAAATGGCATAATAGTCTTGACATTATAATTATAATCCCGGGATTATAATCCTAGGATTATTAGTTTTGGAATTATAATCTCATGTATTATAATTCCGGGATTATAATCCTTGCAAACAAACATAGCATGGAGACAAGACTATTGGCACAATTCTTTTCTTTATTCGATCTCTCATCTATTGGATCAAATGTATCTATTCTTTTCTTTTCTTCGATGATCTCTTAACAGTATCTATTTATTCTTAACTTAGTTAAGATATTTTGGAAGTCTGGGAAAAAATATGCAGAAACCTTTCATAAGGATGGAACTTATACTTTGTCAAGTACTTTTTATTTGCTTTCTAAAAAGAAAATTTATTTTTAGTTTGTTACTTGTAGATTTCAATTAATAGTAGTTACTTGGTTCCCCATATTATTCCTAATTATTGAATACAAATTTGTTACACTTGCATTTTTTCGATGATCAATAAGACAAAATTTAAATTAAGTTTTTTTTAATATATGTGCTTTCTCTTAGAACATCAAATAAAAAACTGATAGAATATATGAGAATAAAATATTTAAATATTGTATGTAACTTGCTAGTTTACCTCTATTATAGCATGTCAAATCAGATTATTGGGAGAAAAAAAAAATAAATTGCATCAATATTGGACATAGTTTGATTAGGAAATAGTGAGAGAGATAATAAAGTTGTTCATGCAATCAATTCCCTTGATTTTTCCCAAATAAAATTGGCATTGTAATGAATGGTGTAAACTAACACTATGTTTCTGAGTTTGAGACGAAAAAAAAAAGAATAGAAAATTTAATTTATGATAAAAGAAATTAAACAGAAAGATTTTGCATTTTCTTTTCTTTCATATTGTTACTGAGTTCATAAAGCAAAAGGGGAAAAAAATTAAGTTTTACATTTACATTACTAATTAACTTTTATAACAGTTTTATTGTGTTTATAATGTAGAGAGTATGATAGAGATTACAAGAGATTTGTTTATGCTATTAAGTTTTCGGTATAAATCTGTCCATTTTTAGACGGAAAACTTAGGCCAAAAAAGTTGTCAAGTTTTACGTCTATTTCTTTTATTTTCTAGTCATTAAAAAATTTAGTAATACAAAAAATTTAAATTTTTGGTCCATTTTTTCCCATTCCATTTTAAAACTATAACACACTATAATAGTTCTAATGGATGAGAATTATATATATATATATATATATATATATATATACAAAAATCTTTTCTTTGCTTCCACAATCTTCTAATGTATCTACTCTTTCTTTTGTTCCAAGTTCTTTCAATGGAGAATATTTTGTTTGCTTAAATATTGGGAAAGTAGAAAAAGAATCTGTGGCAAGCCTTTAAATAATCTCTCTGTAAGGTTTTTATTTCCCAAGTTGTCTTCTCTTCCATCATATTCCATTTTGTTCCATTACTCTTTGTTCTGTGAAACTTGTTCTGTTTTAAATTGTGTCTGCTTCCTAGCCATTGCACTTTTTCTTCTTTTAATTCCACCAACACATTAACCCTCATTCATTACTCTTCCATTCTTCACCTTTCCTGTTTCAAAATTTGAAGGGTCTGCAATTCACTTTTCCTATTTGCTTATACATTGTGAAAACTTTAAACTACAGTCTACCAATTGATCTATTTGCTTTCTCAACTAGACCTACTTTGTTGTTTTCATTTCTTTTTTAGGACTGCTATCTTTGTATTTGTGCATTCCTAGTTTACATCTTTATTTATAGTTTCCCCTAATTGAAAGAGAGAAAGAAAAATACAAGTACAAACAAAAATCATGTGTAGTCTTTCTCATATTCCGTGTGTCGAAAAAGTTGTAGACGATATTTCTAGTGATACAATTGAGGGAGTGAAGCGTGAGTTTCTGTATATGTACAAATACAAGGACAATTTTAACATTCTCAATGCCAAAATGGAGGAGCTTGGAGTCCAAGAGGAGAAAATCAAAAGAAAAGTTGAAAGAGATACGGACGATGGAAAGATAATTGAGAATCATGTGTTGAAGTGGCAGCAAGGTGTGCAACAAATCAAAGGCGAAGTGGAAGAATTTCTCAGAATGGATGAGAGCAAAAGATCCTGGAGGTGCCTTAAAGTGCTGCATTTTCCTAATCTCTACTCTCATTTCCGAATGGATAGGGAGGCCGTAAAGAAGACTGAGAAGGTCAATGGACTAACTAATACTGGTATAAAGCTCGCAGATGGCGAAATTTCTTATCGTCCACACTTTGGTTATGCTGACTTGCCTAGTACAACATCATTTGACAATGACTATGTGAGCTTCAAATCAAGAGAAGATGCTTACAAGAAGATCTTGGAGGCGTTCAACAACAAAGATGTTGGTTTCATTGTTGGTATATACGGAATGGCAGGTGCTGGAAAAACGAGAATGATGGAACAAGCCTTGAAGCAGGCTAAGATGGATGGAATTTTCGATGAGATTGCACGAGCAGACCTCAGCAGCGAAAAGTTGGATGTGAGAAATTTACAAGGGCAGATCGCAAGTTGTTTGAATTTGCACCTACCATTAGAAGAGAACGTGGAGATGAGAGCTTCTCTATTGGCGAATAGATTGACCAAGAAAGGGAACAAGATCCTTATGTTGTTTGACGACGTCTGGGAGGAGCTTCCTTTAAACAAAATAGGAGTTCCTTTTGGAGACTGTAAAAGCAAGGGTTGTAAAATCCTGTTGACGTCTCAAAACCGAGATGTATGCTTTAAAAACAATTGCGAAGATCCTATTGAGATTAAGGTCTTAAAAGAAGAGGAAGGTTGGGATATGTTCAAAAAGAATGTGGGTAGTTCTACTATTACCTCTCTAAATGATGAATCTTTGGCGAAAAAGGTGTGTGACGAATGTGCATGTTTACCACTCGTGATTGCTACTGTTGGAAAAGCACTGAAAGGCAAACCGTATGATTCTTGGAAGGATGCACTTGACCAACTCCAAGATTCCAAACTTGAAAACATTGATGGTATTGATCCAAAAGTGTATACATGCCTGGAGTTAAGTTTCAATCATCTACAAAAAGATGCAAAGTCATGCCTTTTTCTTTGTTCTGTGTTCCCTGAAGATTCTGTTATTTTAATTAAAGAATTGGCAAGACTTGTGAAAGCAAATAGGTTGATTGAGGGTTTGGGTACACTAGAAATAGAAAAGAAAAGGGTGAGGTCCATGGTCGTAGCTCTCAAAAATTCTTCTTTGTTGCTTCCATACGACGAAGACGACACTAAAGTCAAATTGCACGATATTATTAGAAACGTTGCAAAATCTGTAGCAGCCAAAGACCCAGCATACGCGTTCTTGGAAAAAAGTTGTGGCACAAAGTGGCCAGACGTGGAGTACTATAAGGATCAAAAATTGATCTCATTAAGTTTTGATAATATCAATTACTTTCCTCGCGAGGATGATCTCGCGTGTCCAGAACTCCATACACTAGTGGTGAATTTGAATGGGAAATGTCAACAATTTCCAGACAAGTTTTTCAATGGGTTTCCAAAACTCAGAGTATTGGTTCTCAATGGCTGGTCTATCTCTCACTTGCCGTCGTCTCTTCAAAGCCTAACCAACCTCCGTATGTTATCTTTATACAATGCAGATTTGAACATGTCGTTGATCAAGGAATTAAAAGATCTGGAAATGCTTATCATCCTTGATGGTATTAAAGAGCTGTCATTGGACTTGAGAGAGTTGAAATGTCTTCAACTATTGGATATGAGTAGAAATGGTTGCCGCAACATGATAATGCCGCGACATCTTCTATCAAGTCTATCCAATCTAGAGGAATTGTATATTCCATATGGGTTCAGCCCTCGGGGAAAAGAAGAACAAGAAGGAGGAGGAGGAGGAGGAGGAGGAGGAGGGGACCCCATTTTCAATCCCATCCATCATGAGCTAAGTAAATTGACTAACTTGACGACTTTACATATTCTTTTACCAGATGTCATGTTTTTACCAATTGAAAAGATATGCCAGAAGCTACTTACATATGTTATAGATATAACTCCTCGTAATAAACCCTCTGAGATGTTTCATTTAAGAGATAAAAAAAGAGTATTACGTCTATGCGGAGAGCCTATGCAGGGCAGGTCGTCGTCGTTAGAAATCCTGTTAGAAAGTGTTGAATACATGGAGTTGGAGAGCGTGAATGGTTTTCAGACATATTTCAACAATTGCAACCATGGAAAAGCCTTTGCAAACTTGGCGAATCTATCAATTTTGTACTGTGACGACTTGGAGTATCTAGGAAAGCTTCCGCAGAATTACCAACAGCTTCCTCATCATCAACCAATGAGGTCTTTCTCTAAATTAACTGAATTACAAATTGCGAACTCGGGGTTTAAATACCTCTTTTGCCCTTCAAGTGCAAGATGTCTTGGGCATCTTCAGAAGCTCTACATATCTTTTTGTCTGATGATGGAAGAAATTATACGCCCAAGGGAGCAGGAAGAAGAAAACGAAATCATAGAATTTCGCAACTTAAAAGATATGGGTCTTAATTATCTGCTGAGGCTCAAAAGCTTTTATTGCAAAAAGATAAATATGTGGTCAGCAACACCGGATCAGAACAGCTCTACATTCCCCGTGCACTCTCTCTTTAATGGCATGGTATGCTTCTTCAACTGTTAAAAATTTTAATTTCTTTCTTTTTTTTTCTTTAATTTGCACAATTTTTAATTTTTCAAGCTATTAAATTAAAAATAGGAAACAAAATTACAAACAAAAAAAAACTTATGAAATATACCCCCCTTCCAAATTATAAGACCAATATAAACTTTTTAAAAGTCAATTTCAAACAAATGTCAAACTCAAAATTACATGAATTCATATAGTTTATGTCAATACAATTATGAATATCATAAACTACCTAAAAATACTACTAATTATAAGTTTTTATTGTTTTCAAAACTTCAAAGAATTATGCCAATTTTGAATTTGCAAAATTGACTTTTAAAAAGTCAATATTTGTCTTATAATTTGGAATAGAGTGAGTATATAATATGTAATGAAGATATGTGTGACAGTGTGGTTTTGAAATATGGGAGAATTTTATAGTTGGAGAGATGAAGTTAAAAAATAAATTAGAAGACAAATAATATTAGTCGACACTCACTAGTATTATTAGTAGATGACAATAATTATAGGGAGGCTATTATAGCAAAATGATACTTTTCTAATAATAGATGACAATAATTATAGGGAGGCTATTATGAATCACTTCAATGAAAATGTATGTTGATAATAATAAAATAAGTCTATTTTCATTGGGTGTTGCAGGTTTCATTCCCCGTCCTGAAGGAATTCATAATGTATGGTATAGAAAATGTAATAGAGATATGGGAACCACAATGTCACACATCGAATTCATTTTCTCAATTAAAGGTCCTAAGTGTGGACCGCTGCGCTAAGTTAGAGAATGTGATTCCCTTCGCCATGCTTCAAATGTTACAGAATATGGAAACCCTCGAAGTACAATATTGCAGTTCACTAAAATGTATTGTTAATGGAGCAAAAACAGCAACGACAGAAGATCAAGAAGTTTCTGACAACCAGATCGTCTTCCCTGTTCTACAAACTCTATTACTCTGGAAACTGCCAGAGCTTGATAACTTCTGGTGCACTGGATCCATGGGATCTAATACTGACCAACACCAACCCTCCTTATTACAAAAGGTACGTACATGAAGGGAATTACTGTTTTACTATTTTGCTTCAAAACTATCATTTAAAATTACTCTCGACACACAAAGTCTTTTTACGGATTTGGATTCCACGCAGTTGGTTATGGACAGTTATATAAGAATTAGTTCCATTGATATAGCTAGATAGTTATATTTCGGTAACATTTGTTAGACAAGTATTGACTCTCTAGCTATACAATTACAATTCACTGCTGTAAGGCCCAAAACCAATTGGTTGGAATCATGATGCTCTTTATGCATTTAACCTTAGAAAACAGAATTTGCTCTGCAGCTTGTTTATTACGTATTTGAGATCCACCTTAATCTAAACTTGCCAAGCTATTTTTATGGCTTTTCAGGGTTGCACCTATAATTCTTCCTTTGTTTTTGTTTTTCCTTGATCAAGGTACTTACTAGGTTCTAATCTAGACAATTGGGGAAAAGTTTCTGCACTTTTTAGATAATCATGACTAAAATCATACACTTTATCTCGAGGCCAAAATTTAATTGATACATGACTATGTTTGAATTGAATGTTTAACACCAAGTTATTAGGTAGCCAAACCATAATATTGGCATGCCATTTACATATACTGGCTTACGCGCATGTAGTAACTTTCAATAACCGCACATAGCATATTAAAAACACTTTATCTCGACGCAGTAATCTCACCGCTTCAACAAAAAGGCTCTTGGTTTTCTTTACGAATCTTTGTAGTTTTTATAATTAATTATGCATACAAATTGCATTGGTATTGCAGGTTTCATTTCCAAGGTTAGAGAAGCTTTGGATATGGGTAAAACTTAACTGGGAACATATAAGTTTAGGCGACTCAGCTTACCAATTAAGAAGCCTAAGGATATATGAATTATATCCAGTTTTCCACCCAGCTGGCTTGTAAGGTTACAAAATCTAGAGACACTGTTCGTGGCAGAAAATTCGTCCGAAGTGAGCGATTTAGTTGACCTTATGGGGCTAAATGCAAATCTTCCTCATGACCATGGAATTCACGATCTCCCGTGTTTTCAAAGATTAAAGAATCTCTATGTTGTAGATTGTAACCTCTCGACTCTTTTCACATGTTCTCTGGCTAAAACTAATCTCCAACAACTTGAAGAGTTGACAGTACGATTGTGTAAGAAGATGGAAGAAATTGTGAGCGATAAGAATGAAGGGAATAAGAAAATGGTTGCAACCGGAACAAATGCACATGCTGATGAGATTTTAATTGTATTTCCTCGGCTGAAGACAATTGAGATTGAGTTTCTACCAGTGCTCAAAAGATTTTGCGGCAGTGCGAGATATACATTTAATATGCCATCATTAGAAAGAGTTGTACTACGATATTGTCCCCTGATAAATTTCACTTGCCGACAATTAACCACGCCCAAGTTCAGAATATGTGATGATGATTGGGATACTTATCAAGAATGTACGGACCTCAACAAATACTTGCAAACATTACTCGGACCGAAAGGAGGTATGTAACTAACATTCTTACAAGTCTTTGGGTTTTTGAAAAATGGGGCATCTATATATGTTGACTATTTTTTAAAATTGAGTTACTTATCTAGTTTATTTTATAAATTGAGCTACTTATTTTGATTAAATTAGAAACATAATGATTTTTTTAATATTGGGGTACCATATTAAAATTTACATAGTTTTTTTTTTTTGAAAAGAATGGAGGGACAATGGTTCATTTATTAGTTAGATAAATGGCCCGGCCCCAGGACCTTTATTAGTTAGATAATTGTTTTAGAAGGAATTAATTTTCTTATGAAAATTATCTTATTCAATACTCCAATAATCTATTACTATTATTAAAATATTAGTATAATTATAATATAATCACCATTCATGAATCAATTATTCGGTTATAAAGTGAAAATTAAAATTAAAAATTAATTACTCTATCTAATAAAAATATTTACAGTAAAAGTAAGTGTTATATAGAAATAGTAATATTAATATATTACACCTCCGTCAAAAAATAAAAGTATTCCATTGACTTTTGTGGTTAAATTGACCATATTTTTAAATTAACAATTAAACATATATATTTAGATTTTAAAAAACAAACATTGAGATTAATGCTAAATTGTATGTAGTTTATAATATTGTTTATAAGGCTTTTTGCATATATATAAAAGAATAATATGATATATATATTGATTTGAAAATTGGTCAATTTGACCATAAAAGTCAATGAAGGATTTTTATCATGTAGAGGGAATACTTTGAGATTAACTAAAATTTTATTGTTAATTAAATTATATAGTTTGAGAAGGAACAAATTTCTTATGAAGATTGTCTTACCTAAATAATTTTGATTTGTTACTATATTAAAATAAATTTATAAAAATAATACTATTGAATCTGATTTTTATATATATATAAAATACATTGAACAACCATATGATTCAATACCAAATCAAAAATTTAAACTAATTATTATATCTAATATAATATTTATAAAAATAAAATAAAAATACCAACAATATTTTCATTCGATAATAAAATCTCAGTCCTTTTTAGGGGCTATATATACTAGTAAGTGTTTAATGAAAGAACTTGCAATTCTTTGTTCATACACCATAACTTGATACTTGATACTTGATACTTGATACTTGTATAATTTTTTAAATTCTTTTCAGTAACTATTCTCAGAAGCCCTTCTTTATCTTCTACAGTATCTCTCATCAAACCCACTTTAGCCGATCGAAAAGACCTTGAGGAATTCCTCTCTGAAAACCCAACTCAAACTTCTGCCGAACCCCAAAACACCGAACCCGAACCAACCACTGCTGAAGACCCAAATCAGCCTCGATTGAAGAGAAGAGCAACCAAAAAACCCAAAAATATCTCTGTTCCTACTCTTACAGAAAGCCTTCTTGACATGCCCATATCTGAAAGAACCCAAATTCTTCGAACCAAAAAGAAACGCGCCAAGATCACCCCCCTCACAGCCGAAGAGCTGAGGGTTCCTTCCACCAAAGCCAACCACTCTCAAAACACGCCTGCCAAAAACAATGAAACCGACGAACCAGTCGAACCAATCCCTAAACTTGTCAGAAAACGAAAACATACCTCAGACAATCAACCAACCCCATCAACAGAAACACCAACCGAAACCCACGACCCGACCCCATCTGAACATCCAACACCACCCCCTCAACAACCAACTATCCAAGAACCCCCAACACACATACCCGAAGCCGTTCGTTCACCCACGTTATGGCCAGATGACAATGAAGAATTTCCACTGCATTTATATAACCACTTTGTTCTGCCAACCGATGATCATCGCTTCGGGAACACATCAACTGCCAACCTCGTCCGTGCAGCCATGACCCATCAAGCTCGCATAATTCATTTAACCTTAATCTCTTTCATTTATGAACAAATTCAAATACCCAGTACTAACTTCTAAACATCTGCAGGCTAACGGGATCTTCAGGCGACTCAACCAGAAATACAAAGAAATTGAAGCCAAAGAAAGAGTCGCCCGTAGAGAAAACGAACTCCTGAAAGCTACTTTAGCAAAAGAGAGGAATTTGCACGCCAACGCCTCCTTCTTCTGCGAAGACCTCAAAAAAGATAACGCCAAACTTAAAGATCAACTGAAAGCAGCTGAAACCCTTCAACAAAGCACTTCGGAGAGGAACTTCAAACTTACAACAGAAAACGAAGTGCTGAAGCAGAATAATCAAACCCTCACCTGCGAAGTCCACGTCGCAAAGAGAAAAAAACAAAAACATTATCAACTTCGAGGCAAGGTAGAAAAAGAACTTCGAGAGCTCAGAGCCCTTGGCCCTCCATTAACCGAAGAGCTAAAAAACAAAATTCAAAGCGAGTATCGAAAATCTCCAGAACTCACCAATGAAATTATACAAATGTACGCTGAAGGCTACGAAGCAGCCCGAAGCAAAAGGAAATCAAAGCTTGCTGCCGTTGCACTAAACCCATTACTCCTTGATTCTTCTGAAGACGAAGACGAGGATAATGCCAAAGATGACCCCCCACCTTCTTAATTTTATACTTGTAAACATGCAATCTTTGTAATTTCTTTTATATTGTAATGAAATACAACTATCCCTTTTTACTCTTCTTACATACAGTTACTTTGTCAGACAATTGTTAATAATAATCAAAAAATCTGAACCCACACTACTACAAAATAGTAAATAAACAACGTTTAAACCACAACGTTTTTATAAAAAACGTTGTAGTATTTTTTTCCACAATGTTTTTAAAAAAAACGTTGTAGATAGATATACAAAAACGTTATCTATTTAAAAGGTCATTTTTTTTGTTTTAATTAAATAATATTTTTTTAAAACGTTGTCTATGTGATAAAACACGGAGCTCACTTAAAATTAAAAGACTCAAGTCTTTTTCTCTCCGAGGCTCTCTCATTCTTTATCTCTATGCTCGTCGGTGCAGAGCTTCAGTCCTTCTCTTTTCTTTTGTAGCCCAAAACCTTAGCCTCTCTTTTCTCTCGCTCCCAAATTCGTCCCGATCTCGTCTCTGCTTCTCACCACGCCGCCCCAGCTCCGGCCGTCGACTGCTCCACCGTCGTTCTAAACATGGTGGACTGCTCCAGGTCATCTCACCACCGGCGAGCCCAATCGGAACTTAACTTCTGCCTGCCGGAACACCTAGATCTGGCCTCCGACCCCTTCGATGCGCCTTCTGGGAGTTTCGAAGACCTCGGATCGGAAGACGATCTCTTTTGCACTTTCATGGACATGGAGAAGCTCGGAGGCGGTGGCGGTGGCAGATCCAATTTGATGAACCTCCACGAAAGTAGCAGCTTCAGCTTAGAAAACAATGTGAATGCCGGCGGAGAGGGAGAAAAAAGCAGCGGCGGCGGCGGCATCACGAGGCCTCGACATCGGCACTGTAATTCAATGGATAGTTCGACTAGTCTTTTCAATAGTAGCAGTAATAATAGTGAAAGTATTAAGGCTAAGAAAACTATGGCTCCAGATAAGCTTGCTGAGTTATGGAATCTAGATCCCAAGCGTGCTAAGAGGTACCTTACCCGGTTATCCACTTGAGTATATACCATGATTTTTAACTGAATTGCCCAGTGCAATTGGATTTTTTTTGTTTCATTTCCAGCACATCTTTTGATCCATCTTATTATTATTATTAATGTTGCTGTCTGTGCTAGATATGGGAAAAGACTCTTTAAATTAGCAGTTAATTCGTTTATAATATAACTTTGTTTTGCATGCTCATATGCACGATCCATCGTATTTGAACAAAGTCTTAGCAATTGTATATATATGCTCTTCTCTAAAATGTTTGATCCGCATGGATTGAAATAAAGCTACCAGCTTATCCCAGGTAACATCTCATTATGCTGTTGCATTTAATCACTCACAACTTTTGTATCAGCATTTCAGAGTATTATCTGTTATGCAAAAAATTATAACAAGAATTTGTGTGGCTTCAAATATGTCAATTTATAATGGTCTCTAAATGGTGCAGTTTGTGAAGAAGATGCTGGTCTCTTTGCCTTTCAGGTCTCTTTGCCTTTCAGTTCTCAATCACATAGTTCTCCGAGGTGTTAGTGTTTTCTATTTAACAGGGTGCGAGGGTTTTGCTTCTAATGATTATCTGTCAGCTAATAATGGATTAAAACAAGCCAATTATCTAGACTATGTACCTTTGTTTTGTTGAAATCTTGTTACATTTAGGTTGTACTTTTATTAACAATTTGCTACTGCAGATAATTTCTGCAACTGACAGACATAGACAGTCCACTGATCATCCCATCAAGTTTATTTCGAGGAGGCAATCAAATTCCCTGAAATTTAAGATAAAACCAGGTATGTAACTTAAGATATAACCTTATATGGAGCCATTATGATGGTGGCACTAGATTAACAATGCTTGGTTAGTCTCTGAATTCATAGAAAAATTATTTTCGACATATGATTTCACTAATCAAAATTTAAAACAATTTGTTTGACGTTACATGCTATTCCATATTATCTTCCATGATATTTTTTTTTGGCGCCCAAGTGTAAACCATGGACTTACCTTTTATCCTCTATAACATATGATTCTTTGCTCATGGCATATACTCCTATTGTGCTGGAGGGATCATTTGATTTTTTAAAGTTTTTCCTAGCAATGCTTTAGCACTACCTACTATTATGCAGCAATCTTTATTATCACTGCTAATAGAATATGAGGGATTGTCTTCTACACGTGAGGTTCTCTTCAGAATCCAACCATTAATGTACAAGTGATAAGTGGTATTTTTACCTACTTATTGAATACCAATTCATGCGAATTGTGCCCATCTCAAGTACATTTTATTGTGTTTTAGTTGCATTTCACGTTATTTTGCATTGCATTTACTTAAAACTCCTTTTGGTGAATAAGTGCAGGAATCGGCTTAATTTTGGTGGTATTAGAAGGCACGTGGCTAATAGATGCGTGAAGACGAGGTACAAACAAAGATGTGCATGGCATGGAGGTACAATGAAGCATGGAGACCAAGCATGGAGTAAGAGGATCAAGCATGAAAGAATAAATAGCGGCAAGCAGATTTATGTAAGCCAAAAACCGTAACTGTAACTCCGCAGAGTGCACATGCTGCGCCGAACAGACTGGGAGCGCATACCCACATGAAAATACCCGGTAGAAAATGATGACCCATCTTGCAAGCAAGTTACGCGCTACCACGAAAGCAGGACAAGTCACGGGGGGGCACGCCGCGGCCGCTGAGAGGCCTACCGGACAGGCACACATTCTCAGAAGTCTCGTGCCGCATGCGAGACGATATCTTTGGAGAGGCGCTACACGCCAAGAATGCTAATCTTGATCTTTGTAATTTTGTTTTAATTTTAAATTTTAATTAAATGATTTGTAATTGGTTTTTAAATGATTCTAACTGGTGTCAGACGTACACTTGATAATTTTGAGCGTATTTTCATCATAGTAACTAGGGTTCACACCTTGGGAGAGATTCCAACATAGAACGAAGCCAAAACGTCTTCTTCTCCAATTCTTCTTGGGATTCTCTGTCATTGTGGATTTTCATTATTATCTACTGGATTTCTATGAGGATTTAAGCGTTTATCCTTGGTTTTTATTCAGCGACTGGGTTTGATCGTTCTATCTTTCTTATTTCAATTGTTGCTTATTGATCATGTTTAGCGTTGATTCCATAATGGCTTTTGGTTCAGTCATGAACTAAACTCCATTATGGGATTCTAACGGATTTTAATATGTAGTTTGGTTGCACGCTTAAATGCTAGGGTTGTTTTGCATATCATATGGGATATTTATCATGATTGTTTTACATATATGAATGCTTGATCACCATTCGTCTCAGTATTTGTATGGAATTGACAATGAACATGCAAGTATGGATTGTAATCATGTAACATGCGAATATGGGGCTGTTGTATATGGCTTGCGTATTTTGTGAACCAGATAGACATATACTGTTTCACCGTATGAGCTAGAATAAGGGTTTGTGCTTAAAATCAATATAATTGCAATTTCACATAGATATATAGTGATTTTGGTTGTATTGGTGATTACATAGAGTCTAACATCTGTAGATGCTGTGTAAGTAGGTTATAGTGCATTGAAAAATAGTTATAACTCTATTCGTGCTCTTGGCTATTTTCCTATGATATGTGAACATTTCTTGCATGATAGTGGCGATTAGATGAAATATTAAATGAAGTTAGGGTCCCATTATTTCCAGATTATATTTATTCTATTTGTATTCTTATTTTTAGTTGTTATTCACAATTAGTTTAATTCAACACTTTTAGTCATTAGTCTAAGCATATAAATACGGTGAGTTAATTGATGCATGATAGTTTAAATTTAACAACTTTCTCTGTGGGATCGATACTCTACTTACTCTGTATTACTTGTTGACACATGTTTGCTTGTATGAGTTAGAGCTCTTTTATTAGAACCATAAAAGAGGCAACAACAAGCATCTGCATCCGCTTATAAACTTGCTTATGTATTCACCTGTCAAAGACATCAAAGATCAAGCATATCTTCTGGCAGAGGCATGTATGACAAAGTACAAATTTCTTTATCCCATTTTCCTGGAATAGAATGTTGAGCCTGTATGCATGCCTAGAGTTACACACCTAGTTAACATACTAGTTGACATTTCTATATAAAATATCAGACATGTCTTTCTTATACGCATGTGTATATTTAAATTGGAACATTTTATCTGTGGAATATTCTATCTTTTTTCTTATTTTGATCAAGCAACGAGATGCTAAATTTTCTGTGGGCAGATTGTAATATATGGTGGCTTGAAGCATGGTAGTGTGTGTGTTATTTCCAGCATTGGAGCTGTGGCACATGTGTGTTAAGTACTCAAGTTGACTATAGGCACACATGTTAAGTACTCAGTTCCTCTTTAATCAGATTGTTGTGTTATTGTCATGATGCTTTATAACTTGTTTTCCTTGTGATACTGTGCTTGTTATGTCTGGCCAATGTTGATTTGTGTATATTATATACATTTTTATTATCCTGAACCTTTGTCACCTATCTACGAGTATTAATTGGTGTAAAGGGGAGAATTGACATCTTTTATTTGTACATACATTTTTCAGATTATACTGCAGTTGTACATACATTTTTTTGTTTTGTTTTGTTATGTTGCAGTTACTCTTCAGATTATACTGCTGCAATAGATGTATGGTCTGTGGGTTGCATCTACATGGAGCTTATGAACAGAAAGCCTTTGTTTGCTGGTAAAGATCATGTGCATCAAATGCTGTTATTGACTGAGGTAGAACTATACTTTCTAAAGAAATTAGTTACTTTAAAGTTTAACCATTTGTTTATCAACCAAAACATTATCAAGGACGAGACCTAATTCATAGAAAAATATTGTTGTTTGATTTAGATACTAGACACTAGTCAAAGGATATTCACATTGATTATTAAAGCACAAATTTCTCATTATTAGCATACACTACGTCTTTATAGTTATTCAAGAACTACTCAACTATCACATATATTTTTACTACATATTTAAGCATGGAGCTTTGGAGTTTATTTATGATTAGTTCACTTTACTGGATGTATGCTGATGCATGCTTTTATTCTTTTAGCTTCTTGGCTCACCAACTGAATCTGATCTTGGATTTGTAAAAAATGAGGATGCTAAAAGATATATCCAGCAACTTCCTCGACATCCTCGACAGTCACTAGGACAGCTTTTCCCAAATGTTCATCCTTTGGCAATTGATCTCATGGACAAAATGCTCTCATAATATCAGAAAGGATCAGACCACTTTTGCTATTAAAGGTATGAACACTGACCTTTTTGGCCAACATGTCATGGGTATGCAATCAAAGACAAGCACAGAGTGGAGTTTCAAGGGAGGATCAAGAGCTATTAGTGGACCAACCCCATTCAAAGAGTTGTTCTTTACTGAAAAAGCTCCAGTGTGTTTGCTTCATGTAATTCCCTTTTCAAGTATGCTCGGATTAAACAAGTGGTTCTTATGGAAAATAAATTGTGAATAGGGATGTATTATTGGGATGTATTTTGAATGGTATTATTGGGATGTATTTTAAGTAGTTGATACATTTTGGCTTTATATATTATGGCATTAGCAGATTGCAGGTGCACTGGTAATATAGGTGAACCACAATTTTTTTTTCTTTTTTTTTCCCAATTCATTCTACAATATTTTAAAAACGTTGTGTAAATGTGCCTAAATGTTGTCTGATATACTAAACAACAATATTTTTATCCAAAAAACGTTGTAGAATCATACCTTCTACAACGTTTTTAAGCATTTGCTAATTTTTGAAAAATAAATCTACAACGTTTTTTTCCTAAAAAATGTTATGTATTGTGCTTAACTACAACGTTTTAAAAACGTTGTGTAAGGGTGTCAAATAGATGACACCCTTAACCACGACGTTTTTCTGACTGAAACCACAACGTTTTTTTCGCGTTGTCTATTTACTGTTTTGTAGTAGTGCCAACAACAAAAATCAAATAATAATAAATAACTATGTTCACCATCAACGGGTTGACCAGATCCTGTTCAACATCAAAAGGTTGAACAGATCCCACCGAACCACCAAACAATCTTGTTCGTCATCATAAGGACGAACAGATTCTGTTCACCATCTTAAGGATTAAAAGATTTCACCATACCTCCAAACAATCCTGTTCGCCATCATAAGAGCGAACAGATTTTGTTCACCATCTTAAGGATGAACAAACCCCACCTAACCTCTAAACAATCCTGTTCGCCATCATAAGGACGAACAGATCCTGTTCACCATCTTAAGGATGAACAGATCCCACCGTACCTCCAAACAATCCTATTCGCCATCATAAGGACGAGCATATTCTGTGACGCCCCCAAAATAGGTCCAATCCATCCAACCCATTCTGAGTCGCCAAATACATGGTACAGAAATAACTACAACTTTATTATTACAACATATAAACTGTGAGTTTAAATACAGATATTGCCATCTAGACAATATCCACACGCAAATAAATCCCCATCATAATTATTGATACATTATTTTACAAAAATGGTGAGGACTACTAAACAACTCTCTAGAACCTTCATTCCATACCTCGACTAAGATTTCATTACATTCTCGCCTCACGAGAAGAAAAATGGAACAACAAGGAAAAGGGTGAGCTCAATTAGCCCAAGAAAGAATATTATGACTAAGATAATATACAAAAAAATTATCGTTAGTCTCCAACAGGAAAAATCTAATAATAATACAATAGAATGACCAGGTTTAAATCAACAATCTGCAATGAAAACAACAATTCATTAGAAGAGTTAAGTAGAGAATGCAAACTACTATCTTCTATATATGAATTTAAAAGTTCATCGTCGATATTTTATCCCCGTAACATCAATCAATATATATCTCGAATCAAATATTCATCTTTGCACTACTGAGCCAAAGATATTCATCACCGATCATGTTCATCTAAACACTGCTTATCTCTTGCACTACGGCCAAAGATATTCTTCAAAAATCATTCATCTTTGCACTACAGCCAAAGATATTCAATAATATCATCATTTAAGACCGAGGATGATGAAAAATATTTTTAAAGAAACGAATCCAAAGTGAAACAAAATGACAAGGATTAAGGATTAAGGATTCAGTGATTTGTTTTATCCACGTCCAAAAATACCTCAAAAATAATCATAGGGGTGTAAAATTCAAGAATGATCAAAACATGGATACAATCAAAGCTAGTATCCGAATAGATATTTTGGACAAAAAGAAGAAATTTTATTTTTGGTGAATAGTCAGAGATATCGTGAATAGTTTCGCATACACGTGAATAAGTAACTCAAGACACCAAAAGATAGAAATTCCACAAAAAACATCTTCACGCTTACATGAATAGTAGTGAATAAGAACTCGTGAATAGTAACTCGTGAATAGTAACTCGTGAATAGTAACTCATGAATAGTAACCCCGACATGAAAAAGTTCCAAATTTGATAAAAGTTCCAACCAATATTTCAAAGATAATGATATTGAAGAAATAATATCATTTGAGAAGAAAATAACATCCCTTACCTCGAAAAGACAAGATTTCTAGTTGAAACAGGATATAGGCTATGACTTGAACTTGCACCAGTATAGCAATACTCAAAGTATACTCAAAATACTCACAAGAATACGCTTCGATAATATAGAGAGAGAAAACTTCAGCTTCTAAGTGTGATTTTCAATTCTAACCCAAGACACCTATTTATAGGAAAATCTTAGAACACCAAAGCAGAAAAATTTAATATAATATTAATATAATTATACAAATTTTCCTTAGCCCACCTTTTGGTCAAAACACCAGCCACACATGTTAATGATGTCCAAAAAAACACAAAAAAGTTTTTCTTAACAAAAATAATTTAAACTCCAAAAATCAATTCACACCCGATATACCAAAACTTCAATAATTCATAATAAATAGCCCTTTTATCAGAAAATTCGAATCTCGCGAGTTTTTATAGGAAATTCAATTCTCTACAACTTTGCAGAAGAAAGTTTTTCCAAATTCCAAACAGAAATTGACCGAAATCCACAAACGGACGATTTTACAAGCTATAATCAAATTTCAGTCAAGAAATGGGGTCCACCGACACACAAAACATGTGTTAATCATTTAATGCAACAAGAATACTCTTCCTCCTCATATACTCATATATCCCACATTCATTACAAAAAATATCACCAAGTTAATATATTATTAAAATAATATATTTAAATGAATTATTTTATCGTAAAATGATAAAATATTAATTTTCAACAATTGTCATTTTAAAAATTTTCTCCATCTATATCCACATAAAATCAATATTTTCCTCATCATATAAATCAATAATTAATTATTCACAAATAATATTACAGAATCACAAGATCTTGTGACCAGTTGCTCCTGGAAAGAGGGGCTTTCCAATAAAGATTTCTCTCATCTTGCCGCAATTAGGTGACCAAACCTCTCCTTAGGCAGATCTTTTTAGACATTGCCAATAATGTTTTCTAATAATATTATTCGATAATATGAATTATTGCTTCGATAATGGAAAATACTTGTGTAATGACAATTTATCAAAACAACAATAATATAAAATATCAATGCAAAGAATTATTGAATCAATAAAATAAAATCTTGAATAGTAATTACTGTAACAATTATTGAGTAGTGCCTTCTTACGTAAGGATCAATAATTGGTGCAATACCATGTCTTCGCTTTCAACAACGCCATATTAGTGTTTTTTACCACCGGGTATTCCAACAATATAATTGTGAATAACTACGCCATTATTTATAAACAACTTATATTTGTCGTTTTCTTCATCCAATCGCTTCCGTTATGGGGCCCAAAAAAGATCATACCGTCATTTAATATTCCCCGACAAAGATTTAATATTCCACGACCAAACGAATATTCCTCCACAATAATGAATATTTTATAACCACTTGCTTATTCAAATATTTGCGATTTTACCCATAACTATCCACATTAATCAAATCCACCCTTACTATTTCAAAATAATAAATAAAGGAAATTCCTTTTATTTAAAAATTTCGGGTCTTACAACCTCCCTCCTTATGAAATTTCGTCATCGAAATTGACGTGACGTATTCAGTGTTTTCAAAAGATGAGAATACCTCGCTTTCATTTCCATTTCCAACTCCCTGTGTCATTTCCTCAATAGCATGGTTTCTCCACAAAACTTTAACTTGTGGTATAACCTCGGTACATAGGACATGTTCTTTCCTATCCAAGATCTTGGTAGTACCTCCTCAGACGTTAAGTCTTCTTTATCTCGTCCGGTTTCTAACTTCAATAGCGTGGTTCGGTTCGTCCACATATTTACGTAACATCGATATGTGAAAAAACGCGTTATGAACACGCCATCATACTTGGCGGTAAAATGAGTCTATAGGCCACGGTTCCTATTCGATAGAGAATTTCAAATTGATTAATAAATCGAAGGTTTGAGCTTTCCTCACCTCACCGATTCTCGCTTTTAAAATAACAACTTCTTGCACCTCCTTCTTCAAATTCATCAGCTCGGGTGTGTAGCTTGAACAACTTTAACTTTATCGATTAAAGTCGATTATACTCAGATATCATCACGTGGGTAACTAGAGTTTTCATCTCCATCTCTATTATTTGTAAATTATACTGAAATGAGTCTTTGACAATATCGTACTCGTATCAGATATCGATCTTCTACTCAACACGTCACCTACCACGTTCGCTTTTCCGAGGATGGCATGGGTCGAACATGTCTTTGAAATGAGTCTCCTCTTGAGTTCTTCAAGCTCTTCCCACATTCCTTGCTCCATTCGAATTTTGTATCTCTACGAGTCACCGCTAAGTTAATGGAATAGCGATTCGAGAATATCCTTCAAATCGAATCTCCGATAATAACCAACTAATCCTGAAAGCTACGTATTTCGATTACCGACTTAGGTTGTTCTCAATCGCGACTCATATCCCAACCTTGGATAGCACGTTACAATGACACCTATCGCCTTTACTATCGCATTGCGAATATGGTGTCCCCCCTACGGAGAGTCCGGTTCGTTGCATTCCACAAAGGAAGTCACCATATAAAAGGCTCGGTACCAAATTCTATAGTTGAATTTTAACTCCTCAAGTTCAATAGAGCCATTCGATATGAGATTTTAGAAATGAGTTTTGTACTAGGGTTCAAAGTCGATACAAAATTTAATATCGCTTTGGGAGTAAACCAAGAAATTCTTCAGAAATACGTCGGAAAAATCAATAACAACAGGAATATTATTCAAATCTGACGTGTCTTTATTCAAATCCATAACATGGACTAAGAAAATTTGACATCCGTAATAAACGAATGACTTCATGGCTTGATATGAAAATGTTTGACTACAATGGTTTGATTGCTTGAATTCGAATAACAGGTTGCTTAGGAATATGAAAACTAACAACCTTACGAAAATAATCAATTTCGGCATGATGAGTAGTTAACCTTAAAATCACATCAAAAGCAAATATCTCTATAGAAATAAGGTTAACAGGTAATGTGATAGTGCCAACCTGAATCAAGCAAGATTTTTAAACAACGGATGTAATGAAAGTTTCTCCTAATGGAGTCTCCACAGATAGGTCAAAGTTTAATTTCTCCGTAGTCAAGTTCAAACGTTGAGCGCAAGCAAGAGAGATAAAAGAATGGGTAGAATCGGTATCTAGTAAGGTATAAACTTTGCAAGAATTTATAATTAACTAACCCGTGCTAACTTCATTCGGGTTCTTTGCATTTTGACCAGTCACGATAAACGCTCTTCCAGGAATCGTTGACTTTGATTTTTCTGGGACAATATTTTGAATCACCATTCCCGGCTGGATCGGGTTTTATATCTGCGTCTAATCTCGGCGATATGTCCTTCTTTTCCACAATTATAGCATACCTTAAATCATTGGGGCGCCTTGGTGATATGTCCTCTTCTTTCAAGCATTTGTAACATACTGACCGGTGGTCTTTCTCCTCCTTGGAACCAATTCTTTGCCAGATCGTCGCCTTCACATGGTCGTTGTTAAATCTCCTCTTTTAAAATCTCCTCCCGATTCGCTTCTTCTATTTTCATGGCCACGATTACCACCAGTGTAGTGGTTACCGCCTTTGTCCGTATTCTTCTTTCTCCGTGGTTATCGTTATTCGATGACCGCTATCTTCTAGATGATCCTGGTTATGGTCCCTCGGTTGAACGTACTTTCGTTATCTCGCTTCTAACAATCGAGCCTGCTGACAACATCTGAATAGAGAGAAAATTTATGAGAAATGAGATACTTGACGTATGCCGGGTTTCAAACCTCTCGAAACATTCGCGTCATACGCTCCTCATTCTCCACTAAATGAGGTGCAAACTCGATAACTCATGCCGAACTTCGCCTCGTCTTTGGGACACCGCGTTATTCTCGCTCAGGTCTAATAAACTCCACTTCCTTCATATGACGAATACTTTCGTGGAAGTACTTGTCATTGAACTGCTTCTGAAATGTCTCCCACGACATGCCGAGTGCACTGGATGGGTATGCTTCACGAGACTCCCACCGTGATCCGCCTCGCCACGGAACATAAAAGTAGCGAATGGAACCTTCGTTTCCTTCTTCGCATCCCAAGACATCGAATATCTTGGTAATTTGCTTGACCCATGTTTCCGCCTATGATCGGATCGGCTTTCCCTTAAATTCGGTGGTCCCAACTCTTTGAATCGCTTGGTTGTGACAACCCGTGAATTGCTATCATTTTCTCTCAGTATTTTGAACACGAGTCTCCTCGTCGATTTTGCATGAATCGCAAAAAGCTTCTAAACATCCCTCGCTTCATCATCTGCTTAGTGGTGTTGTTCACGGAGGAACATTGCCACTGTTGTTGCACGTTCTCCTCGTTGGTGAGTACAGAGCATCTCCACTATCTCATTTACTCCATCATTAATATTCTCAATTCGACATTCTCAAATCTTTGTCATAAAACAAGGGTTAATTAAGGAAATCAATATATCACAAAATATTCCTATATCTTGACCAACTAACAAATAAGCTTAGGTAGGACACACTAGCGAAGGATTTACTCGCCTCTCCCTTCCTAGTTTTATTCCACGATCTCATGGGAGATCATATCCCTAAGCTCGATACCAACCGTGGCGCCCCCAAAATAGGTCCAATCCATCCAACCCATTCTCGAAGTCGCCAAATACATGGTATGTAAATAACTACAACTTTATTATTACAACATATAAACCGTGAGTTTAAATACGAGATATTGCCATCTGATAATATCCACACGCAAATAAATCCCCATCATAATTATTGATACATTATTTTACAAAAATGGTGAGGACTACTAAACAACTCTCTCTGAACCTTCATTCCATACCCACTAATAGTACTCGCTACATTCTCGCCTCCCCGAGAAGAAAAATGGAACAACAAGGAAAAGGGTGAGCTCAACTAGCCCAAGTAAAGAATATTATGACTAAAATAATATACAAAAAAATTATCGTTAGTCTCCAACAGGAAAAAAATCTAATAGAATACAATAGACAACCGGTTTTAAATCAACAATCATAATGAAACAACAATTCATTAGAAGAGTTAAGTAGAGAATGCAAACTACTATCTTCTATATATGAATTTAAAAGTTCATCGTCGATATTTTATCCTGTAACATCAATCAATATATATCTCGGAATCAAATATTCATCTTTTTACTCTGAGCCAAAGATATTCATCGATTGATCATGTTCATCTAAACACTGCTCATCTTTGCACTACGGCCAAAGATATTCTTCAAAATCATTCATCTTTGCACTACAAAAGCCAAAGATATTCAATAATATCATCATTTAAGGCCGAGGATGATGAAAAATATTTTTAAAGAAACGAATCCAAAGGAAAACAAAATGACAAGGATTAAGGATTAAGGATTCGTACTTTGTTTTATCCACGTCCAAAATACCTCAAAAATAATCATAGGGTGTAAAATTCAAGAATGATCAAAACATGGATACAATCAAAGCTAGTATCCGCATGAGATATTTTGACAAAAGAAGAAATTTTATTTTTCTATTGAATAGTGTCAGATATCGTGAATAATGTGTCGCATTACGCGTGAATAGTAACTCAGACACCAAAAGATAGAAATTCCACAAAAACATCTTCACGCTTACGTAATAGTACTCGTGAATAGTAACTCATGAATAGTAACTCATGAATAGTAACTCGTGAATAAGAACTCATGAATAGTAACCCCATATGAAAAAGTTCCAAATTTGATAAAAAGTTCCAACCAATATTTCAAAGATAATGATATTGAAGAAATAATATCATTTGAGAAGAAAATAACATCCCTTACCTCGAAAGACAAGATTTAAAGTTGAAACAATTTGATATATAGGCTATGACTTGAACTTGCACCGTATAGCAATACTCAAAGTATACTCAAAATACTCACAAGAATACGCTCGATAATATAGAGAGAGAAAACTTCAGTTTCTGGTGTGATTTTCAATTCTAACCTAAGCACCCTATTTATAGGAAAATGCTTAGAACACCAAAGCAGAAAATTTAATATAATATTAATATAATTATACAAATTTTCCTTAGCCCACCTTTTGGTCAAAACACCAGCCACACATGTTAATGATGTCCAAAAAAATACAAAAAATGTTTTTCTTAACAAAAATAATTTAAACTCCAAAAATCAATTCACACCCGATATACCGAAACTTCAATAATTCATAATAAATAGCCCTTTTATCAGAAAATTCGAATCTCATGAGTTTTTATAGGAAATTCAATTCTCTACAACTTTGCAGAAGAAAGTTTTTCCAAATTCCAAACAGAAATTGACCGAAATCTACAAACAGACGATTTTACAGGCTATAATCAAATTTCAGTCAAGAAATGGGGTCCACCGACACACAAAACATGTGTTAATCATTTAATGCAACAAGAATACTCTTCCTCCTCATATACTCATATATCCCACATTCATTACAAAAATATCACCGTTAATATATTATTAAAATAATATATTTAAATGAATTATTTTATCAGAAAATGATAAAATATTAATTTTCAACAATTGTCATTTTAAAAATTTTCTCCATCTATATCCACATAAAATCAATATTTTCCTCATCATATAAATCAATAATTAATTATTCACAAATAATATTACAGAAATCACAAGATCTTGTGAACCAGTGCCGCCCCAGAAAGAGGGGCTTTCCAATAAAGATTTCTCCTTACTGGCGCGCAATTAGGTGACCAAACCTCTCCTTAGACAGAATCTTTTTAGACATTGCCAATAATGTTTTCTAATAATATTATTCAGATAATATGAATTATTGCTTCGATAATGGAAAATACTGTGTAATGACAATTTATTGAAACAACAGTAATATAAAATATCAATGCAGCAATTATTGAATCAATAAAATAAAATACTGAATAGTAATTACTGTAACAATTATTGAGTAGTGCCTTCTTACGTAAGGATCAATAATTGGTGCAATACCATGTGCTACTGTTCAACAACGCGTATTAGTGTGTTTTAACCACCGGGTATTCCAACAATATAATTGGGTAATAACTACTGCCAGATTATTTATAAACAACTTATATTTGTCGCTTTCTTTCATCCAATCGCTTTCCAAGTTATGGGGCCCACAAAAAGACTGCAAGGTCGTCACATTTAATATTCCCCAGACGCATTTAATATTCCACGACCAAAAGAATATTCCTCGACAATAATGAATATTTTATAACCACTTGCTTATTCGAAATATTTGCGTATTTTACCCATAACTATCCACATTAATCAAATCCACCCTTACTATTTCAAAATAATAAATAAAGGAAATTCCTTTTTATTTAAAAAATTTCGGGGTCTTACATATTCTGTTCACCATCGTAAGGATGAACATATCCTACCTAACCTCCAAACGATCTTGTTCGCCATCATAAGAACGAACATATTTTGTTCACCATCTTAAGGATGACAGATCTCACCGTACCTCCAAACAATCCTGTTCGCCATCATATGGATGAACAGATTCTATTCATCATCTTAAGGATGAATAGACCCCACCTAACCTCCAAACGATCTTGTTCGCCATCACAAGGACGAACATATCCAGTTCACCATTTTAAGGATGAACAGATCCCACCGAACCTCTAAACGATCCTGCTCGCCATCTTTAGTACGAACATTTCATGTTCACCATCTTAAGGATGAACAGATTCCACCGAGCCTCCCACCAATCATGTTCGCAATCTTAAGGATGAACATGTCCTGTTCACCATCTTAAGGATGAACAGATTCCACCAAACCTCCCAACGATTTTGCTCGCCATCTTAAGGACGAACATGTCCTGTTCACCATCTTAAGGATGAACAGGTTCTGCTCACAATCTTAAGGATGAACAGATTCCACCAAACCTCCCAACGATCTTGTCCACCACCATAAGGATGAACAGATCCAACTTACCAAATATAAATTAAACAAAACAATAGTGGAGAAAAATGCTTCTTTTATTGATAATTGTTGAAAGAATTACAGACTCAAGAATTCTGATATCGACTCTACTCAAAATATTTTTGAAGTCTTCCCGCATGCCAAGTGTTCTTCATTTCAGACCCATCCATTGCTCGTAACCGATAAGTTCCCGATTTTGGTACTTCGATGATTTCATAAGGACTTTTCTAGTTTGGCATCAGCTTTACCAAATTCTGAGGCATAGAAGCTTCCACCTCCCGAAGAACCAGATCACCTACTTCAAACCTTCGAAGCTGCACCCCTTTGTTATAATACCTGGCCACTCGACGTTGATATGCTGCCAACTTCACCAAGGCTGTTTCTCTAACCTCCTCAAGCAAATCCAGATTGAACTGAATTCCTTTCTCATTATATACTTCTCGAAACTTACTGACCCAAAGAGACGGTGAACCAACTTCCACAAGAACCAAGGTATCCGAACCATAAGCCAATCTAAAAGGCGAATCTCCCATAGTAGTTCTCAACGTGGTTTGATAAGCCCATAATACACTAAGTAACTCCTCCGGCCACCTTCCTTTTGCCTCACCAAGTCTTCTTTTAATACCATTCAGGAGGGTTCTGTTGGTCACCTCAACTTGCCCATTCGATTGTGGATACGCAACCGAAGTCTTCCAATGCTGAATTCCCAACTCCTTTAAGAACGCCTCAAACTTTGATCCCACGAATTGACGTCCATTATCTGAAACCACCACCATGGGAATGCCGAACCGGAACACCACATACTCCTTTAAAAACTTCAAACATTCCTACTCCGTAATCGACCGAAGAGGTTTGGCCTCAACCTATTTAGTCATATAATCAATTGTTACTATAACAAATCTGACTTGCCCCTTAACCTTCGGAAACAAACCTAGTATATCCACCCCCCAAACAACAAAAGGTATGGGAGATAAAACCGAATACAATTCCTCCGGCGGCTGATATGGGATCAGATTGTTCAGCTTGGCACTTCGGACACTTCTTTACATAATCGGTTGCTTCTTTAAAAATGGTCGGCCAGTAATACCCTTGCCGAAACACCTTATACGCTAATGACTTCGCCGCCATATAATCACCACAAATCCCTTCATGAATCTCTCGAAGAACGTACTCAGCTTTAGATGGTACCAAACACTTTAGTAAAGGAGACGAATAAGCCCGACGATAAAGATTCCCATTAATAAGCACGAAGTTCGAGCCTCTGTACTTAACTTTTTTTGCTAGCATTCGATCCGAAGGTAGTACGCCATTTGCCAAATAGTCTAGGTATGGAGACATCCAACAATTAGACCCACTACACCAAAAATGGCCTCTAGTGAAGGACAAATCCTTCACAAGACATACTATATCACTCACAAATGATTTATTGCGAAGAAATATTTCTTTCACACGATTGCTCGCATTAGACCTCCTCGCAATTGGGTATCCTTCGCTAAGTAGTAGCTAAATATTTTTTGTGAAGGATATATTGTGAATAACTTTTTTATTCACAAATTGTATTTGGTAATGGAATATTGTTATTTAGTGAAAGATTGGTTTCCTTCACAAATAATATTTTAAGAAGGACTATTTGAAATTAGTGAATAACTTTATTCCCTCACAAATAATATATTATGAAGAACAAATTTATTTAACGAGAGAAAATTGTCCTTCACTAATTATAAATTGAGAATGCATCTTCAAATTAGTGAGAGAAACAATCCTTCATTGATGACTAACTAATTAACTAAAAAATATTTTAGTGAGGGAAGTAATCCTTCATTAATGTCCATTTCTCAAGTAAAATCCTTCACAAATTATAAATTTGTAAATAAAAAATTAATTGATAAATAACCAAAATTCATTGCAAATTATAATTAATTTTCAAATTAGTGATTTCATATTTATTATTATTATTATTATTATTAATTAATTACTATAATATATACTCCCTCCGTCCCAAGATAAAAGTCCTGGTTGACTTTTTGCGCATATTAAGAAAGAGGATAAAATGACAAAATTGTCTACATTCAAATTCTTATTTAATTGCATATGTTTTTGCACATTACTAGTGATACTCCATTAATATGCATAGAGAATATAAATATATCAATTAATAATATTATAGGTAAATTATTGTAAAAAATAGACCATTTAAGGTAAGTAGACATTTAACTTGGGACTACCTAAAATAGTAATAAAGACTTTTATCCCGGGACAGAGGGAGTATTAAATTTAGTATTTCAAGTTCATATAAATGCCATACCTTTTTTTTTGCTAAATTTAAACTGTATTAAAAAAAAGAGAGAATGTAAAATTTTCAAGGGGTATGCCCCAGACCAAATATACCATAACCATTATAGGACATGCCCTATGATGGGAAAAGTATACCAGAAGCACAAGGCTAAACATCAAGCATGATACAAAGAAGCACAAGGCAAGACTATACATCATAGACCCAAGAGCAAATACAAAAGGAGACCAGTAGCCCAAAACCAAGAGGATGCTTGACAGTGACAGCAACAGACAGCCGCAAAGCCAGCAATCCAGTCCAGCAACAAAATCAGGAAAGCAGCCAGACAGCCTGCATAGTCAAACAGCGCAAACAACAGCGATACAACAACATAACAGAGACAATGCAGCCTAACAGAGACAAATCCACTTAAATTTAGGACATAATATCTGCAACTAGGTAACTGCATTCAATAAAATGGTGACAGACAAATCCGTCAACATATGTTAGTTACATGTATACGGTATATGTGCGCGATGTGTACCTAATCCATGTAAGAAAGAGCCAAAACGCTATTTGACCTAGTTGTATGGGGACACTTAATTATTATGACTAGTATTAAACTAGTTGCAACATTCCTTCCCAAATCACTAACTTGATACTTACGCCCTAACATACAAGACCATGCATGCTAGAAAATTTGTTTAAGAAGTCAGTTAAATGGATGAAACCAATCACTTAGCAGGTTAGACAATGTGACATGCAATGACGGTTTATATAACATAAACTTGTTACAAATGATGAAACCAATCCCTTAGCAGGTTAGACAATGTGACATGCAATGAAGGTATATATAACATAAACTTGTTACAAATGACTAGTTCTGGAGAATAATGATAAAGAACCTAATAATAAGAACAGGTGGTCGTAAAAAGGCATAAAACTATCCACGGTTTCCTTTGTTTAAAACTAAATACATGCATGTCATCTGTCATCTGTCATCTGCCATCCAATCAAAGATCCTCAATTATTATAAATAGAATCTCAGGGCACTAAAAAATTATCCGATAAGAGCATATAAAGCAGTATAGAGCATAGAGTAATTTTGAGAAAGCATAATAGAGAAAACAGATTAAAAACATCTTCCTACTGAAATTCAACAGCTCAAGCGTAAAAGCTACACACTTGATACATAAAAAGATAACTCGGATGCCTTCACAATCAATTAATGACAAGTTAACAGATCAAAATAATTGCAGTACCAATTGACACCTATTACTGCTAATCCAAACTAAGAGGTGAAAGGTAAAAACGAACCTGATCCATGACTTCCTTTATCATTTCTCTTGCCATCTCAATCTGTTTCTTATTGCCAGTCACTCGCACTGTCCTTTCTTTTGACTGGTCTCCTTTAGGAAGATGTTTGGGTATCAACTAAATAACAAGCAAATGTCAATACTTATAGCGATACCTATCTCCCTACTTAAATTCTGTTAGCTTTAATATGCTCTCTTCACCTATATTTGAGTAGAGAGCCATACAACATCAACCACCTGAATGTGTGCCCTTGATCTTGTCTGAAGATTTTTAATTGTCTCTCCACCTTTGCCAATGATTAAGCCAACCTACAATAGTAAAAAAAAAATTAATAACTGTAGGGGAAAGGACAAGGATGGAGCAGAGGAGAGGGAGAGACAATAGCAAACATAGAAAGAGAAAAATGTCACATTCTCATTTGGAACTTGTATCTGAATTTGTTCTCCAGCTCCAGCAGCTTGAACTGTACTGAAGCCCCTAGCCACAAGAGAAGGGGAACCCCCGACATCAGCCTGCACAAAATAAAATTTAGCCTAGCTGCAATTTCAGAGCCTCAGAAGAGGCAAACAGACATATAACTTGACAAAACAGAAAAGTAGGGTTATGAGTACAGGAGATTGTTAGAGCAAGGGAAAGATACAAAGACCCAAAAAATACCTCAGCTATTACATCTTTGATCAGTTTCTCAGCCTTGTTTATATTCTCGAACGTCCCTATAAATTCAACAGGCCTGGTGCCAGCATGAGGATCAGCCTCAACATCCTTTGTGATTTGAATCCTTGCACCTGAATTGAATTGGAGGTACCTAATAGTATCCCCAGCCTTGCCAATGAGAACCCCAACCTGCCCCATAATTCCCATAACAATATTAAATTAACAAGATCCATTGAGAAAACAATAAGAGGGTAGTCGTTCAATTTGATCAAATACGCTAGACATGATAATAAACTGAGTCATTAGGATTTGCACAAGAAGCTCATGTTGCACTTAAGGTATTCTGTGTTGTATTCACCTTAATTTTGATAATTAATTAATGACTTTCATTTGATCTACACACTAAGTAAACTTGTTACATGTCTGACAGGTTCCAGAGGAGTCGCACAACTATTCAGAGTCATGATATTGAGTCAAGTTACTCAAGTATAATTGAAGTAACACCAAGTGCACCCAACGGTCATTGGAGTGAAAGCCAATCAAAACTTGCCACCTTGAAAGTCAGATGATGGAATTTTTCAAAAAGAACCTAGGAGGAATCGAGTTGACTGGAGAAAGACGAGGAAGACAAACACTAAACAGACAAAATGTCACCATCACCCAGCGAGAGTAACCGAATCTATCTAACTCAAAATGGAAGAGCAATCAGGCAGAATGAAAGGAAATAAAGGCAATGGTCAAAGTTATTCCAAATAGATGAAAACCAATACTGTGCAAAATTATTCCAGCATTGTTTTGGTACTGTGCAAAATTATTCCCGCTCAAAAAACTGATTTAATAAACAAGTATACTCTTTAAGAACAATGCGTAGATGTTCATGTTCAGGCACAATTGTGTATAACTGATACATCAAGAGAAATAGAGTGAGAGAGAGAGTTTCAGTTACTTCCTTCCCTCTAACAAAGACATTCAATTAGGATATTCCAATCCAACAACCTCTAATGGAGTCATTATATGAGCATGATCTAAAGGTTAAAGTGCCATGTTCAGGGAACGAATACAAACACATGATACAGAGGGGGAGAGATGTATACCTGAATAACACTATGAGCAGCAAACCTTAGTCTGCTACTGTGAAAGCTGGCATCTACTTTTTCCTAGGACACACGAGACAATGACTTGTATCAATGACTTGTATCCTGCACATTGCAGTTGACAGGCAAACATCCGAGTCTACACCACCTTCTTTCCCCTCCCTCCCTCCCTCCCTCCCTCAAAGTGTAATGCTAATAGTAACCACACACACACACAAAAAAAAAAAGAAGAAAGAAATTTACAATCAAGTCAATGTAGTTTCCATATTGAACAATTTTATTAACCAATTACCAGCTTTGATTAAGATGGATGTAAGTACATTAAAGAGTATAGGTTTTAGTACTGATACAAGAACTTTGTTGTAAACTCAATAAGGTAATCTTCAGCAACAATGACAGCATCCCAATTGTTCCTAATTCTAAGTACAGCTAAAGGGGGAAAGAACAAAAATAAATTAAAGGACTAGAGATCTGGACGAAGGATTGGATCATTCAATAAACATGTATTAAAATTAAAAGGCATGGGCAATATTTGAAACTCAATCATTGAAGATTAATAGCAAATAGCAAATAGTAGCAGCAGCTCCATAAAGTAGTAAAAACCAAGGAATTTAATATTAAACAACAAATCCTAGAAGAATAAAAAAAACAGCAACTAGAAACTGAAGCAAGATCAAGATAATAACACTGGGTTACTAAACAAAGTCGTATAGATATATATAAGAAAGTTCTCACTGGGTAATGTTTTGTAGTATCTGGGACTGGGAGGATTACAAATTACAGTTAAACAGGGGGGATATTGGAGAAGGAGAAGCCTTTGTAGCCCTTGTAGGCGTAATAGGCAATCCGAGTATAGTAGAACCCCGGAATGAAAAGAACCGAACCCAGAATAACAAAGAACACCCCTGGTAATTTTAAAAAACAAAACAAAACAAAGAAGTGGAAAGTAAATGGCAAAGTTGCAAATAAAGTTCAGTCACCAGTTCCTCTGCATGGTTTAGTCCAATTAAAGAAATCCCAAAAATAAGAAACCATGGAAAGGAAGAGTAACGGAGACAAACCTTCTAAAGATGGTTGCATTGTCTCTGTTATGTGCCTTTTTCTTTCCCTAACATCTTAGTTTCAAGAGGAAAGATACAATATTCCTGGAATTGGATCCAATAACCTAAGTAAACACTTGCAAGTCAATGTCTAAAATGCTAATACCCAAAATGAATTAAAACTTGGGCATGTAAAACAAAAACAAGAACAACAAAAGAATAATGGTATATTTTAGAAATTCATATAGTACAGGATACAAACATTTCATACATTCTTCTAACAATGCAGAGCCGGTCCTGGGTTTTCTAAGGTGCAAATTTATTCAAGTGTGCCCCTTTATTCAAATTAAATAAAAAAATAAATAAATTATCAACTAATTATTATTTTCAGTAAAGAATATTAGAAACTTTAATTTTTTTTTTCCATAAAATGAGTAAAGTTTCATAAAATATAGATTTAACAAAATTAAAGTTTTATGAAACCTTATTGATTTAAAAAAATAATCTTTTTTTTTCCTTTTGAAAATAAAATTTATTTTTTGAATCTATATTTTATAAAATTTTACTCATTTTTTAAAATATGAAGAATTTTCAAATTTTTTTCTTGAAAATAATATTTATTTATAAAATTATTAATTTTTTTTTTGAAAAATTGAATCAGTTTTTCTATTTATCTTTTACTGTTTTTTAATTTTAATTTCTATTTTTAGTTTTTTTTAAAAAAATTTATAATATTAAGAATGGGTCATTCATTAAAAAATTAAGTAGACATTAATTTAATTTAAAATCACTTTAAATTTTTTGAATCTATATTTTATGAAACTCTACTCATTTTATGAAGAAAAAAAGTTTCTAATATTTTTTACTTAAAATAATAATTATTTTTAAAAATATTTAAAATAATTATTTTAATTAGTTTGATGGAGTAATTTAAAAAATTAAAAGTTCAATGGTGTAATCAGTAAAATGTGCCAACTACAGTGGGTAATTCATTAGTTTTGTAGATAAAAAATTAAAGTCTGTTTATTTTTTTAAACGGAATGTACCAATTTCAAAATAATAATTAGTTTAGTGGTGTAATTTGAAAAATTAAAAGTTCAATGGTGTAATCAGTAAAACCTACCAACTACAGTGAGAATTTCTTTAGTTTTCTCCAATGAAACCTAAACCACACAAAACATCATTTAAAATGTCTTCTTGTTGCACTTTTAGATGCAAAATCATCAATTATACTATCATATTTAATGTTTTCTAACATATCATTTTTAATGCATAATATCGCTAGTCTTTTTCTTATTTTATTTTTTTATACACATAAATATATAACCTTATAAAAAAATTGCCTCAACTGTGGGCCCCGGACGGTTGCCCTGTTGGCCCTTGCCCAGGGCCGGCTCCGTAACAATGGCAAGTCTACATCCTAATTTCTATTGAGTTTATTAATCCTATTGAGTTTGCCCCTCTACTAAAACAGAACTGTAGAATTTGGTCTTCAAATATATTATGAGTTATTTGTTCCCAGTAAAGACCAGCTGCTACGAGTGGCGATTCTTTTATTGGAAAAGGATGGTATACACCAAACAGGGAAAAATAACACTTGCCTCTGTTGAAGACTCGAAGAAGATATAGCTACATATAGTCCTTGAATTTGGACATATAAATGTAAATAAATTGTTGAAGATTACTTCTTTTTGTAAAAATTGGTTATAATGACTTTTATTCAGTATACTTCCCAACAACTAAGTGTTGGAAGATTTTCTTTAAAACTGGTCAATTTCATCAGAAACATTCACTAAATGCATACAGTCAAGACAAGATAGCATTTACCAATATAGGCTAAAAAAGCATAATTTCTCCAATGAAACATAATTGAGGTGTAAAAGCCAAAACAAACTAAAAAAGCAAAATTAGTTCAGTGCTGATCAGATCATGCATAAAAATCATACAAGCGAGCACATTGCACTAAATTTAGAATCTTTTAATCAGATCAATCAACCCCAAACATTCAAATCCCTTCTGCTTACAAATTCTACAAATGTATAATGCATATTCAACATACTATGGATTAAGATCGCAATATAAGAGCAATAAACCAATTATTGTACTTAAAGTCTAGATGCTGTCGTTTACGCTCATAAATTAACTTCACTTTTACTTCACAATTTATAATAATTAGCACAGTAATAAGTAAGGATCGATCCCACAGAGAGTAAAGTTGTTTTATAATTATTCTATTATTTCAACAGAAAATAAAGATGGGGTTTTGAAAAATTATTTTTAAACTAAGAGAACAAAAATTAATGATTTAACCAAATATGTAAAAACTTCAGTTCTACAGTTCAGTTTCACCAAGTACAACAATCAATTAATCAAGTAATTATTATTTTGATATTTTCCCTTCAATGAAATTATTAGCCCTAGATAACAATAAGTTCTGCTATCCGAAATTCTCCTTAGATTATCACTGTATGAAACAAGCTCTCCACTAGATTCTTCTAACTAGCATACAACCTAGAATAAGCTCTCTAGATTTAATATGATAGAAGCATTAAGAATTAGAGAATTAGGCTAATCCAAGTAATAAACACATAAGCTCGATTTGTTTAACTTATTTTCTGATAATCTTAGTAATACACAAAAGCTTGTCCACAATTAGTATTACCAAGTTGCTACTTATGATAAAGACAGATATTAATTACACGTAATACCAATCTTAATCTAGCATATGATAATGATCAAACTAACTCAATTGGCCATATCAAATTAAATAGATCAATTTGTTAGTTCCCAGTAGGCACAATAGATCTAGAAGGGGGGGGGGGGGGGGGTTGAATAGATCCTTTTTAATTTCAATACTTTTCTGATTTATTTTATATTGCTAATAATTTAGCATGTGACAAACATAAGAATCTTTTCAAGCACAGCGGAATAAGTAAAAGATCCCCTTCATTGATATATTCATAATCATACATACATTGTTCGTAGAGTTAATTCAGTGGTAAGCAGTTATAACATACATAGCAGTTATAGCAGTTAATGTACATAATGTAAACGACATAAAGTAAAAGACACAAGCGGTTTTAAGTGGTTCAGAGACTTAAGTTCCTAATCCACTCTTCTGCTTTCAACTAGCAGGATTTCCACTAAGGAAGGCAAGACCAATCACTAAGATTCTTTCAAGGCCGCAGACCTTGACTTGATTCACTAAGAACTCTTCAAAGCCGCCACTTTGGAACTTCTCTAGTTCCTAGAACTCTTCAAGTCCAAAGAGCTTGGAACATCATTTAGTCCCCTCCCACAAGGACCCTCGAGCCCCGGCTTCTTGTTGTTGTAGTTGTTGGTGCTGAGCTGCTAAGATGTCATTAAGCTCTGAACATCTTTTGTACTTAGCAGCTTAGTGTGATCTTCTTTACTTTCAGCTTCGAGTCCGGACCACATCTTCTTTGGTGCAGTTGATCTTTACTCTCTTCAGCTTATCTTCATCTGATGCCAGTTGTGCACCATCACCATCTGGGTTTGCCAAGTCTCTGTGCTTTTAGTAGTCTTCGTCTGGAACTTACAATCGCTGAACCCTTCTTGAATACTTTGCAGATATGGTTCTGCACTTGTTCGGGCCACTTTTCGTTCTTGGTGATCCGTAGAGTGGCTCTCTTGATCTTCTTTGTACTCACCACTTTTCCTCATGCTATCTTTTGGCCTTCTCGGCTCTCACTTGGCCGCCATCTTTAGTGGCATTCTCATCTTTATTGAGTGAAGCTTTGATCTGTATGAGTCCTTCTTCAAAGCTGCTTCACTTCCACCTTGGTAGTCTCACTTTCACTGAGACTTGTTCTATTGATCTTTGGTGGAACTCGTAGAGTCAACAATAGCATTCACCAACTCAACGATTCTGCAACAATACTATCATCAGCTCTTCTAGATCTTTGAAGCTCTGTTGATTTATACTACTTCCCAATCTTCCCGTTGGAAAGTACCCGTTGAAGCTTATTTAAATTGCCTCGCAGATCTCAAGTTATTTAGTGCAGACTGCAGATGTGACATGACATCTTTTTCTGACTTCCTGACACTGCAGTCTGTTGTTTTACCAACCCTGTTAGATATGTCACTTTGATATCTCGGGCAGGTCTACGACTTTATTTCACCCTTCTGATTCCTCGATCAGAGGTTGTCCTTGCATCGATGCTCTCAATAAGCTCTTGTCCGAATATTACCCTTCAGATTGAACCGTTGCCAATGCTTCAGTCTTCAGCTATTCGAACTCTACGATTCTGATGCATATCTTTATGGACCTGATCGTAGTGTTCTTGTTGACTTGTAGAAACAACACTACGATCTTGAAGAATGTTCACTTGATCTTTAGTGTAGAACACCTCTTCCTCTTTTGTCTGATGCTTCATTGCTTCGCTTGCACATTTTGCCTCATTTGTTCTCGAGATCTTCGATGGCTTGATTCCCTACTCTGGCCTCTTCTGAATAACAAGACACTTCAGATTTGTGGCGTGTCCAGCTCGCTTTCTCCTTGTGATCTCCCGTTCACTTATCATCAATGGACTGACCCAATGCTTAATCACTTTAGCCTTGTTCTTCAGAGGCTGACCAGTATCTCAGTGTGTACTCCATCAGTTCCTTCTACGTTTAGCAAACACTACGATCTTGGTTGCTTCCAAGATCGTTGTCATCTTTCTACTTGACAACTACTGCATATGTTGACTTTCCTTAGTCAGCTACTGAAGTCTTCTTATGATCATCTTGTGGAAGACTTCATCTCGAATGGCTTCACAACTCAATCTTGATGCTGATTGGGTTGGTGCTTAGGTCTTCTGTTAGCTTGTATGCCATTCATTGAGTGCTCTCTGGTTTCCTTCAGGTGGGACGTATCTATACAGTGTCAACTAGAGGCTTCATTCCTTTGGATATTCTGGGAGTGCTCATTCATTGAGACTCGTATTTGCTCTACGATTCTGCCTTGGCATTGTGAGCACATCTGTTGAGGTCTTAGTTCTGCACTTCTACGATTCAGCTTTGGCTGTGTCACTATGACTCTGAGATCAGATCTTGACACTCTACGGTTTCTATCGTTGTGTTTGTTGTCTTCATCTGATCTTGCTTGACTACGATCTCTGCCTTTGATACGATCAGTAGACTCTGCGATTCTGAGTGTAGTCTACAATCCTTTACTTGTTTTTGGCAGATGCTCGGTTAAAACTTGTAGGCGGTGTCTTTTACGATTCGAACACGACTTCCTCAAATAGACTACTGTCCATGAGGAAGTTCTCCTCGACACACTACGATCCTTCCTCGTCTCTCCTGGAAGTTTATGAATTCCGAGATCAACTATCTTGCAGACTACGATTCTGCCTTGATAGCTCTCGAGTTTTCCTTGACTCTCCTGGCAGACTACTGTTGGGTAAAATCTCATTACGCACAACACGCAAGTATACGTGGTCAACAAGTAATAAAGTGATAAGTTGAGTATCGTTCCCATAGAGAATTAGTTAATAAAAATCACCAAGTATTAACCCGTAACCAACTCAATCTTATTTAAACGAATGAATTTCAAATTATATAAATTAAACTACTCGAGAAGATTTATGTTCTCTTCATTTTACTGTGGTGCACTTTTGACGCTTTCAGGGTCGGGTTCTCATCACCCTAATGTTGTTCACCAAAATCAATTATTAAGTGACGTATAAAATACGACACACACATCTTAGGTCCTCAATACAATTATATATTGCATGTCATGCCATAGTAAGGACTACTAATGCTATCATCTGGACCGTCACTCCATTCCCCGACTAGTCCCAGCTATATTCTCATTTCCTGAAGAGAACAGTGAAAGAAAGGGGTGAGCTCAACTAGCCCAGTAAGAAATATTATGACTAAGATAATGTAGAATAAATTATCATTAGTCTTCAACAATGTTAAACTGATAAAATACAATAGACATCTAGTTTAACTGCAGAGGAATAAACAATCCATTAGAAGAGTCAAGTAGAGCATAATATCTACTATCTTCTATGATTTAAAATGTTTTCATCAATTTTTATCGCTGAGACTCAGCTTAATAAATAAACCACATCATCGAGTCATCCCTGCTTTACGGGCCAAGGATATTCATTAAATTATCAATGGTCATGACTATACCGAATAATCCCTGGTCATATCATACCAAAAACTGTCCATCAATTCACTACAGGCCACTGAGGACTTTTACCACATCATTTATAACATTACAAGTCATGATTATACCGAATAATTCCTGGTTATAATCATACCAAGTCCATCTCTGCAAGTAAGCCAAAGATGACTTTCATCACAATATAAGCATGAGAGTGATGACAATAATATAAGCATTAATCAAACGAAAACAATGATAAATAGTAAAGACTTTAAATTTATCCAAATATTATCTATCACTTTAAATAACTCATAATCTAATATTGTTAATATTATAACAATATTTTAATCACTTCTTAAACTTATAAATAATTTATTTCAATTGTTTACACTTTACCAAATAATGCATTTAATTATTCAAAAATTCCATACTAATAAGATTTCATCACCAATGATCAAATCCCTCATCAAAAATCTCCATATACCCTATATAGGATTTTTAAGCCATAAAATCATATTTACCAATTTTTCAACTTCACATAACATATTTAACTCATATGTTCATAACTAAACCATTTTCATGAAAAATTACCAAATTACTTATTATTTTTTTATCCTTTGTTCAAACATATATACATATATTTCATACACAACAAGTAGTTTTTTTATAATTTTTCAACTCCCTTAAGTATTTTTTCAAAAATCAATATCTAATTAACTCCTTAAGAAATTAGCTACCTCAAGTTTAACTCCAGAAATTCCCAAATCTTGGCAGGATCTTACATATGTTAACATGAGCTTCCAGTTTAAATTTCATGGTCATCAGAGTTATAGAACTCCGGTTATAGCGTTTTTCGATGGAAAAACCTAAATATTGAAATGGTCATAACTTGCTCATTTTAAGTCGGAATGAGCTCATTTTTGGACAGGAGGTACTTTATACCATATATTTTCATGTCCCAAAAGGCTGGAATATTTCTCACAAACTAAGTGGCCGAAAATACCCTTTTAAATTTCTGGACAGTAGCCTTTTTGGTACTTTGCAGTTTTTGACTCCTTTACTAAAATCTGTCCACACGAAAATCTACAACACCTTTTCCAGTGATTCCACTTGGATAAGTTAGAAAACTCATAGATCTAACTCTAGAACTTGATTACACTCAAAAATTCGAAATATAATAGGAGATATGGTCAATTGAATTTCATGTTCCATTTTCACCAAAAATCTGATTTTCAACCCTTTGTGATTTCTAAGAAACTTTCATGTTTTCACATAATAACCAACCTAAATCATCATAACACTTACTAATACTACATATACCCATGATTTTTATCAGTCCAAAGCTTTTATTATGACTTCCATCATAATCAACAGTCCAATGCTTATATTATGACTTTCCAGATTTTTTTTGAGGGTCAGAAAAATTACGAAACTACAAATGGATTTTCACCCGCCATGCGGTAATCCACGTAGACAGATCATTTCCATAATTTAACAAGAAATGAATATAAACGATCATTCACCATGCATGTGGTAATCCACATAGATAGGTTATTCCAACAGAATAATAAAGAATGAAATAACAGAAGAATTTACCATGCATGCGATAGATCGCACAAACATATTATTCCCAACAGAATAATAAAAAATGGAACCAGGTCATACGTAAATGCACGTATGTGATATTCGACGAATAATAATAAAGAACGGAACTGTGTCAAAGTAAATTTAAGACCGGCTGTGATATTCCAAATGTAATAATAAAGAATGGAATAACAACAAAAATCACCACGCATGCGATAGACCACACGATATGAGTTATTCCAATAGAATAATAAATAATGGAATCAGTCATGCGTAATACGCACGCATGTGATATTCTAACAAAATAATAAAGAATGGAATAATGTAAAAATTTCACCACGTATGTGGTACTTGGCGTATACAAGTTATTCCAATGTAATAATAAGGAATGGAATAATGAAGAATTTCACCATGTATGCGGTTCTTCAGATATACAAAGTTATTCCAATGAGAATAATAAAGAATGGAATAATGTAAGTTCTCTTCATGAATATGAAAGAAATAATACCCTTACCTTATAAAGAAGAGTACTCCGTGGTAGGTATGGGGGATATACTTGAAGAAAACTTGCACTACGCTCAAAGCTTCTTAAAACTCTAAAGAAATACGCCAAGATTATAGAAGAGAATTCTCCTAATTTCTAGTGTGATTTCAATTCTAACTAAACATCCTATTTATAGGAAAATAGAAAGGATACTATGCAATAAAATATAATATATATATATATATATTTTATTTAAAATCTAACAAAAAAATAACTTTATAAAAGTATTCTGCTTTTATATAAAATTTTTTACTATGCAAACACTATCTTGTGTACTATGCAAACACTATGCATAATAAAATATATTATATTCTAATTATTATCTAATAAAACAAATAACTTTATAAAAGTATTCTATTTTATATAAAAGATTTTACTATGCAAAATACTATGCATAATAAAATATATTATATTCTAATTATTATACAATAAAACAAACAACTTTATAAAAGTATTCATTTTTTTATAAAAAGCTTTTCTGCATTTTATTACATTAATAATACTAATAAAACAAAATTTATATATATATATATATATTATATATATAAACTTCCATGACTTCATAAAAAGACACCTCAATATATTTAACAACATTTATCATCATTATTATAATTCACAATATTAATCGACTGTGTCGCTCCTGTGAAAGAGGGGGGGCTTTCCAATAAGGATTTCTCCCTATTGGCAGAACTTCTAGACATCGTTAATATTGCAAATAATAATATTAATAACTTCGTCGTCTCAATTATTGATTTAATAATATATAAAATATCGACAATAATTGAATCAAATAACGTGTGCTACTATGCAACCACACGTATTACTGTACTTTTACTACCGAGTAGTTCAACAGTTTAACGGTAAAACTTCCGCCGTTATTTTCATAAAAATATTTTTGTCATTTTCTCAATCCGACAATAATTCCGTTGTGGGGTCCATCAATGATTATATCGTCGTACGGATATTCTCCGACAAAAAGAATATTCCCCAACCAATCTAATATTATGTAACAACTTGCATATTTTGCAAAATTTATAAATACTACCCACAACTATAACATTATCTCAAATCCACACCATAATATTAAAAAAATATTTCGAGAAAATTAAATTTTTATTCGTAAAATTTGGGATTTTACAGACATCGTTTGGGCTTTCATGTTTATTTCATGTTCTTGGCTTGGAACTTGGGTTATACTGTAGAACTTCTTCTTAGCTTTTTGGAACATCTTGAATCATTCCAATTGGAGTTCGGATGCAAGAGTTATGATCTTTGTACCAATGGACGTTGAACTTCACTTTTTGGGTGGCCATTCGCATAGCAGTCACTTCCAGACCAATTTCTACCTTTATACGTCCATTAGATCTCAATTCGTAAATAATGAAAGTTGTAGAGCTCGTCGATATCTTCGATTTGATAGGTGACGGGCCTCGTAACTCCTCCCGGATCAAATGCTATGGTTTTGTTTACTAGAGGACGGTCACAAGAAAAAGGATGCTGCTGGGGGGGTACAAGTTGCAAAATGTGGGTATGCCAGCCGGGTTGGCCCTTTAAGTTTTATACCCCATACCGGGGGCCAGGGTGCAAGAAAAGTCATTTTTTGTCCGAATTTTAGTTCGAGAAGGATTGACTCGATTCGATTGACTCAAGGACTTCCAAGAGGACTTTAAGACATATAAAGAGACATATAAAAGGAGGAGAATCAAAAGTATTAGGGGAGAGAGAGGATTCCATTAGATTTGATTAGAGTAGAATATGGGAAAACACAAGTTCTTATGAGATTTGGAGATTGAAGCACTTGAAAGCCATTGGAGATCCAGATCAAGAGCGAGACGGAGGACGAATTTGCCGACAACAGATTCACTTCTTTTCCTTAATCTTATTCTTATCTTTTAATGTGTATTCAAGTGTGGATTCTTAGTTTTAATTCAATGAACTAATTCTTTGTTTGAGATTACAATGGATCTTATTGTGTAATTTATTTTAATATGTTTCGCTATCAATTATTATGTTCTATTGTGAAGATTATCTATTGTGATTTGGACTTAATTGTTTAATTGATTGGCCATCAATTATCGTGATAATCTATATGAACTCGAGAGATGAAGTTTAGATTTAGATCTGATCATGATAGCATGTGTTTGTGATTTCTGCATAGATGGAATTCATGATTCGTATTTAGGATAGAGATATGACTTTACGCCATATGTAATCTTATAGAGAACTTGTGCTTTAAATCCTTTTTAATTATAATTCACATAGAGATATAGTGGATTAGTTAATTAGGGTGTCTTGCTTAATTCTATCATCTTTGGATTTAATTGAGTATGGGTATTATGCATCGAGATGTGGTTTTATCTACTTTAGTGTTCTTGATTAACAATTCAGAATAGAGAATAATTGATGAGAAGTGTGTTAACTTAAATGAAACAATAAGTGAAGTTGTGATTTTAAATCTCCGTAATCTTAATTTAACTAGTGGAATTTAATAATAGTTTAATTATATAATTTGAAATTCATTCGTTTAAATAAGATTGAGTTGGTTATGGGTTAGTACTTGGTGATTTTTATTAAATAATTCCTCGTGGGAACGATACTCTACTTTCACTTTATTACTTGTTGACCAAGTATACTTGCGTGTTGTGCATAATTAGATTTTACCCAATAACGGGTAGGACACTCATCAATGTACAAAAAGGTAAACTAACTATGAGGGTCGAAGATCAAGAAGTAAAATTTAATGTTTTAAAGGCCATGAAGTTCCCTACGGATGAAGAAGAGTGTTTTAGGATGGATATCATTAATCAGATAATCAGCGAAGACATGGGTAAAAGTTTGGCTAACGATCCATTGAAAATGACATTATTAGGAGATGAAGATTTAGATGATCCGGAGTTTGTGGATTACTTGCAGATGCTAGACTCCCTGCCACGAGTTAGCAAATTTAAAGCACCATTTGAACCATTGCACACGGAGAAAAGTGCCACAACAAGGTTGAAACCATCATTGGAGGAGCCACCTGCTCTTGAGCTAAAGCCAATACCTAAACACCTCAGGTATGCGTATTTAGGCAATTCTAATACTTTACCTGTTACTATTTCTGCTGCACTTAACGAATTGCAGGAAAGTAAGTTGTTGAGGGTGCTTAGAGAACATAAATCAGCTATAAGATGGACAAACATAGATATCAAGGGGATCAACCCATCCTTTTGCATGCACAAAATTCTAATGGAAGAGGATGCAAAGCCAACGGTGGAGCAATAGAGACGGCTCAACCCAATTATGAAGGAAGTTGTGAAGAAAGAAATACTGAAATGGTTGGACGCCGGTATCATCTACCCAATTTTTGACAGTAAGTGGATTAGTCCTGTTCAGCGTGTGCCAAAAAAAGGAGGAATGGCCGTGGTACAAAATGATGACAACGAGCTAATTGCGACGAAGACAGTGACTAGTTGGACGGTTTGCATGGATTATAGGAAGTTGAATAAGGCGACCCGCAAAGATCATTTTCCTTTGCCTTTTATTGACCAGATATTGGATAGATTGGCGGCCATGAATTTTACTACTTATTGGATGGGTATTCGGGGTACAATCAGATAGTCATTACTCCTGAAGATCAAGAGAAGAAAACTTTCACGTGCCCATACGGCACATTTACATTCAGAAGAATGTCCTTCAGTTTGTGTAATGCACCCGCTACCTTCCAACGGTGTATGATGGCCATCTTCTCGGACATGGTGGATGTGACGCCCCCAAAATAGGTATATATCACCTATTATGAGTTGCAAAATACATGATACAAAATACAAATACAATCTTAAATATACAACATGAGCTGTGAGTTTTAATATAAATATTATCTTCTAGACAGTATTCAAACTAAAAATAAGTCCTCAATACATTTATTATCACACTATTTTATAGAATAGTGAGGACTACTAATGCTATCATCTGAACCGTCACTCCGTTCTCCGACTAGTCCCTGCCACGTTCTCATTTCCTGAAGAGAACAATGAAAGCAAAAGGGTGAGCTCAACTAGCCCAGTAAGAAATATTATGACTAAGATAATGCAGAATAATTTATCTTTAGCTTTTAATAGTGTTAAACTGATAAAATATAACAATCATCAAGTTTAATTGCAGCGGAACAAGCAATCCATTAAAAGAGTCAAGTAGAGAATAAAATCTACTATCTTCTATGATTTAAAAGGTTTTTCATCATTTTTATCATTGAGACTCGACAAATAAATCATCCACATCATCCACACTTTTCGACCAAGGATATTCAAGTAGTATCACAACCATAAATTATCCATGCACTCGGGCCAAGGATATTCGTGTATTCTTCAATGGTCATGATCATGCCAACAACTGTCCATCAATGCACTACGGGCCAATGAGGACTTTTACCACATCATTTGTAACATTACGGTCATGATTATACCGAATAATCCCTGGTCATAATTATACCAAGTCCATCTATGCACTACAGGCCACAGATGACTATTAACATAATATAAACATGAGGATGATGACAATGATATAAGAATTTAATAAAATAAGTTCAAGAATTAATTTATCCAGGAACCAATAACGTCCAAATTGTCAACATGATACTTCTTTGTGGAGTAAAATTCAAGAATGCTTAGAAGAATATTTTCATAAAAAGATACTGGATGAAGCGCAAATATCAAAGATATTCCACTAATTTCATGGAGTATAAAAGCCAAAACTTTAACGAACTGAGTATAATAACGAATGAAATAACAAAAGAATTCACCAAGCATGCGATAGATCAAGCATGCATGGAGTTATTCCAATGAATAATAAATAAATAATGGAACCATGTCATTCGTAAATCACAGACAGGATGTTCCAACAGAATGATAAATAATGGAACCAGGTCATGCGTAAAGCACAAACAGGATGTTCCAACAGAATATTAAAGAATGGAATAACAGAAGAATTTCACCATGTATGCGGTACTTCGCATAGACAGGTTATTCCAACATAATAATAAAGAATTGAATAATAGAAGAATTTCACCAAGTATAGGGTAGTCCAGCGATATCAAAGTTATTCCAATGAATAATAATAAAGAATGGAACAATAGAAGTTCTCTTCATGAATACAAAAGAAATAATACACCTTACCTTAGAAGAAACTGGATATAGGAGTAGTGAAGTAGCGTAATATTTTTCTTCTTTCTCTCTATAGTTTCTCTCTCTAGAGTTTCAATGAATTAAATAAGAAATAATGAAGGAATGAACTTCTATTTATAGGAGAATGGATTTGAATATTAACTAATTCATGAACGGTCGAGTTGATTTACTTTTAAAACTAGATGACGGTCCATATTAAATTACTATGCAATATTAATAAAATATTCTAATAAAACAAAATCTTTTAAATAAAATATAATATATTCTATTTATAATCTAATAAAATGAATAACTTTATAAAAGTATTCTGCATTTTATATAAAAAGATTTTACTATACAAACACTACATATCAGAGCCTTTATCAAACACTTATGCATAATAGAATATTATATATTACATTTATAGTCTAATAAAACGAATAACTTTATAAAAGTATTACATTTTATATAAAAGTTTTCGCTTTATTACATTTATAATAATAATAAAACAAAACTTATAACCTTTATTATAATTCACAATATTAATCGACCAATTAGTCCCCTGGAAAGAGGGGCATTCCAATAAGGATTTCTCTCCTATCGACGCCAATTAGGTATTTCTCCTCGACAAAACTTCTACATCGTTAATATTGCAAATAATAATATTAATAACTTTGTTATCTCAATTATTTTTTAATAATATATAAAATATCGACAATAATTGAATCAAATAACGTGAGATACTATGCAACAATTACTATAGCAATAATCGAACAAAACCGAAAGTGACTTCTCACGTAAGCATCAATAATCAAAATCGTGCACTACTTGCAACCACGCGTGTAATATCGTACTTTTAACACCGGGTGTTTCAACAGTTAACAGTAAAACTTCCGCCGTTATTTTCATAAAATATTTTTGTCGCGTTTCCAATCAAATGATAATTCTATTATGAGGTCCACCAATGATTGTGTCAGTTATCTGAATATTCCTGTTAAAACGAATATTCCCAATCGAATATTATATAACAACTTGCGTACTTTACAAAATTTATAAATATTACCCACAACTATAACATTATATCAAATTTATTCCATAATATTCAAAAATGATATTTATAGAAAATCATCTTTATTCATAAAAGTTGGGGTCTTACAATCTCCCCTTCTTATGAAATTTTGCCCTCGAAATTAGGGTACGTACCTAGTATTTATCGAAGAGGTAAGGATACCTTGATTTCATTTCAGATTCTAACTCCCAGGTCATTTCCTCAACATCGTGGTTTCTCCACAAAACTTTGACTTGAGGTATAACCTTGGAAGGTAGAATATGTTCCTTCTTATCCAAGATTTGAACAAGAACCTCTTCATACGTTAAATCTTCTGCTATTTCGTCCGGTTTAACTCAATAATGTGGTTCGGGTCTTCTACATATTTACGTAACATGGATATGTGAAAAATGTTATGAACACGAGACATACTTGGCGGTAAGCGAGTCTATAGGCCACAGCGCCCTACTCGATCGAGGATTAAAAATGGGCCTTTGCGTTGACAATATCGCACTCGTATGATCTTCTACTCAATAAATTACCACTACAAACTTTTCCAGGATGGTATTGGATGGTATGATCATAATCTTTCAGCAGTTCAAGCAACGTCGTTGTCGCATGTTGAGTTCCTTTTGAGTGAAGAAATATTTGAGGCTTTTATGATCCATAAAGATCTCCACTTTCTCCCCATACAAGTAATGCCTCCAAATTTTAAGTGCGAAGATAACAAATGCCAACTCTGAGATCATGAGTAGGATAATTCCTCTCATATTCTTTGAGTTGTCGTGAGGCATATAAAGCTATGACTTTCCCATGTTGCATGAGAACACATCCCAACCTTTGCCCAATCATCATCAGATGACAATCCTCGAGAACCGGATGGTATTGTCGAGCAGTCTTGAAATGAGTTTCCTCTTGAGTTCTTGAAAACTCTTCTCACATTCCTCTCTCCAACCGAATTTTATATCTTTTTATAAGACCCCAACTTATTATTAAATGAAATTGAATTTCCACTATTTATTATCTTGAAATAGTAAGGGTTGATTTGATTAATGTGGTTAGTTATGGGTAAAATGCGCAATATTTCAAATAAGCAAGTAGTTATAAAATATTCATTTTAGCGGAGAATATTCATTTAATTCGTGGAATATTCTTACCGCTGCGAGAAATATTTGTACGACGACGCAGCCTTGTGTGGGGCCCCATAACTAGGAAGCGATTGGATGAAGGAAAACGATAAATATAAGTTGTTTATAAATAGCAGTAAGTTGTTACTGATTAATCTTGTGAATATGCGGTGGTTAAAAACACAAGAAGACACGGTTATTGCACCAATTATTGATTCTTACGTAAGAATGCACTACTCAATAATTGTTACGGTAATTACATTCAATATTTTATTTTATTAATTCAATAATTGCTACATTGATATTTTATATTGTTGTTGTTTCAATAATTGTCATTACACGTATTTTCCATTATCGGATCAATAATTCATATTATTTGAATAATATTATTAGATAACATTATTGGAAATGTCTAGAAAGTTACGTCTAAGGAGAGGTTTGGTCACCTAATTGCGCCAAAGATGGAGAAATCCTTATTGAAAGCCCTCTTCCTAAGAACTACACAGTTACCAATATTGTGATTACAATAATATTATTTGTGAATAATTAATTATTGATTTATATGATAAGGAAAATATTCATTTTATGTGGATATAGATTGAGAAAATTTTAAAGTGACAATTGTTGAAAATTTGATATTTTATCTTTTCGATAAATAATTCATTTAAATATATTATTATATTTTAATAATATAATAATGATGATATTTTTACAATGAATGTGGGATATATGAGTATATGAGGAGGAGGAGTATTTTTGTTACTATAATTGTTTAAAACATGTTAAACATGTTCAATGGACCCCATTTCTTGGTGAAATTTGATTATAGCTTGTAAAATCGCTTGGTTGTGGATTTGATCGATTTACATTTTGGAATTTGGAAAAACTTTCTTCTGCAAAGTTGTAGAGAATTAAATTTCCTATGGAATGGACATAAGATTCAAATTTTTTTGATAAAAAGGCTATTTATTATGAATTATTGAAGCTCTGAAGTTCCAAAATAATTGATTTTTGGAAGTTTTAATTATTTTTAATAAGAAAAACATTTTTTTGTAAGTTTTGTGAGGTGGGCTACTTGGTGGCTGATGTTTTGGGCAAAATAAGGATGCGTAGGAAATTTAAAAAAATATATTAATATTTTATTAAATTTTACATTTTGGTGTTCATTTTTCCTATAAATAGGGTCTTAGGTTCGAATTGAAAATCACACCGTAAACCCAAGTTTTCTCTCTCAGTATTATCGAGTGTATTCTTGTAAGTATTTTGATACTTTGAGTGTTGCTATTCTCAAAGTTCCTTCAACGTTATATTCCAATATATTAGAAATCTTATTCTTTTCGAGGTAAGGATGTTATATTTTTTAAAATGATATTATTTCTTCTAATATCATTATGCGGATTATTGGTAAGATTTTTCTTGTGAAATTCTTGTCTTTTAGTGTCGGGTTACTATTCACGATGATCACGACACTATTCACGATATCTGTGATTATTCACGGAAAAATTAAATTTTGTTTTTGTCCAAAATATCTATTATGGATACTAGCTTTGATTGTATCTATGTTTTGATCATTCTTGAATTTTACTTCACTATGATTATTAATGAAGTATTTTTGAACTCGGATTGTTTAACGTACGAATCCTTAATATTTGTTCTTTTGTTTTACTGGATTCGTTTTCTTTAAAATATTTTTCATCATCCTCCGTCCTAAATGATGGTATTATTGAATATCTTTGGCCTGTAGTGCAAAGATGGTTGATTTTCTTATGAATATCTTTGGCCTGTAGTGCAAAGATGTACAGGTGTTGAGATGAACATGACCAACTGATGAATATCTTTAGCCTGTAGTGCAAAGATGAATATTTGATTCAAGATGAATATTGATTGATGTTACAGGGATAAAATATTGATGATGGACTTTTAAATTCATAGATAATAGTAGATTTCATTCTCTACGTAACTCATCTATGAATTATTATTTTCACTGCGAATATTGATCTGAAACTTGTTGTTTATTGTATTTTATCAGATTTTTCCCTGTTGAAGACTAACGATAATTTGTTCTATATTATCTTAGTCATAATATTCTTTACTGGGCTAGTTGAGCTCACCATTTTCCTTTTTGTTCCATTTTTCTTCTCAGGAGGCAAGAATGTATCGAGTTCTAGTCGGGGTGTGGAATGATGGTTCTAGAAAGTTATCTTAGTAGTCCTCACCATTTTTGTAAGATAATGTATCAATAATTGTAATGAGGACTTATTTGGGTGTGAATATTGTCTAGATGGCAATATTTGTATTTAAACTCACAGTTTATATGTTGTATTAATAAAGTTGTAGTTGTTTCTGTACCATGTTATTGACGACTCAAAGTGGGTGATGTATACCTATTTTAGGGGCGTCACAGTTGGTATCGAGCTTAGGATATATGATCTCCTCGGAGATCGGGGAATAGAACTAGGAGGGAGAGACAGGTAAAACCTTCGCTAGTGTGTCTTACCTAAGCTTATTTGTTGGTTGGTCAAGATATAGGGGATGTTATGTGATATGTTGATTTCTTTAATTAACCCTTGTTTTATGGCGGTGATTTGAGAATGTCGTGCGAGAATGTTAACAATTGGAGTAAATGAGACGGTGGAGACACCTTTACCCACCAACGAGGAGAACGTGTAACCGGTCGGCAATGTTCCTCCTAAAAACAACACCACTGATCGGATGATGAGCAGCGGAATGTTTGGAAGCTTTTTGCGCTTCATGCAAAATCAAACGAGGGAGACTCGTGCACAAATACAGTGGAAATGATAACAACGCATACGGTTTGTTACAACCCAAGCGATTCAAAGAGTTGGGACCACCGCATGCAGGGAAAGCCGGATCCGATTAAAGGCGGCGTGGGTCAAGAAAATTACCAAGATATTCGATGTCACGGATGCACGAAGGAATGAAGGGTCCATTCGCCACCTTTATGTTCCGTAATGAATGAAGCAGACATCGGTGGGAATCGTGAAGCGTACTCCATCCAAATCACGACTCAAAGGCATGTCTTGGGAGACGTTTCAGAAACTTTTCAATGATAAGTACTTTCCTAAAAGTATTCTTCATATGAAGGAAGTGGAGTTTATTAGATTGGAACAAAACCACATGACGGTGTCCCAGTACGAGGTGAAGTTTGCAGAGTTATCCAGGTTTGCACCTCATTTGGTGGAGAATGAGGAACGTATGACGCGGATGTTTCTGAGAGGTTTGAAACCCGGCATACGTCAATATCTTATTTCTCATAAATTTTCTCTCTATTCGGATGTTGTCAACAGGGCTCAATTATTAGAGCGAGATAACGAGTACGTTCAACCGAGGGACCACAACCAGGATCATACTAGTGACAGCAATCATCAGAACAACGATAATCAGTGGAGAAAGAAAAATACGGACAAAAGCGGTAACCACTTTGGTGGTAATCATGGCCATGAAAATAGAAGAAGCGAGTCGGGGGGAGATTATAAAAAGAGGAGATTCAACAATGACAATGCAAAGACGTCAAAGACCAAAGAAGAATCGGTTCTAAGGAGAGAGAGCGACCACCGGTCGTATGCTATAAATGCGGGAAAGAGGGACATATCAGTCCAAATTGCCCACAACAGTTTAAGGTATGTTATAATTATGGAAAGGAAGGACATATCGCTCGAGATTGTACAGTAGCAAAACCAAGTCCAGCGGGGATGGTGACTCAAAAGGCTGTTCCAAAAAAGTCAAATTCAACGGTTCCTGGAAGAGCGTTTGTCGTGACTGGTCAAAATGCGAGTAACCCAAACGAGGTGATCATAAATAAGCTAATCATAAATTCTTGCGAAGTTTATACCTTACTAGATACTGGTGCTACCCATTCATTTATCTCTCCTGCTTGTGCTCAACGTTTAAACTTGACTCCGGAGAAATTAGACTTTGATTTATCTATTGAAACTCCGTTAGGAGAAACTTTCGTTACATCCACTGTTTATAAATCTTGTTTGATCCAAGTTGGCACCATCACATTACCTGTTGACCTTATCTCTTTAAAGATACTTGCTTTTCATGTGATTTTAGGGATTGATTGGTTAACTACTCATCATGCCAAAATTGATTATTTTCGTAAGGTTGTTAGTTTTCATATTCCTAACCAACCCAGGTATGCGAATTCAAGCAACTAAACCACTAAAATCAATTCTTCGTCATATCAAGTCATAAAGCTATTCGTTTATTGAAAAACGGATGTCAAGCTTTCTTAGCCCATGTTATGGATTTGAATAAAGACACGTCAGATTTGAATAATATTCCTATTGTTAGTAAATTTCCTGACGTATTTCCTGTAACGCCTCGGAAAATCGAACATTTTGTAATTACCCTTAATAATGAATAAAATAATATTATTTATTATTATTACATGTTGAGAAGATGAAGGTCGTTCTATAACCTAGAAACGTCGAAACGTCGTAGTATTTTCACTACGTGGGAGAATTAAAGTGTTTGAATTTCTAAAACGAAAATAAAAGTTTTTCGAGAAATTTTTCGAAAAACACTATTCATCGATTTCTGCTTGGAAACTATTTTTGAACTTTTCGAGAAATATGTAACGTTATAATATCGAGGTGATATTGATTATGTAATAATAATCTAAGTATGGAAAACGAAATATTTCGCATGCGGACTTAATTTGGGAACGTTAGGTTATTAAGCGTTAAGGGAAGAGAGTTGTGATTATATAATTTGTATACATTATATGAAGTAATGGATGTAAGTATAATACGACATATTGTACTATTATGTATGAAGAATGAGATAACGTATATTAAGAATTAGTATACGAGTTAACGTACGAAGATTATACGTAGGGTATAAATGTTAAGTTATTGAATTAAAGGTAATGGACTTGTAGGATTGCTAGCTTATTGGTAGAAGTCCAATAGAATGTGTTTCTCAAGCCAAGTGTTTGTTAATCATGAGCCCAAACAATGGTAGTGTAAGCCCGATAAGAAATCTAGCTAGATTAAACTAGCAAGCCCAATGATTTCGCCATGATCCATGGAGCGATCCAAGTGTAAGTGGGTAGACTTGATGGGCAAGGTTAATGTGTGGTGACCAAGTGATGTGATGAGAAAGTGTTGTGGCTAGCAAGTTTACTTAGTGGCCAGATAATGAATAGTAAGGAGGTGGAGTATGAGGAGGTGGAATGAGGAGGTGGAAATGAGGAGGTGGGATGTGTTAATGACCATTCTACCCTAGCTTTTGATAGCCTATAAATACCAAGCTCATTTCAATTTTGTTGGTTGTTATTTCATCCAACTTTCCTCTCAATATAAAGCAACTTATTGGTTAGGAAAAATAAGCCACTTAAGCACTTATAAGCCACTTCAACCTTTGCTAGTTTTCCAAAGTGAATTGAAGTCTTAGTCTTCAAGGGTAAGACTCATCTCTTTTATCTACATCTTTTCTATGATAGGATTGATAGAGAAGGGGGATGGTTTGAGGATAACATGTAATAAGTTATTAAAGAATGAACTTAAGCCGAATAAGTTGAATAAGCAACTTGAACATTAATAAGTTGCTAAGACCATGAAGAACCTATCATATATTGTCATATGATGTTTAGTATGTTGATTATAGCATGAGAACTTTGATTGAAGGACTTAAGTTATTAATAAGTCGTGATGCATGAAGATTTCTAGTTCATAAGCTAAATAAGTTATGACTTATAAAAATAAGTCAAAACCTACCTTGTTTATAAGATGGGTTAATAAGTAATTTGTAATGATTATATGTTGATTAAAATCCATTAAGAACTCTTAGTAATGAATGTTTGCCGGAATTCACACGATTGGACGATTAACGTCGAATTCGTGAAATTCTTGGAATGGAAGTCGTATTTTGTGTTTGAAGTCGAAAACGTTGGTTTTCAATGGAGACAAGTCATTTTAGTCATTATAGAGTTGCGAACTCAAAAATGACCGGATTCCGACATAAAACGAAGAAACGAGCGTTGAACGTTTACGAACATTTATCGTTTTCGTTAAAAATGATCTCATAGGTGAATTTTGAGCAAACGAAGTTAAATAAATAAAATTCTTGCATGAACGCATAGATTATGAAATTTGTGAACCGTAGGCTTTTGAACGAACCAATTCGGACTTAAAACAAAGAAGTTATGCGTCCGGGAAGTTCGTAAAAATGTCAAAACTGAAAAATTTTCTCGAGGCATGAGTCATGACATGCAGACGACTCTAAGCTCTAGAATGGTCGCTACATGATCTTGGTAGGAGAGGCTTGTCTGCTCGCTAACTTGCACTCAGCAATAGCGTGTCATAGAAACAATCCTTGGCGCTGCATGATCAATCAAGAAAAAATGATAGTGAAGAATGATTTCAAGTGTAGAAGGAAAGAGAACTTGTTATTAATGAATTAAGATGTAATCATAATATGGTTAAGACATTGTAAGGTACTTGTAAGACACTATTGCATGTTGATTAAGAATTTATAATCAATCGAAGATTAGCGGAATGAGAATGACGTAATGAAAGTTGGAAACCCTAATAACGAATCTAAGTTAGGAATTACGTTGAGATGAAGGGTAAGATATAATAGTAATCATACTTGATTGTATATGACTTAATGTGGTACGTTATGTGATTATGTATTGTAGAATCATAAAGACTTAAAGTACTGTACGTATATTAATCAGTAATCAGACGTCAAAGGCAAGTATTCTAACCCTTGTTCCGATTCGATGCAGACAAGCTTTGTAATTCATGTATTCTTTCACATGAAGTTTTGAATGATGAAGTCTTAAGCCATTTCTTTCTTTGGCTAGACTTATATTATGAATCATCGAGCATGATTAATGTTTACCGAGTTATATTGGTATGGTTTTCAATCGAAGACCAAGTATACTAAAATGTTTTTGTCGTTTAACGACAGGCACGTGAGGTTGCCACAACTTAAACGTATACACTTTTAATGAATGTAGTGTTGATCAACATAGAGTACTATGAGCTGATCACTCAGAAGTGCTCGTAAACTATAATTTTGACTTACGGACTTAGTGTTTGGTTTGTCCTTTTCAAAAGAACTTATGATATGCTCATAGATTTGAGCCATAATTGTTATTCTACCGAGTATGGTTGTATAAAACGTTTTGAAGGAAAAGAAGTGCTATTTTGAATTATCGATAGTACTTCGTAACTATTGTTCAGTTATTGAAGATATATGAGTTCTATGTTTCAAGCATGTTGTTTATTAGAATGGTAGTACTTGCTGAGTTAGTCATGCTCACTCTTGCTTGAACCATATGAACACAGCTAAAATTGAGCGGACCGAAGGTTCTGACAAGGATAAAGGCAGGGCAAAGACGAACCCCTAGTATACTTATGTAATAGTATAGGATGAATGTTTGTAATATATTGATATTATGACAAGAACAACTGAAAGGGTTACAAAGAACCTGGGGAATATAATATTATTTTGAATATATATAAGTTATATTAGTCCTTTTGAGACTATTCAATGGAATGTATGAATGAATGGTAGTACCGTGTAGCACCATCTGTCGTGTATTGAAGAGACCCGGATTTGGGGGCGTCACATTTCCTGAAGAACTTCCCGGTCTACCCCCAGAACGTGAATTTGAATTCTTTATTGATCTTGAACTTGGTACAAAGCCCATTTCTAAAACCCCATATCGAATGGCTCCTATTGAACTTCAGGAGTTAAAGGTCTAACTACAGGAGTTGTTGGATATCGGTTTCATTCGTCCTAGTACATCTCCTTGGGGTGCTCTTGTTTTATTTGTAAAGAAGAAAGACGGAAGTATGGGACTTTGTATTGAATATCGAGAATTAAACCATGTCATTATCAAGAATAGGTATCCGCTACCTCGTATTGATGACCTATTTGACCAGTTCCAAGGAGCACAGTTCTTTTCAAAGATCGATCTTCGTTCTGGATATCATCAGCTGAAGATTAGAATTGAGGATATTCCAAAGACTACCTTCAGAACTCAGTACGGGCATTATGAATTCTTAGTCATATCTTTTGGATTGACTAATGCTCCTGCGACTTTCATGGATATGATGAACCGAATATTCAAGGAATATTTGGATCAGTTCGTTGTTGTCTTTATTGATGACTTCCTCATATATTCCAAAAGTCGTGAAGATCATGAGCACCATTTGAAGTTTGGTACTCAAAAGGCTTCGTGAAAAAAACTATATGCCAAATTGAAGAAATGCGAGTTACGGCTTGAGGAAGTAGCATTCCTTGGGCACGTGGTGTCGAAACATGGAGTATCTGTTGATCCGTGAAGATTGAAGTAATATAAAGTTGGAGCAACCAAGTCGGTGATCAAGTACGTAGCTTTTGGGCTTAGCCGGTTATTATCGGAGATTCGTGGAAGGGTTTTCTCGAATCGCTACTCCATTAACTCAAATAACTCGGAAGGATACAAAATTTGTTTGGAGCGAAGAATGCGAAGAGTTTCCAAGAGCTTAAGAGGAGACTTATTTCAAGACTGTTCTAACAATACCATCCGGTTCGGATGGATTTGTTATCTACTGATGATGCTTTAGGCAAAGGGTTAGGATGTGTTCTCATGCAACATGGGAAAGTCATAGCCTATACCTCGCGACAACTTAAAGAATATGAGAGGAATTATCCTACTCATGATCTAGAGTTAAAAGTAGATCATTTTCGCTTAAAGATCCGGAGGCACTATCTATATGGGAGAAAGTGGAGATATATTCAGACCATAAAAGCCTCAAATATTTCTTCACCCAAAAAGAACTCAACATGCGGCAACGACGTTGGCTCGAGTTGTTAAAAGATTATGACCACACCATTCAATACCATCCTGGAAAAGCAAACGTGGTAGCTGACGCGTTGAGTAGAAGATCATATGCAGGAACGAGTGCGATGATGTTAAGTATACACATAGAACCAACTTTAATCGATAAAGTTAAAGTTACTCAAGCCACAGACCCGGAGCTGATGCGTATGAAGAAGAAAGTACAAGAAGGTGCTATTCTAGAAGCAAGAATCGATGAAGAAGGAATACTTAGAGTCCACTCTAGAATTTGTGTTCCTAACGATTCTAATTTAAAGTACAAGATCATGATGAAGGCACACAATACACCATTTGCGATCCATCTTGGAAGTACCAAAATGTATCGTGATCTTCGACATACATTTTGGTGGAACAATATGAAGAGAGAGATTGCAAAGTTTATCTCAAGGTGTTTAACTTGTCAACGTGTAAAGGCGGAGCATCAAGTACCTAAGGGTCCGTTGCAACCACTTGAGATTTTGAAATGGAAGTGGGAACATATTACCATGGATTTCGTTACGGGTCTTCCCACGGTTTCTCAAGGCATGGATGCGATATGGGTTATTGTTGATAGATTAACTAAGTCTGCTCATTTCTTGCCGATACGGGAGACTTATTCCCTTGAACGTCTTGGTTGTATGTATGTAAATGAGATTATGAGATTGCATGGCATGCCAGTATCCATAGTTTCAGATCGTGACCTAAGATTCACTTCATGATTTTGGATTAGCTTGCAAAAAGCTATGGGCACGGATTTATGATTTAGTTCGGCATACCATCCTCAAACAGACGGACAATCAGAGATGACTATTCAAACTCTTGAAGATCTATTAAGACTCTGTGTCCTAGATTTCAAAGGGAGTTGGGATAAGTATTTACCATTGGTGGAATTCTCCTACAACAACAGTTATCAGCCAAGTATAGGTGTGGCTCCATTCAAAGCATTATATGGACGAAAGTGTCGCTCTCCAGTATGTTGGGATGAGGTGGGTGAAGCAACATTGTTGGGACCAGAGTTGGTACGTATAACTACAGAAAAGATCCAAATGATTCGACTACATATACAAATGGCACAGGATCGACAAAAGAGTTATACGGATCTTCATCGAAAGGACGTGGAATTTAGTATTGGGGATCATATATTGTTGTGTGTTGCCCCATGGAAGGGAGTTACAAGATTCGGGAAGAGAGGAAAGCTCAATCCACGATTTATTGGTCCATTTCAGATTCTTGACCAAGTAGGAAATGTAGCCTATAGACTCGCGTTACCTCCAAGTATGTCTCATGTTCATAATGTTTTTCATATATCTGTGCTTCGTAAATATGTGAAAGACTGGAACCACATTATTGAGTTAGAACTGGATGAGATAGCCGAAGACTTAGCATACGAAGAGGTACCTGTCAAGATCTTGGATAGAAAGGAGCATGTTCTACGCACAAATGTCATACCCCAAGTCAAAGTTTTGTGGAGAAACCATGCTATTGAGGAAATGACCTGGGAGTTGAAAACGGAAATGAAAGCGAGGCATCCTCACCTTTTCAAAACACCAGGTACGTACGTCAATTTCGAGGACAAAATTTCATAAGGAGGGGAGGTTGTAAGACCCCAACTTATTATTAAATGAAATTGAATTTTCTATATTTATTATCTTGAAATAGTAAAGGTTGATTTGATTAATGTGGTTAGTTATGGGTAAAATGCGCAAATATTTCAAATAAGCAAGTGGTTATAAAATATTCATTTTTAGCGAAAAATATTCATTTGGTCGTGGAATATTCTTATTGTCAGGGAATATTTGTACGACGAAGCAGCCTTGTGTGGGCCCCATAACGGAAAACGATTGGATGAAGGAAAACGACAAATATAAGTTGTTTATAAATTATGGCGTAGTTATTCAAGTAATCTTTGTTGGAATACCCTTGGTTAAAAATACAAGAAGACACTGCGGTATTGCACAAATTATTGATTCTTACGTAAGAAGGCACTACTCAATAATTGTTACAGTAATTACTGTTCAATATTTTATTTTATTGATTCAATAATTGCTACATTGATATTGTTGTTGTTTCAATAATTGTCATTACACAGTATTTTCCATTATTAGATCAATAATTCATATTATTTGAATAATATTATTAGATAACATTATTGGCAATGTCAAGAAAGTTCTGTTTAAGGAGAGGTTTGGTCACCTAATTGCATGGCGTCGATGAGGAGAAATCCTTATTGAAAGCCCCTTTTCCTAGAACTATTCCCGTCAGCCAATATTGTGATTCTCAGTAATATTATTTGTGAATAATTAATTATTGATTTATATGATAAAGAAAATATTCATTTTATGTGGATATAGATTGTGAAAATTTTAAAGTGACAATTGTTGAAAAATTGATATTTTATCTTTTCTAATAAATAATTCATTTAAATATATTATTATATTTTAATAATATAATAATGATGATATTTTTATAATGAATGTGGGATATATGAGTATATGAGGAGGAGGAGTATTTTTGTTACTAAAATTGTTTAAAACATGTTAAACATGTTCGTGGACCCCATTTCTTGACTGAAATTTGATTATAGCTTGTAAAATCGCCCGTTTGTGGATTTTGGTCAATTTCTGTTTGGAATTTGGAAAAACTTTCTTCTGCAATGTTGTAGAGAATTAAATTTCCTATGGAATAGACATAAGATTCAAATTTTTCTGATAAAAGGGCTATTTATTATGAATTATTGAAGTTCTGAAATAATTGATTTTTGGAAGTTTTAATTATTTTTAATAAGAAAAATGTTTTTTTGTAAGTTTTGTGAGGTGGGATACTTGGTGGCTGATGTTTTGGGCAAAATAAGGATGCATAGGAAATTAAAAAAAAAAAATTAATATTTTATTAAATTTTCTGCTTTGGTGTTCTAAGCATTTTCCTATAAATAGGGTGCTTAGGTTAGAATTGAAAACCAACCAGAAACTGAAATTTTCTCTCTCTATATTATCGAGCGTATTCTTGTAAATATTTTGATACTTTGAGTGTTGCTATACGGTGTAAGTTCCTTCAGCGTTATATTTGATATTCTAGCCAGAAGTAATATTCTTTTCGAGGTAAGGGATGTTATATTTTTTTTTAAAAATGATATTATTTCTTCTAATATCATTATGCCGGATTATTGGTAAGATTTTTCTTGTGAAATTCTTGTCTTTTAGTGTCGGGGTTACTATTCACGTATACGACACTATTCACGTATATGACACTATTCACGAATACGACACTATTCACAGAAAAATTAAATTTTTGTTTTTTCCCAAAATTTCTATTATGGATACTAGCTTTGATTGTATCCATGTTTTGATCATTCTTGAATTTTACTTCACTACGATTATTAATGAAGTATTTTTGAACTTGGATTTTTTAAAGTACGAATCCTTAATAATTGTTCTTTTGTTTCACTGGATTCGTTTTCTTTAAAGTATTTTTCATCATCCTCAGTCCTAAATGATGGTATTACTGGATAGCTTTGGCCTGTAGTGCAAAGATGGTTGATTTTATTATGAATATCTTTGGCCTGTAGTGCAAAGATGTACAGGTGTTGAGATGAATATGACCAACTGATGAATATCTTTGGCCCGTAGTGCAAAGATGAATATTTGATTCAAGATGAATATTGATTGATGTTACAGGGATAAAATATTGATGATGGACTTTTAAATTCATAGATAATAGTAGATTTCATTCTCTACGTAACTCATCTATGAATTATTATTTCCGTTGCGAATATTGATCTGAAACTTGTTGTCTATTGTATTTTATCAGATTTTTTCCTGTTGAAGACTAACGATAATTTGTTCTATATTATCTTAGTCATAATATTCTTTACTGGGCTAGTTGAGATCACCATTTTCCTTTTTGTTCCATTTTTTTTCTCAGGAGGCGAGAATGTAGCGAGTTCTAGTCGGGGTGTGGAATGATGGTTCTAGAAAGTTGTCTTAGTAGTCCTCACCATTTTTGTAAGATAATGTATCAATAATTGTAATGAGGACTTATTTGGGTGTGAATATTGTCTAGATGGCAATATATGTATTTAAACTCACAATTTATATGTTGTATTAATAAAGTTGTAGTTGTAGTTGTTTCTGTACCATGTTATTGACGACTCAAAGTGGGTGATGTATACCTATTTTGGGGGCGTCACACTTTTCGAGTCAGCTGAGTTAGTGGAGTAGCGATTCGAGAAAATCCTTCCACGAATCTCCGATAATAACCAAATAAAACCGAGAAAGCTACGTGCTTTCGGTTAATGATTTAGGTTGCTCCGACTTTGAATTGCTTCCATCTTTCTTGGGTCAATGGATATTCCATGACTTGATACTACGTGCCCAAGGAATTCTACTTCCTCGAGCCGAACTCGCATTTTTCAACTTGGCATAAAGCTTGTTTTCACGAAGCTTTTAGAGTATCGACCTCAAGTGTTGCTTTCATGATCTTCACGGCTTTTGGAATATATGAGGATGTCATCAATAAAGACGACCACAAAGTGATCTAAATATTCCTTGAATACTTTCGGTTCATCATATCCATGAAGGCGGCGGGAGCATTAGTCAATCCAAAAGACATGACTAGAAATTCATAATGCCCGTCTGGAGTTCTCGGCAGCCGCCTTTGGAATGTCATCTGCTTCTAATCTTCAATTGGTGATATCCTAACGAAGATCAATCTTTGAAAAGAATTTGGCTCCTTTCAACCGGTCAAACAGGTCATCAATACGTGGCAATGGGTACCTATTTTTGATGGTGACATGATTCAACTCCCGATAATCAATATAAAGTCGCATACTCCCATCTTTCTTCTTCACGAATAGAACAGGAGCACCCCAAGGAGAAGTACTAGCACGAATAAAGCCAATGTCTAACAATTCCTGCATTTGGGTCTTTAACTCCTGAAGTTCAATAGGAGCCATTCGATATGGGACTTTGGAAATGGGTTTTGTACCGAGTTCAAGGTCGATACAAAATTCAATTTCATGCTCTGGGGGTAGGCCAAGAAGTTCTTCAGGGAATATGTTAGGAAATTTATTAACAATAGAAATATCATTCAAAACTGACGTATTTTTGTTTAGATCCGTGACATGAGCTAAAGAAATCTTGACATCCATTTTTCAATAAACGAATAGCTTTATGGCTTGAGATGATAGTGATTGATTTTAATGGTTTGGTTGCTTGAATTCGCATAATTGGTTGGTTAGGAATATGAAAGCTAACAACCTTACAAAAACAATTAATTTTTGCATGATGAGTAGTTAATCAATCAATCCCTATAATCACATCAAATGCAAGTATTTTCAAAGAAATAAGATCGACAGGTAACGTTCGGTTGCCGATTTGAACTAAACAAGACTTATAAACAGTGGATGTAATGAAGGTTTCTTCTAACGGAGTTTCAACAGATAAGTCAAAGTCTAATTTCTCCGTAGTCAAATTTAAACGTTGAGCTCAAGTAGGAGAAATAAAAGAATGGGTAGAACCAGTATCAAATAAGGTATAGATTTCGCTAGAGTTTATGATAAGCTTACCCGTGATGACCTCGTTAGGGTTCCTTGCTTTATTGGAGGTCACGACTAACGCTCTCCCTTGCACTTCTGGCTTTGACTTTTCTGGGACGGCCTTTGGTGCCTACATCCTAGCTGAACTTGTCTTCGGTGAACGACAAAATCGGGTTAGGTGACCTTCTCTTTCATAATTATAACATGCTTTGGACAACATCGCGCAGTTTGGACTGATGTGTCCCTCCCCTCCGCATTTGAAGCATATGATAGGTGGTCGTTCTCCTTCCTTAACAACGGGTCTTTGGTAATCGACGCCTTTCCATCATTGTTGAATCTCCTCTTCTTGAAATGTCCATTCTTATTGTTTTAGCCCTGATTACCATCGAAGTGGTACCATTTCTGGCCTATTGATTCCCTCCACGTTTGTTGTCACCGCTCGATGATCGCTTCACCCGGTATTATCATTTTATCTACCGCTATCTTTTGGTTGGGTTGACTCATTATCGCGCTCCAATAATCGAGCCCTATTAACAACATCCTAATACAAACACGGTTTATGAGAGATAAGATATTGACGTATCTCGGGTTTCAAACCTCTTAAAACATTCGCGTCATTCTCTCCTCATTATCAACCAAATGGGATGCAAACCGACAACTCGGCAAACTTGGCTTCAGTCTTTGCGATACGGTCCATGTTGTTTTGCTCCAACTTGATGAATTCTACCTCTTTCATGTGACGAATACTTTTGGAAAAGTACTCGTCGTTGAAAGATTCTTGGAGCTTCTCCCAAGTCATCTTCAGTGCGGCAGGTTGAGTACGCTTTATGTGATTCCCACCAAGAATCGCCATCGTCAGTAACATGAAGGCGGCAAAAGGAACCTTTTTCTCCTCAGAGCATCCCAAGACATCAAATATCTTGCAGATCTGCTTTATCTATGTCTCTGCCTTAAGTGGTTTTGGCTCTCTAAAAAACTCCGGTGGTCCCAGTTCCTTAAACTGCTTGGCGGTGACCGTCCGAGAGTTGCCAGTATTTCCACCTATATTTTGGACAGGAGCCGCTCTTGCCTGATGTTGCATGAATTGCATAAAGCCTCTAAACATTCCATCGTTCATCATTTGGTCAGTGTTGTTGTTTGCCTGAGGATTGTCGCCTTCCTCATGCACATTATCCTGATTATTGACCTGTGGAGACTCAACGGTCTCCTGTGCTCCATTGATATTCTCAACAATCTCGGATGTCATTTTCAAATACTGCCACAAAACAATGGTTAATTAACATATCACATATTATCCCAATACTCTGACCGACCAATTAAATATCAAATAAACTTAAGTAGGTCATACTAGCGAAGGAATTCCCCGTCTCTCCCCTCCTAGTTCTTGTCTCACATCTCAGCCAGGGATCATATCCCTAAGCTTTGATACCAACTGTGACTCCCCCAAAATAGGTATACATCACCTATTCTGAGTCGCCAAATACATGGTACAGAATACAAATACAATCTTAAATATACAACATGAGTTGTGAGTTTTAATACAAATATTGTCTTCTAGACAGTATTCAAACTCAAAATAAGTCCTCAATACATTTATTATCACACTATTTCATAGAATAGTGAGGACTACTAATGCTATCATCTGGACCGTCACTCCGTTCCCCGACTAGTCCCTGCCACGTTCTCATTTCCTGAAGAGAACAATGAAAGCAAAAGGGTGAGCTAAACTAGCCCAGTAAGAAATATTATGACTAAGATAATGCAGAATAATTTATCTTTAGCCTTTATCATTGTTATACTGATAAAATATAACAATCATCAAGTTTAACTGTAGCAGAACAAGCAATCCATTAAAAGAGTCAAGTAGAGAATAAAATCTACTATCTTCTATGATTTAAAAGGTTTTTCATCACTTTTATCGCTGAGACTCAGCTTAATAAATCGTCCACATCATCCCTGCACTACGGCCAATGATATTCATTAGTATCACAACCACAAATTATCCATGCACTACGGGCCAAGGATATTCGTGTATTCTTCAATGGTTATGATCATGCCAACAACTGTCCATCAATGCACTACCGGCCAATGAGGACTTTTACCACATCATTTGTAACATTACGGTCATGATTATACCGAATAATCCCTGGTCATAATCATACCAAGTCCATCTATACACTACAGGCCACAAATGACTTTCAACATAATATAAACATGAGGATGATGACAATGATATAAGAATTTAATAAAACAAGTTCAAGAATTAATTTATCCAGGAACCAATAACGTCTAAATTGTCAACATGATACTTCTTTGAGTAAAATTCAAGAATGCTTAGAAGAATATTTCCATGAAAAGATACTGGATGAAGCGCAAATATCAAAGATATTCCACTAATTTCATGGAGTATAAAAGCCAAAACTTTAACCAACTGAGTATAATAACGAATGGAATAACAAAAGAATTCACCAAGCATGCGAAAAACCAAGACCGATTACGAAGTTATTCTAACGAATAATAAATAATGGAACCGTGTCAAATGCGTAAAAAGCATGTATGCGGATGTTCCAACAGAATAATAAATAATGGAACCAGTCACGCTTAAAGCATAGACATGATGTTCCAACAGAATGATAAATAATGGAACCAGGCCATGCGTAAAGCACAGATAGGATGTTCCATCAGAATAATAAAGAATGGAATAACAGAAGAATTTCACCATGTATGCGGTACTTCGCATAGACAGGTTATTATAATATAATAATAAAGAATGGAATAACAGAAGAATTTCACCAAGTATAGGGTAGTCCGCGTATACAGGTTATTCCAACAGAATAATAAAGAATGGAACAACAGAAGTTCTCTTCATGAATACAAAAGAAATAATACCCCTTACCTTAGAAGAAACTGGATATAGGAGTAGTGAAGTAGCATAATACTTTTCTTCTTTCTCTCTATAGTTTCTCTCTCTAGAGTTTCAGTGAAATCGTAAGAAATAATGAAGGAATGAGCTTTTATTTATAGGAGATTAGATTGAATAGTAACTAATTCATGAACGGTCCAGATTGATTTACTTTTAAACGGACGGTCCATATTAAATTACTATGCAGTATTAATAAAATATTCTAATAAAACAAAATCTTTTAAATAAAATATAATATATTCTATTTATAATCTAATAAAACGAATAACTTTATAAAAATATTCTGTTTTATATAAAAAGATTTTACTATGCAAACACTATGCATAATAGAATATTATATATTCTATTTATAGTCGAATAAAATGAATAACTTTATAAAAGTATTCTGCTTTATATAAAAAGTTTTCTGTTTTATTACATTTATAATAATAATAAAACAAAACTTATCACCTTTATTATAATTCACAATATTAATCAACCAGGTCGTTCCCAGGAAAGAGGGGGCTTTCCAATAAGGATTTCTCCCTATTGGTGCGCAATTAGGTGACCAAACCTCTCCTTGGCAGAACTTCTAGACATCGTTAATATTGCAAACAATAATATTAATAACTTTGTTATCTCAATTATTGATTTAATAATATATAAAATATCGATAATAATTGAATCAAATAACGTGAGATACTATGCAACAATTACTATAGCAATAATTGAACAAAACTGAGTGACTTCTCACGTAAGCATCAATAATCAAAACCGTGTGCTACTATGCAACCACGCGTAATATTGTACTTTTAACACCGGGTGTTTCAACAGTTAACGGTAAAACTTCCGCCGTTATTTTCATAAAATATTTTTGTCGTTCTCTCAATCCGACAATAATTCCGTTGCGGGGTCCACCAATGATTGTGCCGTTGTACGATTATTCCCTGTTTAAACGAATATTCCCCAACTAATCGAATATTATATAACAACTTTCATACTTTGCAAAATTTATAAATATTACCCACAACTATAACATTATATCAAATTTATTCCATAATATTCAAAAACAATATTTATAGAAAAATCATCTTTATTCATAAAAGTTGGGGTCTTAGAGTGGAGAAAAATGTGGATGTCTTCAGGACGACTTTTCTGACTATGGAGATGATTTTTATGCATGTTTGGAGAACTTGGTGATTGTGTTAAAGAGATGCACAGAAACAAATCTGGTACTTAATTGGGAAAAGTGTCACTTCATGATTGAGGAAGGAATAATTTTGGGTCACAAGATTTCAGCAAAAGGATTAGAGGTTGATAAAGCAAAGCTGAAAACGATTGAAAAGCTTCCACCACCAACTTCAGCTAAGGGAATCCGTAGATTTCTGGGACATGCCAGGTTCTATAGGAGATTTATAAAAGATTTCTCTAAGATTGCAAAACCACTATGCAGTCTTTTAGAGAAGGATTCTATTTTTAAGTTTGATGAGAGTTGTAAGTTAGCATTCGAGCTATTGAAGAAGAAATTGACTACAACTCCATTTATCGTCACACCGGATTGGATAATGCCGATTGAGTTAATTTGTGATGCAAGTGACTATGTAGTTGGGGCTATCTTGGGTAAACACCAAGAGAAGGTATTTCATGCCATATATTATGCTAGTAAGGCACTCACAGAGACCCAAATGAATTACACAACTACGAAAAAGGAATTGCTTGCAGTAGTATATGCATTTGATAAATTTAGGGCATATTTGATCGGAACAAAGGTGGTAGTTTATACAGATCACTCGGCTATTCGGTACTTAATTTTGAAAAAAGATGCTAAGCCATGACTTATCAGATGGATTCTCCTTCTACAGGAATTTGACTTGGAAATAAAAGATAGAAAGGGGACAGAAAATCAAGTTGCAGATCATTTATCGAGGCTGGAAAATTAGGGTAAAGATGAAGAGGATAAATGTGTAATCAATGATTTATTTCCGGATGAGCAACTGTTTGGAGTCAATGCGGAATTTCTATGGTACGCAGATTTCGCTAATTATCTAGTGAGCAATATACTTCCCCCTGATCTTACACGTCAGCAGAAAAAGAAATTCCTACATGACGTTAAGTGGTATATGTGGGATGAGCCATACCTATTTAAACAGTGCGCCGACAAGATGATTAGAAGGTGTGTTCCCTATTGCGAGGTGAATAATATTTTGCATGACTGTCATTCATCTGCATACGGGGGACATTACAGTAGTGAGAGAACATCAGCGAAAGTTCTTTAAGCCGGGTTTTATTGGCCTACATTATTTAAAGATGCCCACCAGTTTGTAAAAAGATGTTATAGATGTCAAAGGGTGGGAAACATATCGAAAAGGAATGAGATGCCACTACAAACAATCTTAGAAGTTGAGATTTTAATGTATGGGGCATGGATTTCATGGGACCATTCCCTTCCTGTTCAATAATCTGTACATATTGCTTGGGGTTGACTATGTATCAAAATAGGTTGAAGCTATAGCACTCCCAACTAACGATGCCAAAGTGGTTCTCAAATTCTTGCAAAAGAATATTTTTACAAGATTTAACACGCCAAGAGCTATTATAAGTGATGAAGGTAGTCACTTCTGCAACAGATCATTTACAGCTCTCTTGGTGAAGCATGGGGTCAACCACAAGGTGGCGACGGCATATCATCCCCAAACAAGTGGGCAAGCTGAAGTTTCAAATAGGGAGGTGAAGAGAATCTTGGAAAAGGTGGTAAACCCGAATAAGAAGGACTGGTCTCTCAAGTTAGATGATGCACTATGGGCCTACTGAACTGCGTATAAAACACCAATTGGTATGTCATCATATCAATTGGTCTATGGGAAAGCATGTCACCTGCCTGTGGAGTTACAACACAAAGCTTACTGGGCTATTTAGAAACTTAATTTCGATCAAGCAGCTATAGGTGAAAAGAGACTACTTCAGCTAAATGAGCTTGATGAATTCAGACTTCAAGCTTACAAGAACTCTAAGTTATACAAAGAAAAGGTCAAGAAATGGCACGACCAGAAAATCATGCAACGAACGTTCGAGCCAGGGCAATCAATACTACTGTTCAACTCAAGGTTGAGGTTGTTCCCTGGGAAGCTAAAATCACGATGGTCGGGTCCATTTACCATCAAAAGAGTTTTCTCACATGGCGCCGTTGAACTTTATAGTAGGAATCCATTGGAATGTTCAAGGTCAACGGTAAAAGGCTAAAGCATTATTGGGGTGGCGATTCCAATACGGATGTCATCGCAATCACACAAGTCGACGTACCATAAATAGGGAGTAGTCACGTTAAACGACTTAAAATCAAGCACTAATTGGGAGGCAACCTAATCGTACTTTTATTCTTCGTATTTTTATTCGTGTTCGTCAAATTATAGTTTAGAATAATGATTAATATAGAATAAGTTTAGTAAATAGTTAGTTAAGTTGCATTTCCTACATAATCTTATCACCATGCTTAAAATTGCTCAATATCTACTCATAATTATGTGTGATGGTATTTCACGAACCTAACTTGATCATGGATCAGAGTCGCAGGGAAGAAATAAGCATAACAGGGTCCATTTGCAGAACACTAGCCCGTCGGGGCAGGCCCCTGCAAGCCTAACATGCCCACCGGGGCGGGTCTTTTAGGCATATTACCCCCTGCCGGGGCGGGGGTCCTGAATTTGAACTAACAATTTTCGGCAGTTACATCTTGTTTGCCCACTACTACTCCTTCCCCAACTAAAAGTCCCACTCCCATACATCTTCAATACATTCATATACCCACATTTTGGCAAGTTAATACCCATCTTACCACTTCATTAGCACACTCACCCACTACTTTACTCCATTACTCCACCTCATAATTTCTCCATCACACCATCTCTATAAATTCATCCCCTCTCAACCCAAATTAACCACATACATTCAACTTAAACATAAAAAGCTACGAATTAGGGTTCTTTTTTAGGGAAGTTATACAACAATTGAGAGTGAGCACTGTGTCTTCCAATTACTCCCTTCCAATCACCATAGTTGAAGCAAAATCATCAAGTTTGGTGGGATTGAACATCGCGCACACCTAGTGTTCGACAGATTGTGTAAGTAAAGTTTGAGTGGAATATTATTGTTAAAGCTTCCTAATTTTAATTCAATGACGTCTAAACCTACATCAAAGAGGCAACGTGGAGAGAGTTCCAGAACCACACCACAATTACCAACCTTCGACCGACGCAAATTCATAAGTGCCACTGCCGCCGACCGTTATGATTACATGGTGTCAAAATAACTCACACTGGAGGGGGGGTTGGCAACAGACCATGTCGACGGTGAAATGATGCAACAGATATATCAGAAAGGGTGGAATAAGTTCACGAAAAACCCAAGGTCGCAGTTGTAAGTGTGGTCAAAGAATTTTATGCTAACGCCGAGGACAAGGCCCCTTTCAACGCTTTGGTGCGGGAAAGATTAGTCCCTTTTAGTGCCGATGCCATCAACACATACTACCAGTTATGAGTGCCTAGATATTTCCAGTATGCTCACTTACGTGATCATGATCCAGATTATGAGGTTATTATGAAGAAAATGACAAAATCGGGTACCAAATGGATCAAAGGTCACAAAGGAGGCACTATTTTTCATAGCTAGGATCTCAGCAAGTATGGCAAGATATGGTATGCATTCTTGTGCGCCAAATTGTTTCCATCCATACACACGTCAGACGTGACCAAGGAGAAGGCAGTGCTCTTGTATGCCATTGTACAAAATTTCATCATCAACGTAGGGGCAATAATCAGTTTTTCAATCCGACGATGCTTACGAGGACCATTCTCGGGCGGCTTGCCAAACCCATCACTCATTTGTGGGTATTGTAGTCAAGCAGGAGTTAGATGGTCCGATGATGAGATCACCTAGATGCCACTTCAAACACTGGATTCAAGAATGATTGTACGATGTGTGGTATGGCCCGGAGGTGAGTCGCATCCTAAAGGATTAGGCTTTGTATTTCCATTAGCTTTAAAGGATAAGGCGGACGCTTCCGACAGCTCGGAAGACGAAGAGTTCCAGGGAGCTACACCAATGGGAGAGGAAGGAATAGAGGCAACACCATAGCCCGAGGCCATATCTAGCCCTCAGTTCCTCAACTTTCAACGATAAGTGGATGAGCAAAACAAGGTAGCACGAAGAGAGATGCGGTGACTCGCAGCAAGGCAGGACCCCATGTTTGAAGCCATGAATCTATTGTTCAACTCATTGAACGCGACGCTCCGAAGCTTCAATCCTAATGCACAATTCCCATACCAGTAGCCAGCCCTAATGTCAAGGTTTCCACCAAGTGGCTTTGATGAAGAAGAACACACACTGTGACGCCACCAAAATAGGTCCACACGACCCATTCTGAGTTGCCAGATATCATACTCTAAAAATTAAATACAAACTTCATTTATACAACTGTTGAACTGTCGTACAAAATACGACCACAGTTAAATTGTGAGTTTTAATACAAATGTAACTCATGGTGCCTTGACCACAACACCTTACAATGGTACTTTACATAAAAGTATAGTCAAAAACTGTTTTAGAAATTAAAATCTTTGGAAAGTGCTCAAGGAAACCTTCGTACATGGGAGGCCATGCGTCTAGGTTATGATAGATATCATATGTTTACAGAATTATCCTTAGGAACAAAATTATCCTTGGTTGACCCAAAAGTCCCCAAAGAAAAACAAGAAGATTACTATCATCTTCTTTCCAATGGTGAGTCTTCTCTTGACATATAATTATCTCCGTTGTCTCCAAGTGAAAATTATATTTCAAATAAACTCCAAGATTATATAGGTAGTGCTCGTAGATATACTCAGCAAGTGGATGTGCACAACCCTGTCTTATGATAACACGAGGTTGTATGTCATTAGACATCTTGTATGATAGTGGCAAAACACCCTTCCAAAGTTAGGTTCACCTCACCCTATTCGGTTCACCAAAATTAAATATCAAATGACGTATACAATACGACACACTTATCTAAAGTTCTCAATAAAATTATTTCCATACTATTTAGGAGAACCTCAATGACTATAGACCACCGCTCTATTCTCCTCGTTGCTTCGCTTACCCAAATACACTCTTATTACGAAAGGAATTGTGAAGCAAAAAGGGTGAGCATAACTAGCCCAGTAAAGAATATCATGACTAAAGATAATTTACATCATTAATAGTTGCAGCGGAACAAGCAATCTATTAGAAGAGTCAAATAGACCATCAGGTCATCTTCTCCATGTTAAAAGTCCACCAATAATGTTCTATCCCTGTAACATCAATCAACAATTCCTGTCCACAATCATATGAATAACTCATAATCATAATTGTGATTCTAAATTCTCTTCGCACCTGGGATTTAAGATAATTTTCATCACATATCTTCACCAAAACATAAAAATCATGGTTATACCAAATTACAATTCCCTTTCATAATCATACTAATAAATTCATCTTTTGCACTACTACCAAAGATATTCATTAACAATTCATCTTTGCACTACAAGCCAAAGACATACAACTCAGATTTTTTGAAGAGTCAAGTAGAGCATGATATCTACTATCTTTACGAATTAAAAGTGTATAATCAATATTTTATCATCGAGACTCACTTAATAAATAATCCACATCATCGAATCATCTCTGCACTACGGCTAAGGATATTCATGTAATCATCAATGGTCATGATTATACCGAATAATCCCTGGTTATAATCATACCAACAACTGTCCATCAATGCACTACGGGCCAATGAGGACTTTTACCACATCATTTATAACATTACGGGTCATGATTATACCGAATGATCCCTGGTCATAATCATACCAATAAATAGTTCATCTATGCATATAAGCCAAAGATACTCATCAATCAACAGTCCATCTTTGCACGTAAGCCAAGGATATACAATTGTAAAACCAATAATCAACAAATCCATCTTTGCAATGATAATCTTTGCAAAGAAAGATATACAATCAGAAAACTAATAATCAACAATCCATCTTTGCACGTAAGCCAAAGATGACTTTCATCATAATATAAGAATGAGGATGATGACAATGATATAAGCATTAATCAAACGAAATCAAGGATAAATATTAAAGACTTTAAATTTATCCAGTAGTTTAAAATATCCAAATTGTCAACACGATATCTTTTGCTTTGTGGAGTAAAATTCAAGAATAATATTCATGTACCAAAAATAATTTGGATAGAAAAGAAATATATTTTTTTGGTAAATAGTACCCCGTGAATAGTACCCTTTGAATAGTACTTCGTGAATAGTACCTTGTGAATAGTACCACGACATAAAAAACCCCCAAATACCCGAAAGAGTGAATAATATTCGGGTGAATAGTAATTGGGTAAATAGTAACCCGTGAATAGTAACTCATGAATAATACTCCAATACCTAAAAGTGCCCCTAATACCGAAAGTGAATAGTAACCAGTGAATAAGAACCCATGAATAGTAACTCATAAAAAAATACCAAAGAAAATGACATTCCATGATTTAGTACAAAAGAAATGATATCTCATACGAGTATAATAAAATATACTTAAAAGCGCAAATGAATTTTCACCGCCATACGCAGAATCCACGTAGATGCATCATTTCCATAATTTAATAAAGAATGAATATAAAGGATCATTCACCATGCATGTGGTAATCCACATAGACAGCTTTATTCCAATGTAATAATAAAGAATAGAATAACATAAAAATTCACCATGCATGCAGGTAGTCCGCAGTAGGCAAAGTTATTCCAATGTAATAATAAAGAATGGAACCAGTCATGCATAATCCGCATACAAATAGGATATTCCAATGTAATAATAAAGAATGGAACTGTGTCAAATGCGTAATCCGCATGCATGTGATATTCCAAATGTAATAATAAAGAATGGACTAACAAAAGAATTCACCGTGCATGCGATAGATCGCACAACCAAAGTTATTCCAACATAATAATAAAGAATGGAATAAAAGAAGAATTTCACCATGTATGCGGTGCCAGCAGATGAGATGTGTTATTCCACATAATAATAAAGAATGGAATAACAGAAGAATTTCACCATGTATACTAGAAGTCTCATATATACTGAGTTATTCCAAATGTAATAATAAGGAATGGAATAACAATAGCTCTTTTCATGAATATGAAGGAATAATACCCCTTACTATAATAATAATATCCCTCACACAATAATGATATCCCTTACCTCGTAAGAAGATCGATATCTTTGGAATAGTGAAGTAGCAGACTTCGCTTCTTCTTTCTCTCTATAGCTTATCTCTCTATAATTTCTCTATAATAATTGCTCTTGTGAGACTTGGTGAATTGGTGAAAAATAATGAAGGAATGAGCTTCTATTTATAGAAAAATATAGTTTCTATAATTGCACGTTTTGGGGCTCGAAATATTACAGTACAATACTCTCATCTTTTCATTCATTTTTAATTTAGTCATGTAAGTATTATCAAACTTGCACCACCTCCCCTAAAAGTAAATCACGTGAATCAATAATAAATCATTTGACTTAATAGTTCTAAACATGTGAAAAAATTAATTATAGTATAGTACCTTCAACTATACCTCCATTTTTAACTTATTCATGCAAGTATTATCAAACTTGCACCAACTCCCCTAATAGTAAATCATGTGAATCAATAGTACACACATGTGAACACATAGTTATAAGCATGTGAATTAATAGCAATTAATTGCTCATTTATCCGGCTAATTACCCGATTGGTTAATATAACCTCCAGACATCAATTATTATCGAAATAAATGTCGATTTCTACTAACACTAATAATTCCCACGTAATGGAACTATCAATTTCATCTTTAATTAACATGAACTTATTCATCATTAATATTATAATGCACAATATTTAACAACCAGGTCATTCCCAGGAAAGAGGGGGCTTTCCGATAAGGATTTCTCCTTATTGGAACGCAGTCAGGTGACCAAACCTCTCTTTGACAGAACTTCTAGACATTGTCAATATTGCAAATAATAATATGAATAACTTTGCCGTCTCAATTATTGATTTAATAATATAACATATTATGCGATGATATCGTGACAATATTGAATCAATAATATGAGAGATATGATGCGAGAATTATCGTAGAAGTAATAATTGAGTATAACCGAGTGTGACTTCTTACGTAAACATCAATAATCAATACCGTGTGCTACTACGCAACCATGCCAGATTCATCGTATTTTTACTAATGGTAGTTCAACAGTTTTAACGGTAACACTTTCACCGTTATTTTTATAAAAAGATAATTCTATCATTTTCTAAATATAAAAATACTTCCATTGTAGGGTCCACCAATGATTATACCGTCGTACGAATATTCCCTGTGAAAATGAATATTCCTCGACCAATCGAATATTTCCCGACATAACGAATAACAACTTGCTTTCTTTGAAATTTTTTCAAATATCACCCTTAACTTTAACCCTTTCTCAATTTTACCATTTAGTAAATAGAATAATTATAAGAAAATTGAATACTTTCATTTAATAAATTTTGGGGTCTCACACACACCACCACCCTAGGCTTAAGTAATTACAGGGAAGTCCTCATATTTTTATTGCTATATCTATACAATGAGGGCATTGTAATTTTAAAGTTTGGGGGATTTAGTTTCATGTTTGCATATTTAATTTCTTTAGCTAGGTTTGCATATGTTAGTTCATTGTTTAGTTTTAGGATTATTAATTGTTGCATTCATGTAATCATGTAGTTGCATAGTAGCTTAGGATCATAAATAGTTTTTATTTATTTTTTTGCATTCATGTTATGTTTACCATATATATAAATAAAATAAAATAAAAATTTAGTTAAGTATTGTGTTAATTTGCATATGTCTAGCAGTTATTGTAGTTTATTTTATTTTGGCCAATGATGAGATTGGGATTAAGTAGACAAGTACGGTACTGAGTATTAGAGCCTTGATGTAGTTTTTGTTATGAATTAGATCTTGTGTTTGTTTGAAACTGGTATAAAAAGGTAGCACGTTAATAACACCTAGGTCGACTAATTAATTCAAATTGATACATAAGAAATTTCTAAAGGATAATGTCAGTTTAAATGAAAGAATAGTGAGGATAGACACTGAAGACGAAGAATTAGGCAAGAACCTAAATTTGGGGGAAAAAGTGGGGTATATAAGCTTCTAAAAAAAATAAAAAATAAAAAATAAAAAATAAAAAATAAAAAATAAAAAATAAAAAATAAAAAATAAAAAATAAAAAATAAAAAATAAAAAATAAAAAAGAAAAAATAAAAAATAAAAATAAATAATTTAGTCTTGTGGTGGGTTGAGAAGAATCATGAAAAGCACTCCCCATAAACACAGGCGTGAGATGGAGCATAAAACGCACTCACTATCTTAAAAAAAGAAAAAGAAAAGAAAGCATAAGTACCCTATTTGGACCCTTAATATTGGTAATTGTTTGATTTTAGTTGGATCTCGTCTGTTTTTGAAATTCTTGAGTTTGACTGTATGATGCCTTCAAAGAGATTTTTTATGTATTAAATTTGAATTGGTATCAGTTAGCATGGATGTTAAGCGCACACACACTATACTAGTAATACCAGTGTAAGATTCAATGATTAGTGAGAGATTATTGATTAGTTTTGATATGACGTGTCGTCGTGTTTGCTTGATTTCTCTTAGGCCGGTTAAATACTTTGATTCAATGATGTCTGCTGGATGTGTAGGTATATAGGTTAGATGTATTGCACCATCATCGTATTGCATTGCATAGTATGTTAGCTTGTTTTGTGCTCGAGGACTAGCACAATTTAAGTTTGGGGGATTTTGATAAGTGGGTTTTATTCCCACTAATTGGTTCCTAATTCAAGCTTAATCGATGTTAATTCCTTGCATTCATGTTTGTTTTTACTTGTTTATTGATATTTTGTGTGTAGGTTTGGTCGTGTAACATTTGATCAAAAAGGGTGCAATTGTGGCAATAACTTAGCAAGTTTAGAGCTTAAGAAGACCATCTAGCAGAAGACACCCCCGCCGAGGAGGGGGGTCTTAAACTCAGGAGATAGAAGCCATGCCCATCGAGGCGGGCTATTTGTAAAGAAACACCCCCGCCGGGGCGGGGGTCCGGGACAGTCAGTGGTCTATTTGGTTTCAACGACTGGAAGAACTAATTTTAAGTTATTAGGATGGCTTGAGACTCTTATTAATGTGGAATTTCAATCAAAATGCATGTCTGAGAGTTATATTTGACATCAACTAACAAGATTGAGGGATGGTTATGTAACTTTGATTTTCAGTTTAATAAGTTATTCCTCAGTTTATCTATATTAATTTGAGCTTGAATTTATGAATTACCTGATCAACAATTCTTTTTGGACTTGTATGAATTCAAGATAGGAAGTACGAGTCTAGACTTAGTTAATATAGCATGTGTTCTTGAATTTTATGAATGGACAAAATCTTGATGAATGTTAGGGTAGAGATATGCTTAACATCACATGTAATCGAATAGAGAACTTGAACTTGAACCTTCTTTGATTGTAATTCACATAGAGAGATATAGTGAGTTAGTTAATTAAGGTGTTTAACTTAATTATATCTAAATTGTGGATTTAAGTTAATATAGTGTTAGTGCATCGAAAGGTGGCTAATTCTACTTTAGTGTTATTGATTATTAAACTGGGATAGTAAATTAAACTAGAATAAAGGATAATAATCAGAGTGAAGCTTAGGGTTCAGTTGTAAGCCTAATTCTCTAATATTTGTTTAGAAATTCAATTTCTGAGATTTGTGATTTTAGTATTTTTAATAATTTTAGTTTTTATAATTTTAATCATTAATTTGGATAGTTTAATAAAATTGGGATTAATAGGAAACTGGTAATTGTGAGGTTGAAATTCATACTAATTTCTCTGTGGGAACGATACTCTACTTACTATTATATTACTTGTTGATCACATATACTTGCGTTCTGTGTGTATATAGATTTTACCCAATAGTGAGCTAGATAATCCTTTGACCTGCAAGTATAACAAGCATTCTTCTTTGGTTGATGGCAATTCAGAGCAATGTGACCCTCTTGGCCACAATTAAAGCACACTCGCTTACCCTTCAAGCACATGCCAGTGTGATTCCTCCCACAGGTAGCACACGCTTCAAATTTCCTTTCCTGCTGGCTACTCTGCTGACTTCCAGCACCAACACTCACATTCCACTTCCTCTTTGGGTTATTATTATTCCCACCACTGCTACCACCAGTTTTACCTTCATTCTCACTCTTCTTCTTTCTCTGTTCCTGATTGTACTTCATTAAGGCATCACTTCCACCTTTCATGATAATCGCCTTCTCAAGCACTGCTGTAAACGTCTTCAGCTAAAACATAGAAACTCTAATGTACAACTAGGGCTTCAGTCCCTGTTCAAACCTTCTTGCCTTACGCTCATCTATGTTAACTTGATACGGCGCAAACCTTGATAACTCATTAAATTTCACCGCATACTCCGACATTGTCATCACACCCTACTTCAGCTCTAAAAACTAGACCTCCATCTGATTTTGTGAACTCTCTGGGAAATAGGTCTCGAAAAATATTTCTTTGAACCTATCCCAAGTCATCACTCCTTCACCTCCTCGAGTTTTGTTAGCTTGCTACCAGTAATTATATTCTACTTTGAACATGAATGTCGCAAAAGCAGTCTTCTGGTACTCACCGACTCTAGCAACGTCAAAAACTTTTTCTATTTACATGATCCAGGTTTGTGCCTCAATCGGATTTATGGACCCACAAAATTCTGGTGGTCCAACCGCCTTGAAATCTTTAAAAGTCATAGCTTGGTTCTGCGGCTGATTCAGCAGTGCTCCCACTAATAATGTCACCAACTACTGAAGTGGGTTAGCATTGGCGTCGTTGTTATTGGTAGACCCCTCAAGGGTTCTTTGTCTTAGTTGACGTCTTAGAGGCATTTTATGTTAAAATACACTTCTTATATTATTACTCAATTTCTTAAGTATTTTCTACTTAACTTGCATATTATAATAGATCATCACACAACACATAACATCTTGAATAAATACTAACATTTTATTCATTCATCTTCTTTAAAGAAAACATAGAAATGATAACATCCCTGCTATCTACATCACTTTCCTGAACTGATAAAGTTTCATGATAACATCACCATATCCCATTGGTTACATAACACTTAGGATTTACATCTTGTTTATTAATTAATTAATCACACAACAATTACATTTCTCTAATGTTCAACTACTAGCTCCTCCAACTCCTCGACTCTATCCTGAAGCTCAATGTTACGATCGTATACTTCATCATACATTTGAGCTGCGATAGAGTTTTGTGGAAACTCTTCCTCGTCCTCATCCTCATATGTATGTGGCAGTTCCATAGGGTCTTCATCCATCTCTACCTCATCCTTATCATCAGGTATACCCTCCTGCCCCAACTCTGAGGCAATACTAACCATTGTGACCAACAGAGATGACTCCCTTTGGCACCAGTTGTTCCCAAACTACCTGAATATCTCTAGGCTCCTCCTCTATAGGCATCTGAGGTCCCTCCTCCCTAGCCTGACTGGATTCTTTCACATTAGCCATCTTGAAAAAAAAATTAAGTTTTTAATTACTAATTGTCACTACTCGACATTCACGAGCACAAATGTTGCAACCATATAAGCCTATAAAGTGTTTTATTATTTCTTTCTTAAAACTCGATAAGAGTTTATCACCACAATCTTTATCTTTACAAACTCCTATAAGGTTACTTCCTAAGGTTTTTCCCCCACCTAAGGTTCATAACCTAAAGCTTTGATACCAACTTGTGACACCCCCAAATCTGGGCACTTCAATCCCACAGGATTTGGTGTTCACTGTCCAAACATTCATTTCTAACTACCCTATTCCAATAAAATTAAAATAGTAAATCTTCCCATTAAAGGGTTACAACACTTAAACCAATAAATCGCAGGTCATCTAATCTTTAACATTTATTAAATGTGGAAAATTAAATAATTACATCGCATAATTAAAACTAAGTCTGAAGACATAAATTTCAACAAATTAACAAGTCTTCAACACTTGTTCATCTTGCATTTCCCTTTGCTAGTGGTTGGCTCATCAACTTTATCAACTTTAGCTGCAATGGTTATATATATTCAAGAGTGAGCAAAATAAATGCTCACTTGAAAGAATACAATAACTGGCAATGAATAAACTCATTTGAATTGAATAACATATCTGAACATCGATAATCAATAACTGATACTGGGAATTATCTAAGGGTCACAAGACCATGAAATATGTCCAAGGTTTTAAGTATTTCTTTCAACTTAAACCTAAACAGTCATTACACTGTAGTGACTCCCCGTACTTAGGGTGATCAGCCCTTCGCACCATGTATTGTGCACAAACATCTAAACGCTTCCGCATAAATAATCCCCTATAATAAGGTTGTTCATCTCAGTTTTAGTATACGAGTCCGCACCAAAGTAAGTTTGGTTTGGATAAGTTTCAAGGGTAATTTAAAGTTCAACAAACATCAACTAAGGATTAGTTGAATCAAAAGTTTAATGACAATGCGAGGGTTTAACAACGACATATTATAGACTAAATATGAACTATAAATGGATAATATGATACATCAAAGTCATTCTTTAAGAATAACTTTCAAAGCATTAAAATATATGATGAATCTAGCTTGAACAACAATAATAATCTAAGGTTATATAAGGAAACAAAATTAAGAACTTTGCTCGATAGAATTCTAGAACTTGCATAATGTTATAAACAAAACAGGATAACAAACGTGCACATTTATAAACAAGGTAGAATAAGCTCAAAATAAAGATTAGGTTCAAGAAACTTGCACAACAATAATAAACAAGATAGGATAAAGATATTGTTTTACATAAAGAAATAAGATTTAGGAACTTGCATAACAATAACAACTTAACTACTTACTAAGGGATTAGAGATAAAGAACTTGCATAAAGTAAGTAAGATAGGATAAACTAAAATAGAGATTAAGATTCGATAATTTTCTCAATTTTAAACAAGATAGGGTAAAGAAAACTAACCTCGTGCATAGGTTAAACGATCACTACTCACGTTCACCACAAGTCCTACACATACCATATGTGTTGACAACACTCATTATTTATACTAATATTAACTTCATGAGTTTAGTTCCCACTTTTAGTATGGCTCATTAACTTAGTTTAAGTTTAAACAACATCACATCTTTTCATGAGTATCTCATTTTAGCTCTATTACAACTAATCAAATTATCATGCCATTGCACCATAAACACATTAACAACCTAATAGAACACCCTATTACATGTTTAACATTTTATCATGCTCTTTAGATTAGGTTATACTAACACACAAAGGACTGCACTTGCATAGGTGCATCCCGACGCCCTCTGATTGCCTCTGAGTGCATAAAAGTCCTAAAGATGACCATTTTACCCCTATAACGATATCAAATAGAAAAAATTAAAAAAACAAAGGTTGTAGGTCTACTCGTCCTCGTTCTAGATCATCTTGAATTGCATCAATTGGAGTCCGTATGAAAATGTTATGCCCATTCTAGTAAAACATGTCCGATCAGATTTTTTCTAACTTTTGTAAGACTTCCTACCCCCCTCCCTGGGGCGGGGTCCCCACTAGGGTGGGACAAAAATGCAATGGTAAGCCCGTCGGGGCAGGGGTACACAATATCAGCTTCTACAGTTCATGAGCGAACACAACAAAAAGCCAAATTAGGCCTAAAAACTCCTTTTTAACAACAATTCCAACTTACCTAAGTTGTAACAAGTTTACAGAAACATAAACTAATGTTTCTAACAACATAAACATCAAAATTACAACATTTAAATTTACTGTTTTTACTATTTCTTTACTTTTAGACATTCTCAGCGAAACAATTTACTGTGAATTCGTTTTACAACTAAAACAATCTGTTTAAATCATATTGTTTTCGTTTCTTCATGTATTTTCACAATTAACAAACAATTTATACATTAAAACACTAACTTAACATTAATTTTAGTATCCAATAAGCTATATTCATGTATTTTACATCAGTAAACTCACTATAAATATAATTTCTTCCTATATATCATGTTTTCATGAATTATTCCACTTTAAATCATATACAATTCACATAAAACAATTTAGAAACAGAAATTAACATACATATAAGCACATAATCAAAATTAATCATCCATATAATTTTACAGAGAACCTCTCATACAAAAGAAAACTAGAACTTTTAGAAAGTAGGATTATACCTTTGATTGCTTGCTCAAACTTTGTTAGATGATAAGAATGGCCTTTTTAATCCTCTTCTTCCTTCTCCTTAATCTCTCTAAAGCACAGAGAATTTCTTCTCTTCTTTTCTCTCTCTTTTTCTCTCTGTTTTATCTTCTTCTAAACTTAACGTAAAACATGTAAACTGATATACGTATATCATATATAATATAAATGTATATCATATATTTATTAAGTAATATAACTGATAAAACTTAAATCCCCCCTTTAATATATGTCAGTTATTTTTTTCTTTTAAATTCAAAAGCCACTAGGGCTTGTTTGGCAAAAAAAAAATTAGAAAAAATAAATAAGGATTAACAAGCCCTTAAGCCTTGCTTGGTAAAACCCATTTCAAACTCCTTTTAATTTATTTTAATAACTCAATTACAATATAGTTTATTGCCACACTTTATTTAATTAAATTTTATATTCAAATTTAATTAAATTAAATCTAATAACAACTTATTAAATCAATTTGCCACATAATCACATTGCCACAAAATTATAATTTCCTAATAATTTTATTTAATAAATTAGTACATTACTTTCATTACTAAATTAAATTAAAACAACATTATACCAATTCGCTTAATCCTTATCAACTCTCTAATTTAATTATTAAATTAAATTAGAATATTACCACATAATAATTAATGCATCACTCTTTTATTTTAATTAACTTCAAAATACCAAATTATCAATTAGCAACTTAATTAACATATTACCTTAATTAAGTTAATTTCCCATAACTCATGAATTATTTATTTAACTAATAAATAATCAAATTAAATAAATATTTATTTAACAATAAACACATCAACTAAAATATTTATTTAATTCAATAAATATTTGAAATTACATTTAAAATTTTGGATTGTTACATCCTTCCCTCTTTACAAGGATTCTGTCCCGAGAATCATAACTCAAACAATTCATTCGTCACAGTTTGAGGATGGTACGCCGTACTCATTCTCAACTATGTTCCCATGCATTCTTGTAGTCTTTTCTAGAAGTTTGACGTGAATTGCGGATCTCTGTCTGACACGATTAACAATGGAACTCCATGTCTTGAAATGATCTCTTTAACATACAACTTTGCCAACCGATCAAGATTGAATCTAATATTTATCGGTAAAAAGTGTGCTGACTTTTGTCAGCTTGTACACTATTACCCAAATTACATCATACCCTTTCTGAGTAGTCAGAAGACCTACCACAAAATCAATTGTGATATGTTCCCACTTCCATTCTGGTACTTCCAATAGTTGAAGTAATCCGCTCGATCTTTGATGCACGACTTTGACTTTTTGACATGTCAAACATTTCGCGACACATTCTACAGCATCTCATTTCATATTCGGCCACCGAAAATTCTGTCATAAATCTTTATACATCTTCGTACTCCCTGGGTGAATTGAATATCTTGAGTTATGAGCTTCAGTCAAAATTTCGTCTTTAATTTCAGGTATTGTTGGAACCCAAATCCTTCCCTCGAACGTACTCCTTCGACATCGATCTTGAACTTCATCTCACTACCCTCGAACACTCTTTCTTAAATTTTCTCACATTCTTCATCTTGTAGTTGAGCGTTCTTTAGTCCACTAAAATTGAACTAGTTGCTATCTAGAACAATCTTTCATCCGATTCTTTCGGAAGTTTTACTTCCAATTCTAGTTTCGCCATTGCTGAAATGAGCTCCTCCTGGGCAGTTAAAAACATCAACTTTTCCCGACCCTTTCTACTCAAGGCATCAACAACCACATTTGCTTTACCCGGATGATAAAAGATTTCACAATCATAATCTTTTATCAGTTCTAACCATCACCTCTAACGCATGTTTAGATCCTTGTGTGTGAAAATATACTTCAGACTTTTATGGCCCGTATATTTCTCACATTTCTCCCCATAGAGATAATGTCTCCATGTTTTCAGAGCAAATACCACCGCAGCCAACTCTAAATCATGAGTTGGGTATCCTTTTTCATAGTCTTTTAGTTGTCTTGAGGCATATGCAATGACTTTGCCATTTTTCATAAGCACACAGCCTAGTCCTTTATGTGATGCATCACTATACACCACAAAGTTTCTTGTTTTATCTGGTAATGACAACACAGGTTCCATGCTAAGCTTCCTTTTCAAGTCCTGGAAAGCTCTCTTCGCACTTCTTCGTCCATATAAATATTACAGCTTTCCTAGTCAAATTCGTTAACGAAGTGGCAATCTTGGAAAAGTCTTGAATGAATCGTCTGTAGTAACCTGCCAATCCCAAGAAACTTCTCACCTCTAATGGTGTCCTTGGTTGTTCCCAATTTATTACAGCTTCATCCTTTGATGGATCCACTAAGATTTCATCTTTGTCAATCACATGCCCAAGAAATTGCATGCGTTCTAGCTAGAATTCACACTTAGAGAATTTTTGTGACACCCCTAAATCTAGGTACTTCATTCCCACAAGACTTGGTGTTCACTTTCTATTCATTCATACTATCTACCCAAATAAAATAACATTTAAACCATAAATCCTCCCTATAAAAGGGTTACATCATTAAATCCAAAAACATCTCAGGTTGTCTAACCTTATCATCAATCAAGTACAGAATTAAAATAATTACATTATATCCTTAAATATAAAAATCCAACATCATGACAATAAATGAAATTACAAGTCTTCATCACTTGCACATTTTTTCCTTTCCTTTGCTAGTTGAAGGCTCATCTACCTTCTCAACTTTAGCTGCAATAATTATATTTATGCAAGAGTGAGCAAAATAAATGCTCACTAGATATAGCAATGAATCAACATGATAATAATAACTGCCAATGAATAGGCTCATCAAAACTGAATAGTACTCTATCAATGATAACCAAATACTGGAATCGAAATATGGAATATATATCTGAGGGTCATAAGATCACGAACTATGTCCACACTTACAAGTAATCTTTCAACTTTAACCTTAACAGTTATACTATAGGGACTTCGCGTACTTAGGGTGATCATCCCTTTGTACTATGTATTGTGGACAAACATCTAAATGCATTGCGTATCCCCTATAATAGGGTTGTTCTTCTCAGTTTTAGAGTACAAGTCCGCACCAAAGAAAGTTTGGTTTAGATAAGCTTTTAAGGGTAATTTAAAGTTTAACGATCATCAACTAGGGGACTAGTTGAATCAATAAGGTTTGATAACACACCAGTTGTTTACTAACAACATAACATAGAACAATTGAGAATCATAGGTGAACTGACTATATATTAAACTCATGCTTGAAAATAACTAGAGAGCATAAGTATTGAATAAAATGAATAAAATGATAAACCTTTGCTTGAACAATAATAAGCTAGGTCTATGATCTTGTCAAATTAGAAATTTAGTTACTGAATATACACTAATTGATAGCAAGCTGGAAACAACGCTTGCTCCACATGACAATAAATTATGCAAAGTGATTGAATTATTCAACACTAGGAATTAAAGTTCAAGAAACATTTACTATAAAAGAATGAACTAAAGAAACTTGTTTAACTATAAACAAGTTAGAGTAAACCAACAATGATTAGAATTCCAATAAAATTAGAGTTAAAGCTTGTTCAAATGAAATTTAGGAACAAATGACTTGTTCAATAACAGTTTAAGATAGGAAACTTGCACAATCATAAGAATAAAGTTACACAATGTAATAATAGAACTAGCTCAACGAAAGTGTAGAGTTAGAAAACTTACCTCAAGTGTAAGCTATAATATTAAAACTCACGTTCACCTACACATAATTTTAGAACCACAATATCTATTAGATATACTAACATTCACTTTCCAACATAACACACATTTCTAGTTAGACTTGCTAATTTAGCACAAGTTTTATGCTACCATATACGTTTCAGAATTTCCAAGTGTTAACCTCACAACACTTACCTAACATTCATTGTATAAACTAAGTTATAACATAAGGCGTTCATAACTTACTAATCACTTTTACAAAGTTAAAATTATCATTGACATGACACGATTCTGTTTTAACCTCCTTACTACATGTTTTTTACTTTAACATGTCATTGAACTCAATTATCATGGCATCCAAGGTCTGCAGCAGAACTCACCATCTCAGAGCAGGTATGGGCGAATCAACCATACACAAGCCTGGGCTTGCCAGAATTAGCTGCTTTTCTCGCCTTAACTGCAAGTGCAATGCTTGCCAAAGGTACGAATACATAACCGTAAAGAGATGAACAGTAGCCATTTTTAGCCCAACTAACATGAATTTCACCCACCAAACAGTAATATTAACACATACAATTGGTATAAAACTATTACAAACATGTTTGCTAACATATTCAACCAATTAGAACAATTTAACAACTTAAACTAGTTTAAGTTCTCAAATTCCAAATCACTTCGTTCAAACTACGTTCTCTTCGTTTCTTAACGAACTAGCATAAACAAGACTCAATTTACAGTTTATCATACTAATTAACCATCATAATTGGTACTTTTACAAGCTATAATGAAAAATATACTATAATACTTTTCTTCCTATTTTTGAACGAAATTAGCATAGCAAATTCTTGTTTACATACAAACTCAACCATCAAAACACGTATAATCTTAAGTAACCAATTGTATAGCAACAATTCGAAAAGATGAAATTCATAGAACATGAAATTTTTGCCGTAAACTCATATATATATATATATATATATATATATATATATGCACACACAATAATAAGGTTATGTAGAAATACCTTCAATTAGCTTGCAATCCTTGCTAACACCACTGAATTTGCTTTTAAAACTCAGAACCTCCTCTCAGTTCTCTCAAGATCTCTGTAATCTTAGGCTTAGCAAAACTAGAATGTGTATAACCCCAAAACTGATAACCAAGCGTAAAGATAAAAACTAATACGCTGCGTCTTAATATAATATCGATTCTAAACTATTAACGTATATGTTATAATTATATTATATTTATTATTTAATTTAATTTATTTATGTTATTTAAATTCAAAATCTAAATCCAAAAGCCACAAGGCTTTGTTTGGCAAAACCCATTAAAATTTAAAGACTTAATATATTTAAGCCTTATTTGGGTTAAATCAATTTAAAACTACTTTAATTTTATTTTAATAAACCATTTAGTTTATAATTTATAATTACATCTTATTTATCTCGGATCTCCATATCCAACATTAATCAAATAAATTAATTATACACACTATATTTTAAATAAATATTCCACTTTAATAAATATCATAAAATTATAATTTCATTATAATTTTATTTAATAATTTAATATACCACTTTAAATTATTAAATTAAAACAATAATATAACATCTCATGTTATATTACAACTCTCTAAATTATAAATTCAATTAATTTAGAATATTATCTAATAAATTTAAATTCATAAATTTTTACTGACAATCATCACATCAACAAAACATTTATTCAACAATAAACACCTCAAATAAATATTTATAATTCAATAAATATTTAAAAATACAATTTGAAATTCTAGATTGTTATAATTTTGCGTACAACTTTTTCTTTCTTAGCGTCTCCAACGTCAAACGTAAATGTTCAACTTGTTCCTTTTGAGATTTGGAGTACACCAGAATATCATCAATGAATACCACCACAAACTTATATAAGAATGATTTAAACACCCTGTTCATCAATTCTATGAATGTTGCAGGGGTATTGGTCAAACCAAAAGACATTACTAGAAACTCATAATGTCCATACCGAGTTCTGAATGCCTTCTTCAGTACATCCTCCTTCCTTATCTTTGAGAAGTATTTAGCTCCTTTGAACTGATCAAGCAAGTAATCTATCCTTGGCAACAAATACTTATTCTTAATAGTGACATTGTTTAACTCTCTATAATCAATGTAAAGACGCATTGACCCATCCTTCTTCTTCAAAAATAACACCAGTGCTCCCCACGGTGATACACTCGGCTGAATGTATTTCCTGTCTAGCAGCTCTTGCAGTTGTACCATCAATTCCTTCATCTCTACCAGAGCCATCCTATACGGGGCATTTTAATATAGGAGTAGCCCTTGGTGCTAAATCGTTAATGAACTCGATCTCTTTGTCAGGCGGAAGTCCTGGCAAATCTTCTGGAAATACGTTTGCAAAATCCCTAACAACTGGTATCTCTTCTAGTTTCACACCCTTTCTCTAAGTATCAACTATGTAAGCTAAATATCCTACACAACCTTGTCTTAATAACTTCTTGGCCTGCATAATCGTCAGACATCTTGTTTATCTTGGCGATTTGCTACCATAGAAAACTACCTTTGACAGAGTCATAAGGTTTACACTTTTCTTTTGGCAATCAATTATCGTTCCATAAATGAATAGCCAATTCATTCCCAATATGACATCAAACTCTTCAAGTTTAATCAGGATTAAATCTACTGTCATAATATTTCCCTTAATATTCACCCTACAATTCTTATGTACGAATTTAACAGGAATCACCTCCCTATTCGTAATTTCTATATTCAAAGGGAAATTTAACTCTTCACTAGGCAATCCCAAATTCTTAGCAAAATCATCAGATATAAACGAGCAAATAGCACCCAAATCAAATAATGCATATGCATTTATATCATTGATTGGGATAATACTTGACACAACATCTTTTGATTGCACCGCATCTTGTACAGTCATGTTGAAGGTTCTGGCTGTGGGTCTGCTTGATAACGTTAGCCCAGCAATAGCCAACGTACCTCCACTGCCACCTCCCTTCTTTCCCGTTGCCTCTCCAGCTTTCTTTCTGGGAAACTTATGAGCTAAATGATCCTTCGACCTGTATGTGTAACAAGCATTCTTCTTCGGTTAATGATAATTCAGAGCAATGTGATCCTCTTGGCCATATTTAAACACAATTGTTTACCCCTCAAGCACACGCTAGTGTGACTCCTTCCACAAGTAGCACACGCTTCAAATTTTCTTTTTCTGCTGGATACTCTGTTGACTTCCAGTACCTACACTCACATTCCACTTCTTCTTTGGATTATTGTTTCCTCCACTGCTACCACCATTTTTGCCTTCATTCTCACTCTTCTTCTTTTTTTGTTCCTAATTGTACTTCGTTAAGGCATCGCTTACACCTTCCACGATAATCACCTTCTCAAGCACTACTGCAAACGTCTTCAGCTGAAACATAGAAACTTAATTGTACAACCAGGGCTTCAGTCCATGTTCAAACCTTCTTGCTTTACGCTCATCTGTGTTAACTTGATAAAGCGCAAACCTCACCAACTTATTAAATTTTGCCACATATTCCGACATCGTCATTGTACCTTGCTTCAATTCTAGAAATTGGACCTCATCTAATTCTGTGAACTCTCTGGGAAATATGTCTCGAAAAAGATTTCCTTAAACCTATCGCATGCCATAACCCTTGACCTCCTCGGGTTTTATTTGCCTGCCACCAATAGCTGGCTTCTGCATTCAACAAGAATGTCGCAAAAGTAGTCTTCTGGTCCTTATTAACTCTAGAAATTTTGAAAACTTTTCCTATTTCCATGTTCCAGGTTTGTGCCTCAATCGGATTCATGGACCCACGAAACTCTGGTAGTCCAACCGCCTTGAAATCCTTAAAAGTCGCAGCTTGGTTCTGCGATTTATTATGCAGTGCTCCCGCTAATAATGTCACCAACTGCTGAACTAGGTTAGAATTGATGTTGTTGTTATTGGTAGACCCCTCAGGGGTTCTTTGTCATGGATGACGTTTTTGAGGCATTTTCTATTAAAATAACACTTATTAGGCCATTACTTAATTTCTTAAGTATTTTCTACTTAACTTTCACATCATAAAAGATCATCACATAACACATAACATCTTAAATAAATATTAACATTTTATTCATTCATCATCTTTAAAGAAAACATAGGAATGATAGCATCCATGCTATCTACATCACTTTCCTGAACTGATAAAGTTTCATGATAACATCATTATATCCCATTGGTTACATAACACTTGGGATTTACATCTGGTTTATTAATTAATTAATCACACAATAATTATATTTCTCTATTATGGCCTACTAAGACGTTGCACAGCTTTACGGGGCTCGTACATGACTCGGTTCATCGTAATGTGAAAAGCACAGTACATCTCTTCCATCTTAATCTTCTTTGTTTGTACCTCTCCCTCTGCCACCTCTGCATGCTGAGAAGTTTTCTCGTACGCATCTTCAACTCTTGCTCTCTTGGCGGATTCTTCTTTCAAGTTATCCTTCAGTTTCGCAACCTCCTCCATCAGCTGCTCATTCTCCCCCTCTGTGTGAACCATCTTCCATTCAACATTGATGAGATGTTCATCAAGATCCTGGATCTCATCGTCTTTCTATGCCATCAAAGTCTAACGTTCAGCTACTAACTCCCCCAACTCCTCGAATCTATCCTGAAGCTCAATGTTACGATCGTATACTTCGTCATATATTTGAGATGCGATAAAGTTTGGTGGAAAATCTTTTTCATCCTCATCCTCATTCGTTTGTGGTAGCTCCATGGGGTCTTCCTCATCCATCTCTATCACATCCTCATCATCAGGTATACCCTCCTTCTCCAACTCTGGGGCATAACAAACCACTATGACCAACGAAGATGACTCCCTTTGCATCAGTTGTTAGCAGACTACCTGAATATCTCGAGGCTCCTCCTCTCTAGGAATCTGAGGTCCCTCCTACCTAGCCAGACTAGATTCTCCCACATTATCCATCTTGACAACAAAAATTTTAAGTTTTTAATTACTAATTGACACCACTCGACACTCACGAGCACATAGGTTGCAACCACAAAAGCATATAGAGTGTTTTATTATTTCTTCCTTAAAACTCGATAAGAGTCTATCACTATCTTTTCAATCTCCTATAAGGTTACTTCCTAAGGTTTTCTTCCCCACCTAAGGTTCATAACCTAAAGCTTTGATACCAACTTGTGACACTCCCAAATCTGGGTACTTCATTCCCACAAGATTTGGTGTTCACTATCCAAACATTCATTTATAACTACCTAAATTCAATAAAATTTAAACAATAAATCTTCCCATTAAAGGGTTACATAATTAAGTCAATAAATCCCAGGTTTTCTAACCTTAAAACATTCATCAAATGTGGAACAATAATAAATTACATCCCATAATTTAAAAGAAATAAGTCTAAAACATATTTCTCAACAATTAACAAGTCTTTAACACTTGTTCATTTTTCCTTTTCCTTTGCTAGTGGTTGGCTCGTCAACCTTCTCGACTTTAGCTGCAATGGTTATATATATGCAAGAGTGAGCAAAACAAATGCTCACTTGAAAGAATACAATGACTGACAATGAATAAACTCATTTGATTTGAATAATATATCTGAACATCGATAATCAATAACTGATACTGGAAATTATCTGAAGGTCACAAGACCATGAACTATGTCCAAGGTTATAAGTATTTCTTTCAACTTAAACCTAAACAGTCATTAGACTATAAGGACTCCCTGTACTTAGGGTGATCAGCCCTTCGTACCATGTATTGTGCACAAACATCTAAACACTTCCGCGTAAATAATCCCCTATAATAGGGTTGTTCATCTCAGTTTTAATATACAATTCTGCACCAAAATAAGTTTTGTTTGGATAAGTTTCATGGATAATTTAGAGTTCAACGAACATCAATTAAGGATTAGTTGAAACAAAAGTTTAATGACAATGCGAGGTTTTAACAACGACATGTTATAAAGTAACTATGAATTATAAATGAATAGTACGATACATCAAAATTATGCTTTAAGAATAACTTTCAAAGCATTAAAAGTATATAATGAACCTTGCTTGAACAACAATGATAAGTTGAGGTTACATTTTCCAATAAGGAAACAAAATAAAGAACTTTGCTTGATAGAATTCTAGAACTTGCATAATTTGATAAACAAGATAGAATAACAACTTGCATATTTATAAACAATAGGATAAGCTCAAAGTAAAGATTAGTTTAGGAAACTTGCACAACAATAGTAAACAAGATAGGATAAAGATCTTGCTTTACGTAAAGAAATAAGGTTTAGGAACTTGCGTAATAATAATCAAGTTTGGGTAAGGAAACTTGCTCAAAAAAAGTTTAGGGTTAGAGAACTTGCATAAAGTAAGTAAAATAGGATAAAATTGAATAGAGATTAGGGTTCAGAAACTTGTCTCGTGCGTAGGTTAAATGATCAATACTCACGTTCACCATAAGTCTTACACATACCATATGTATTGAAAACACTCATTAGTTACACTAATATTAACTTCATGAGTTTATTTCCCACTTTTAGTATAGCTCATTAACTTAGTTTAAGTTTTTGTTTACTACCATAAATCACATATTACAAGACCGAAGTCTCTAATCTTAAGTTTAAACAACATCACATCTTTTCATGAGCATTACATTTTAGCTCTTTTTAAAACTTATCAATTTATCATGCCATTTCACCATATACACATTAACAGCCTGATATAACATCTTATTACATGTTCAACATGTTCTCACGCTCTTTAGATTAGGTTAAACTAACATACAATAGACTACACACAACTAAAACCAAACTGTCCCAACTCTGCTACTCCAGCCGGGGTAGGGTTTTATACTGAGGAAAGGCCCGCCGGGGCGGAGAAGTTACACTGGTAACGCACGCCGAGCCGGGGGTACCCAGTATTCGTTTCTGCAGTTCACAAACGAACACATCAGAAAGTCAAATTAGGCCTAAAAGCTCCTTTCTAACAACCATTCCAATTTACCCAAGTTGTAATAAGTTTACAGAAACATAAATTAATGTTTCTAACATGTTTCTAAGCATATAGACAACATAAATATCAAAATTACAACCTTTAAATTCACTATTTTTATTATTTCTTCACTTTTAAACATTCTTAGCGAAATAATTTACTGTGAATTCATTTAACAACCAAAACAGTTCGTTCAAATCATATTATTTTTGTTTCTTTATGTATTTTCACAATTAGAAATCAATTTATAGTTTAACACATGAATTGAACATCAATTTTAATTCTAAAATAAGCCATATATATATATATATATATATATATATATATATAAACCATTGTAATTCAAGTTCTTCAATTCTAAACATATTTCTACGAATTTGGTTATTCTACATCATGAATTAATGGTATAAAACATGTTATCAACACCCATTAACACATATAACACCATGTTTTCAACAATAATACTCAAAAACTCATTTACAAAGAATTTTTTATGAAAACTCAAAAACACAGAGAACTAAGAACAAAAGGGTTAAATTACTACCTTAAATCCTTGATTATGCTTTGTTAGATGATGAGAATAGCTCTGACAATCTCCCTTGATTCTCAAAACCTCTAAGTTCTCTCAATTTCCCTAGAGCTCTCTCTCTTTTCTCTCTCTTTTCTTATTTTCTTTTTTCTCTGTTCTCTCCCTATTTTAACTTTACGTAACTTAAAAATAAACTGATATATAAAATATAAACGTATAACATATAATACGTATTAATATAAAATATAATTGGTGTCAATTACTTTTTTTTTGAAAATTCAAAAGCCTCCAAGGCTTGTTTGGCAAAACCAATTAAAAATAAGGACTTAAAATCTTTATGCCTTGTTTGTTAAAACCAAATTAAAACTCCTTTTAGTTTATTTTAATAACTCACTTATTATATAGTTTAATTATCACACTCTATATAATTAAATTATAATATTCAAATTCAATTAAATTAAAGTTAACATTAACATTATAAATCAAATTATCACATAATAATAATTCCCATTAAATTATAATTTACTTAACAAATCACTAACTAAATCTCCAATTTAATTATTAAATTAAATTGAAACAACATTGTAACAATTCATTTAATCCTTATCAACTCTCTAATTTAATTATTAAATTAAATTAGAATATTACCACATAATAATTAATTCATCATTCCTTTATTTTAATTAACTTCAAAATACCAAATTACCAACTATCAACTTAATTAACATATTACCTTAATTAAGTTAATTCCCCACAACTCATGAATTATTTATTTAACTAATAAATAATCAAAATAAACAAATATTTATTTAAAAACACACATCAACCAAAATATTTATTTAATTCAATAAATATTTAAAATTACACATAAAATTCTGGATTGTTATATTCTTCCCTCCTTACAAGGATTATGTCCCCAGAATCACAATTCAAATAATTCATTCGTCACAGATGCCCCCAAATTTGGGTATTTTCAACCCTCAAATATTGTGTTACACGATACTACTAACTATATATTCATTCTAATGAAAACAACATCATGATGAGTGTATTTACTACATTCTTATTACAATAATAATAAATCCTTTCCCAGGTTCTATTAATCATTACATTTTTCATTGTCATAGTATAAGTTCATACAAATATACTAGTATATTAAAGGAAAATCTATTTATCCATCTTAGCTTTGCCTCTATCCTTACTAGAACCCTCGGTTCATTCGATCTTAACTGCAGTCATATAATTCAAGCAAGAAGTGAGCATAACTAGCTCAGCAAGTCTAACAATATATAATATAACCACCACATCAAGAATTATATGAATAATCTTCACTAACTGAACAAATAGTTATGACGTATTATGAAACATTGAAATAGCACTTTTCATTCTCATAAAACAATTCCGAAGTACATACAGTAACTTAGGAATTCTGAGCAGGTCAAAAGATCATGAACATTCTTTTTGGTTTTCATTCATAAAAAGGACAACCCGACACCAAAATCATAAGTCTGATATATCTTACGAGCACTTCTAGGTAATCAGCCTATAGTACTCTATATTGATCAACACTCATCCGCTCAACATTTTTAAATTTAAGTTTTGGCAACTTCTTGTGCCTGCCGAATAAACGACGTAAAATACTTTTGTTTATTCATACTCAGGCTTATCTTTGAATTCGTACCAAACAATTGGCATATGATAACGTTATCAATACTATATTAAAAGACTTGTAAACAAATCAATCAAATTCTTAAGGTTTGTCTAGCCGAGTTAAAACTGGTATTGACTCTTTTGTAAAAAAAATTCATGCATGTTATAACATGAATCACAGAAACTTGACTAACACAAAGGTCAGATAAGCATTAAGAAAACTTGCCCTCAAACATCTTCAATTAAAGTTCAACCGTTCTCGGTCTTTATAGTTTCTACATAATATATTCACATAGCACACTAAAATTAGCTACAAAACATTCTAACCACATTGTTTATACCAACTTCTTTCTCTTCTATAACTTGATTGAAATTATTTTATTAATAATATTCGTTTCAAGTTATATATCATTCATTACGGCTTATTAACATTCATATGTCATAAATCGACACTCAACGACCATCATTTAAGTACAACAATAGTTGAAACCCTAATTGGTTCTCTAACTCGGACACATTTTCCCCGAATAACCGATATCGGACTCTGTATAGAAAGTACATAAGTTTTATCTTCATTTCTTATTATTCATGTACCATACACATCTATTACATATCATATAACCTTACAACATGCGCTAAACTCGAATACAAAGCACGGTTCACGTTTTCATATTTTACGTTCTTCGCTTAAATACTTTTAATCAATGTTTAATTCCTAAAATCATCACTATACATGTTATTTAGGAATTGTCTCTTCATGTATATTAAGTATATACATGCCCCATAGTTACCACACAAAACGTTAGGTTAACAAATGTCCGCGTCGGGAAGTTTTCCCTTAAGGGCGCTACGATGCCAATCATATCTATAAAAGCCGCGCTGCGGCGCCGGTTAGCAGTTGCCAACCTCCCAACCAAGCGTTGCGGCACCGACCTTGAGCCCTTGAATTTTTTTTAAGTTTTTCAATTCAATTTCTTTTTAGGCTCATACCGCGATCGTTCTAAGTTAGAATTGACTCATTCAAAAGCCGTTATCTAACATATCTCATATACTTTGATTTCATTCAGACATAATAAGTTTCTGATTCTGTTTAACAATAAATTTACCGTTAAATTTTTTATTACGCGTTCATTAAACGTTCGTGAACGTTCATAGCTCGTTTCTTCATTTTAAGTTTGAATTCGACCATTCTTGAGTCCACGACTCTTAAATACGTTGTTATAGAATACGCAAAAACCAAGGTTTCCTAGTTAAATGGCGACTTTTGACTATCATTCTGAAAATCCTATAACTTCAACAATTATCGTCTAATCCCGTAAATTTCGTCATTACTTCGTTACTCGAGATTTTTATGCCAAACCAAATGGAATCAATCCATTGGTCAGTTATCTATATCTAAACCAAGTAATTTGCATCTAACTTATACACAATGGTTTTCAATATATCCATCAACAACAAATTCTAAGTTTTAATGATTTTCTTCAATTAATGCTTAATTAGTCGATTATGATTCTCACTTATACATGGCTCAATAATGTTTTTGTTCACTAATAGAAATCTGTATTCCTCCAGCAGAGATATGCTCCACCAATTCATACTCTTTATAAAACTCAATCAAAAATATAATCGAAAGTCGAGTTTACGTGTTTTTACCTTAGCGTTCTTCGCGTTCTTGACTTAAGCTTTAATAGTTAGCTTCTTTGCTTCTTGATTCTTTGTTATTGCTCTTCTCTCTCTCTCTCTCTTAATATATGTGAGTTCAATTTTGTCAACAAACAAATGAACCCACTTAACTAGCTTTTATAGGAAATTGCAAGTGAGGGCAAAATGGTTAAAAGGCCACCCAACCTCCTTACTTTCCACCTCCTTATTATTCCAAGCTTTCAAAGGAAGCCACTCCTCTTGCTTGGCCACCAAGTGGCTGGCCATGTGCTCCATGGGGGACCCCATGGGTTGCCTTATGGGTTTTACCCACCCGGTGATCCACCGCTTTGACCCACGGGTTCATTTATTGGTTCGGACTTAGAAGTAATTCATATTGGGCCTAACTTTCGGCTTGATTTAATTTAATATTAGGCCTTGATATAATTCATCATTGGGCCTCATTCATTGTCCAATTGGGCTTGACAAAGTATAGGTCCAATAGCTAAAGCTTATTAAGAACTGGTCGTATTCTTATCGTATAATTCTAGTATTCTCTTCGTATATACTTTATATGATATTCGTATTATACGTCGTATTAATCTTTATATTATACTCGTATTCCTCACATATAATAACAATTATTACTATACTTAATCATTTAGTTCTTAAATTTCATTTTCCCTAACCCTTAGGGTTTTAAGTCCACAGGTGAAAACTTCGTTTGCCATAACTAAAATATTATTGATATTCCATCTCGTCTTAGAATTCTATCGTTACGCGTTTCTCGAAAATTCAAAATTAATTCCCGAGCAGAAATGGATGAATAGTATTTTTACAGAATTTTTTCAGAAAACTTATATTTTTGTCTTGGAAATTCAAATCATTTAATTCTAGCTCATAGCCAGAATCCTAACCACATTCACATATTCTAGGTCATAGAACGACCTTTAAACAACTTACTTAATTTAATAAATAATTAAATTCATTTAATTCACATAATCAAATAAAACTTAATTCACATAATAATCCGATTTTGTTGGGCGTTACATTCTTCCCCCTTATAAGGATTTTGTCCCCAGAATCTTGATACAATTAAGTAAACAAATGGGGAAAGTTTTTCTTCATTTTACTCTCGAGTTCCCACGTTGCTTCTTCGGCATTGTGGTTCCTCTAAATTACCTTCACCGAAGGTATTATTTTATTCCTTAAGACTTGTTCTTTCCTATCAATAATCTGAATTTGAAGTTCTTCATACATTAAGTCTTTTTCTACCTGAATAGGTTCATACTCTATTACGTGCTTATAGTCCGGTTTATAAGGACGCAATACTAACACGTGAAACACATTATGTATATGCTCCAACTCTGGAGGTAAAGCTATTTCATAAGCAACCTCTCCTATTCTCCTTAAAATCTCAAAAGGTCTTTATAAACCTTGGACTCAACTTTCCTTTCTTCCCAAAGCGTATCTTCCCTTTCCAAGGTGACACCTTCAGAAAGACATATGAACTGACTTCAAACTCCCCTTTCTCACGGTGAGGATTCACATACTTCTTCTGTCTATCTTGAGCTGCTACTATTTGAATATGTATTAACTTCACTACGTCCGCCATTTGTTGTACCATCTCAGGTCCCAACATCCGACGTTCACCTACTTCATCCTAGCACAGTGGCGTCCTGCACTTTCTCCCATATAAAACTTCATAAGGCGGCATGCCTTTACTAGCGTGAAAACTATTGTTGTAAGTGAAATCCACCAAAGGTAGATGTTTTTCCCAACTTTCCTTGAAATCCATAATGAAAGATCTTAACATATCCTCTAACATTTAAATTTTCCGTTCATTTTGACCATCAGTCTAAGGATGGTATGTTGTACTCAACCTCAATTGCGTTCCCATTTGTTCTTGCAAACTCCTCCAAAAATTCAATGAGAATCGTGGATCACGATCTAACACAATCGAAACTAGTACTCCATGTCTTCAAATGATTTCCTTGACATAAAGCTTAGCTAATTGCTCTAGGTTATACCTAACTCCAATTGGCAAAAAGTGAGTCGACTTCATCAAATTATCCACTATTACCCAAATAGTGTCGTATCCCTTCTTTGTCGTTGGAAGTCCCACCACAAAGTCCATCGTGATATGCTCCCACTTCCACTCCGAAATCTCTAGTGATTGTAATAATCTACTCGGTTATTGGTGTTCAGCCATAACTTTCTGACAAATTAAGCACCTACTAACATTTCTCTCTTCATGTTCGGTCACAATAAGTTCTATCGAAGGTCCTGATACATCTTGGTGCTACCTGGATGTATTGAGTACCTTGAACTATGGGCCTCTCCCATTATCTCTTCTTTTAATTCCGCATTACACGGAACCCAAATTCTTCCTTCAAAACATAGTAAGCCCTCATTGTCAAGGCTATACTTAGTCTTCTCTCCATCTTCAATTCTCTTCTTCATTCGTTCTCACTCTTTGTCTTTTAGTTTTACTTCCTTAACTCATTCCACAATTGTTGGTCGAGTCTCCATTGTAAATAACTTCTCTACCGATTCACTTGGCAACCTAACTTCTAGCTCCATTCTTGACATCTCTGTTACTAACTCGTTCTGAGCAGTTAACATTGATAGCTTTTCCCGAACCTTCCTACTTAATGCATCGGCCACAACAATCACCTTTCCTGGATGATATAAGATATTGCATCGTAATCTTTTATCAATTCTAACCACCTTCTCTGCCTCATATTCAAGTCCTTCTGCGTGAAGATATATTTCAAACTTTTATGCTCCGTGTATATCTCACATTTCTCCCCATATAGATAGTGTCTCCATATCTTTAATGCAAAAACTACTACTGCCAATTCTAGGTCATGAGTAGGATAAACTTTCTTATAATACTTTAGCTATCGTGATGCATACGCAATGACCTGGCCATGCTGCATAAGCACGCAATCCATTCCTTTATGTGAAGCATCACTATAAACTACAAAATTCCCCGTATCATCTAGTAAAGATAATACAAATGCTTCACTTAACCTCCTCTTCAGTTCCTGAAAACTGTTCTCACACTTCTCCGTCCACACATACTTCACAAACTTCCTCGACAAATTTATCAACGGAGTAGATATTTTAGAAATGTCTTGAATGAACCTTCGGTAGTATCCCGCTAACCCTAGGAAACTCAGCACCTCGTTGGTGTTTTTGACTGCTACCAATTAATAATCGCTTCCACCTTTACTGGATCCACTGAAATCCCATCTCTGTCAATAATGTGCCCTAAAAACTGCACTCTTTCAAGTTAAAATTCACACTTGGTGAATTTCGCATACAACTTTTCCTTTCGAAGTGTTTCCAACACTAACCTTAAATGTTCAACGTGATCTTTTATCGTCTTAGAATAGACTAGAATATCATCAATAGAACACTACAACAAACTTGTCCAAGTATTGCTTGAACACTTTGTTCATCATATCCATAAATGTGACTGGCGCATTAGTCAACCCAAATGACATAACCAGAAACTCGTAATGACCATAACGAGTCCTGAACGTCGTCTTAGGTACATCCTCCTTTCTCACTTTCAGCTGATGATACCCTGTACGCAAATCTATCTTAGAAAAATACTTTGCCCCTTTCAACTGATCAAATAGATCATCTATCCTGGGCAATGGGTATTTATTCTCAATCGTTAACTTGTTCAACTCACAATAGTCGATACAAAGTCATAACGATCCATCCTTCTTCTTTACAAACAATATCGGTGCTCCCCATGGAGAAACACTCGGTTGAATGTACTTCTTGTCTAATAATTCTTGTAGTTGAATCATTAGCTCCTTCATTTCTATCGGCACCATACAATATGGTGCCCTAGAAACTGGTGTCACTCCTGGTAGCACCTCGATCACAAATTTGATCTCCCTATTCGGCGGAAGACTTGGTAACTCATCTGGAAATACATCCGCGGATTATTGTACTATAGGTATCTGTTCCAATAATGTGACGCCCCAAATTTAGACCACTCACGTCTCGAACTCAGGTCGCCACGTACTACAAATCTAATGACTAAATAACATCTCATGCAATGGAAATAATAGAATAGATTACATTTATTTAATATAATCATTCACGTCCCAAGGTTTCGTAACTTAAAACATCTCTTACACCTTAAACATGGATTAGACATAACTAATACATAACACAATTTATGTCTTAACATAATCATAAAACTTCTAAATAAATATGAAGCTACTCCATACCTTTGCCCTTTCCCTTATCAGTGCCCGAGGGTCTGCCTTGCTCTGCCTTAACTAAAATATTTTTAGGGAAAGAAAAAATGAGCAACAAGTATGCTCAACAAGTAATATGACAATAAGGGTGTTCAATATAGTTTTAAATTTCTCAAGAGTACATCAATATATGATAGTTCAAGGATAACAAGAAGTATTGATGGTTCTCAATAATAGTCGCTAAGGACAGAAAGATATCAATAAGATTCAACTCTTAATGAATTCAAGATTTCAAAGTAATGAATACTGAGCAGTCACTAAGGACTATGAACTTCTACTAGAATTAACAGTAATATACTGATAATCTAATAAAAACGAGTACAGCAGGTGATCAGCCTAAAGTACCCTACGTTATGCATATCGTTTAATCGTATTCAAGTGCGCACGTCGGTCTCCCGACAAATATAGTTTTCCCTTCAAAGAAGGTTGTTCATCTCAGTCAATACAAGATTTCACACCAATCAATTGATTTGGATCGCTTTAAAATTATGATTTAGGTCTAACCGAATAAAAGGGCATAGACCGCTCTTTAAATGTATATAAGAACAATTATAAGTTCAATACTCAAAATCAAAGTTCAAAGAATATAAACAACTCTATTCTAACTATGAAGTATTATGTCATAAGATAAGAATCATACTTTCAATTGTTTACTTGTACAACCAATAATAGTACAAGCTCAAGTAATGCTCAATAAAGAGTAGGGTTCGAGTACTTGCACAAATTCAATGGTGTGTAAGTTAGGAAACTTGCATTAAAGGGATAAGGTTTAGATACTTGCCCCAAGCGTAGTTTATCAACCTTTAGCTTATCGATACTTTTTGAACCCTATTATAACATAGTTATGCATATATGATATTCATTAGTTACGAATATTTAATACACATACATGATATGTAAGTTTAAATGCATACATAAGAATCTAACTTAGTCATATAATCCCACATGTATGTTATTACATATCTTACATACACATATTACAAAAATTAGTTTTGAAGACACTATTACATCAAAGAACATAGTTTGTAATCATCCTTTGACTTATTTTCGAAAGTTTATAAACACTTATCCAATATATGATTCTATCATTAGCATGCTTATTGACACATTGAATATTATATTAGACATTTATTACAGATTAAGGTAACAATATAAGCATGCATCAACCCTCAGACTACAACAGAATAAACAGACTGCACTGCAGGGTGGCGCGACCACGCTTAATTTGAACTAGGGAGTGGCGCGGCCGCACTGCTCCTAGTGCAAATCAGAGCTAAGAAAACAGAAGCATGGCCCAACTTGCACACCCTTAAACACATATGATGACACTTGCAGAATCATCTATAACATGATGTTTATGATTAGGTTAGGCCTCTTCTATGGCCATTCCTGTGACGCCCCCAAATTCAGGTACTTCAAACCCGAACTCGGTGCTTCACGATACTATTTCTATGAGCGGAATAATACTAATAATAATATAAATATCAAACTTAATTTACATATATCAGAGCTAATCCCAAGTACGCAACCTTTAATACATTACAATATATGATAATAAAAAATATCAATGTCTTAATAAAGTCTAGTTATTACATATGATAACATATAACTCATTCAGCAATCTTTCCTTTTCCCTTGTTCTTAATAGAGCCTTCAGGTTGTTCACACTTAGCTGAAAACATTTAAATTAAGCAAGGGTGAGCATTTGAGTGCCTAACAAGTAATAGCAATTAATAACAGTTAGAATCTAATGACTATGCTTTAACAGAAAATGCCTCCAAGACATCAACCATGATAGGGATCTACCAATAACAACAATGCTGAGGCTAACCCAGTTCAGCAATTACTAACGTTATTAACAGGTGCATTACAAAATCAATCACAGAATCAAGCTACAACTTTTAAGGATTTCAAGTCGGTTGGACCACCAGAATTCCATGGGTCCATGAATCCAGTTGAAGCACAGACCTGGATCATGGAGATAGAGAAAGTTTTTGATGTTGCTAGGGTAGGGGATAATCAGAAGACTGCTTTTGCAACATTTATGTTGAAAGCAGAGGCTAGTTATTGGTGGCAAACCAATAAAACTCGAGAAGGTCAAGGGGTAATGACTTGGGCAAGGTTTAAGGAGATATTCTTCGAGACTTACTTCCCAAAGAGTTCAAAGAATCAGATGGAGGTTCAGTTTCTAGAACTGAAGCAGGGATCAATGACGGTGTCGGAATATACCGCAAAATTCAATGACTTAGTGAGGTTTGCGCCATATCAAGTCAACACGGATGAGCTCAAGGCTAGGAGGTTTGAGCAGGGACTGAAACCCTAGTTGTATAGTAGGGTCTCCATGTTTCAACTGAAGACATTTACAGCAGCGCTAGAGAAGGCAATTCTCACTGAGAGTGGAGGCGAGACTATAACAAAACACAATCAAGAGCAGAGAAAGAAGAAGAGTGGGGGCAAAGTTAAGAATGGTGGTAGTAACAGTGGAAATGGTAACAATAAACTGAAGAGAAAATGGAGTGCAAATGTGGAGCTGGAAACCAGCAGGGAAACCAGCAGAAGAAGAAGTTGGATGCATGTGCGACATGCAGAAGGTTTCATACAGGTATGTGCTTAAGGGGGAAGCATGTGTGCTTTAACTGTGGCCAGGAGGGTCACATTTCCCCAAATTGCAATCAACCCAAGAAGAATGCTTGCTACACCTGCGGGTCAAAGGATCATTTTGCTCGCGAGTGTCCAAAGAAGAAAGTTGGTGAGACAACTAGAAGCAAGGGAAATGGAAGTGGTGGTACACTGACTATTGTTGGACCAACGTCATTAAATAAGCCCACAGCCAGAACCTTCAACATGACAGTGCAAGACGTGGTGCAATCAAAAGATGTCGTGTCAGGTATTATCCCAATCAATGATATAAATGCAAATGTATTATTTGATTCGGGTGCTACTTGCTCATTTATATCTAATGAGTTTGCTAAGAGGTTAGAAATACCTAGTGAATAGTTAAATTTCCCTTTACACATAAAAATTGCGAATAGGGAGGTAATTCCTGTTAGGCTTGTATACAAGAACTGTAGGGTGAATATTAAGGGGAATGTTATGACAGTAGATTTAATCCCAATAAAACTCAGAGAGTTTGATGTTATTTTGGGAATGGATTGGCTATTCAATTATGGAGAGATAATTAATTGCCAGAAGAAGTGTGTAAACCTTATAACTCCATCAAAGGTAGTTTTCTATGGTAGCAAATCGGCTAGACAAGTAAGGTGTCTGACGGTTATGCAGGCCAAGAAGTTATTGAGTCAGGGCTGTGTAGGATACTTAGCTTACATAGTTGATACTCAAAAGAAGGAGGGTGTGAAACTAGAGGAGATACCAGTGGTTAGGGATTTTGTAGACGTGTTTTCTAATGATTTGCCAGGACTTTCGCCTGACAGAGAGATCGAGTTCATGATCGACTTAGCACCAGGAACTGCTCCAATATCGAAGGCCCCATACAGAATGGCTCCGGTAGAGATGAAAGAATTGATGGTACAACTGCAAGAACTATTAGATAAGAAGTATATTCAACCAAGAGTATCACCGTGGGGAGCGTCGGTGTTATTCGTGAAGAAGAAGGATGGGTCAATGCATCTTTGCATTGATTATAGGGAATTAAACAAAGTCACTATTAAAAACAAGTATCCATTGCCAAGAATAGATGACTTGTTTGATCTGTAACGCCCCCAAATTCAGCTACTTAAAACCCGAACTCAGTGTTTTCCGATACCATTTCTATGAGTGAAAATAATAATAACATTGTCATAAATATCAAACTTAATTTACATATCAGAGTTGTCTAAATCCCAGGTACGCGACCTTCAAAACATTTCATTACATGATAGATAATAAATATAATTATCTTATTTAAGTCTAGCTATTACATAAGATAACACAAACTTATACCGTCGCCTTTCCTTTCCTTTTGTTCTTGGCGAGAGCCCTCTCGTGATCATATACTTAATCGAAAACATTTAAATTAAGCAAGAATGAGCATTTGAGTGCCCAACAAATAATAGCAACAATAAACATTAGCTGAAAAAATTAAATGTTTTCTTTGAATAACACTTCTATAACGAAACAATAGTTGCAAAGTAAACTGAAGCAACACTAAACAACATCACAATCTTATTTCAAATTTTTGAAACTACGTACTGACTATAAATGAAGATCAGATGACACACTATGAACATTGTTTTTCATTTTCGTTAAGGTTTAGCAGAACTTCATCTGCAAACCGTCATAACTTTCGGGCACGATGGTGATCTTCCCAATGTGCCCTGTATTGATCAATACTACATACAAGAACAATATTTTCCTTCAACACATCCGCTTTAGGCGCATAAAAGTTTCCCAGATTTGGGATGTTCATACTTAGTCGGGAATTCAAACCAAAATAATTCGGTTGGATACAATAAAGTTCTATCACGTTCAACGATATTTTTAAATCTGTGTCTAGCTGAGTCAAATACACTACAAGAAAAAGGTATATCAGGGACCGAACTCGGTCGCAGATACCTATCAACGACCGAATGCGAACGCTGATAGTCGTCCCATAAAATCTGGTCACTGGGATGCACATCAGCGACCACTATTAGCTATCAATATATCTGCGACCGATATGAGCGACCGAAATGATAAATCTGATCACTAAACTGAGTCAACATGGTCCAGGGCCAAAGCTGACGTGGTCCACGTGGCGGACGATTGATTATCGGACCGATGAAAGTGTCACCGATACCTCAATTATTTAGGCGTCATTAATAACTATCAATGCGACCGCATCGCGGTCATTGATATGGAAAAAAAAATAAAATAGATTTTTGCTATTTTGCGAATTCCCAAAACATGTACTGCTTTTGTACCCTTTTATCCCAACACACATACACAACAAGATAAACAAAGATACAAACAATATAAACATCCATCGTCCACCAACACATACAATCAACTAGTATATAAACCTTTAAAAACCAATATAATTTGAATAAATATAATAACATTTCAAAACTTGTTTAAGTAATATACAAACATCCAAAGAATGAATATACAAGTACAAGCTTATACTATAACTACAAAACTGATCTAAAGCGAGTACGCCAAGCATCATCGCCTCCTTGATCACCCCAGTAATTAACAAAATAATAAAACAAGTTACAAATATAGTAACTATATATATTTGATCGCAAAACGCGTGCACCTTGTCATCATCTGCTCATTTTCTTTATAAAACAACATGCATCGATCTTTTGGTATCCAAGACCCAACTTCTTCACCATTTTCTTACAAAAGTAATAGTTACTGTGTAATTTCTCACCGTCAGCAACATACACATTAATGGCCTTCAAGAGCGACTCAAAACACTCATGGCTCGTGTTGTGATCACCTTGATGTTAAGTAATATCGCCATCGCAGAATAATATCATCGTGTTTGGTGCAACCATGCCACAATGGCTCGCTACCCTCGTCTAACAACTTAAAGAAGTCTTTGGCATCAGAATTCATAGGTTGATCTCTGCCTTATTTCCAATCAAAATCTGGCCCTGCAATATCATGAACCATTTCATTCATTCGATGAGTACTACTGCCCGAATTGTGTACTTCTGTGATGCCACCATCTCTTCTCTGCCCATGTGCCCACCAGCATTCTTCGTAATTTTTCATGAACCTAGAAACAAGTAAATGATAGTTTACAACGTCTTTGTCCATATAATTTACATTCTTACGCTTCAAACATGGACATCGTATCTGCGATTTACCATTCATACATTCTGGGTGACTATACGCATACTCCAAAAACACTTGGCAACCAGCTCTAAATTCAGTTGTAGCACTTATCTGGGCACTTGACTTTCGTCGTGCCATCTAACTAAGGTCTGAATAGAGGTCCATGATTCCACGATACCTACTACAGACAACATGAACTTATTAATCATATGACTTGAGCATACTTGTAACCATATGGCTTGAGCATACTTGTAAGCATATGATTAACATTTCAGCATACTTGTAAGCATATGACTTGAGCATACTTGTAACCATATGATTAACATTTAAGCATACTCAATGTTAACGAATGAATGCAAATTAAAGCAGTATGAGAAATTTTAAATGTTATTAAATTTAGTATGAGAAACTAAGTAAATACTACTTAGTTTAATAGTTATATTATATCATGTTATTTTATTTTAATTTATTTTAAATTTGTTATATTAATCTACTTAGTTTAAGGCTTCATGTTTTAAGATTATACCCCTCACGGTCCCTTTCTATAATCTTTTATGTTTTGGGATAGTCAGAACTTGGTTGTGCAATTTATAGCTTCTATAACATTTTGTAGCTTTATTCTTGTATACATAAATGCTAAATACCCTTGTTTTTCTGTTATAGCCAAAATAGTCTCTTTATTGACCAAGTGTCTAGTTACCTTCTCTCTCATTGCACTAATGCGGTTCCCTAACACTTGCATATTTTAGCTTAACATTTCAATAGCTTACCATGTCGACACACCTTGACTTGGCTTGGCCCCGTGAGGCTTGGCTAAGCTTGGCGTGACCTCGTGTGGCCTCACGGCCCTAAGTGGGGCCCATCAGCTCCAACAGCCCCTTAATAGGCTTTAGTGGATCGCCAATATATTTATATCCAATTGATAAGCAGCACCCAGACTCTCCTACTAACTTATACTTATAATACTTATGAACATTTTTCAAACTTATACTTATAATACTTTAAAAAAAATTGCCAGAGTCTCTCCTACAATATGGACTAGCCACATGCACGACGACATGCATATATGGACATTTCTAGGCACCCAAGACACAAAACATTACCAAATAATATGAAGTCCCAAATCAAAGGATTTGAATTCCAATTTCAGCAAAATATAATCCCAACAACAAAACAAAATGTGCACAACTATAATTCACATAGAGCATTATAGACATGATCTAGTGCTCTCTAACACTGGATAAAAAACAAACAAATAGATGTCTTACAACATTTGTGGCATTCAATAATCTCTACCAAAAATTATGATTGAAATCTAAATAATGTAATACCATTAATATATAAATTTTCAAACCAAAAAAAATGCAATAAAAATCAATCCTTTGGGAATATACAGCATCAACCAAACAGTAACACTTATTTTGGTTGAAGAGAAAACCAAGTAGAAGAAGCAACAAAAATTCTAGATACGTACGTAATAAATCCTACACTTCAGTTTCTTTCTTTTTGCACCCGCGCACACTATAAATAATCCATAAGTTTGAAAAAATACATTGGAACCATGTAATAATGAAAAGACCCATATGAACAGTAAACAAATTTAACCTGAACATATTAATACCTGAACTAGAAAGCCCCTAAATTCAAACTTCTATACAAACAAGAATTTTATTTCTATTTCTATTTATTGACTCAATAGAAACCAAAATTAAGCATCAGTGAGCCTCAATTTGGTTGCCAGAAAATCAAGTAAGATGAGAGCTAGTGAAATTTATAAATTTATATCAAATAAATGTAAACAAAAGCAAAAAAAAAATTGATCCGAAAGGTATACAAAGCCAAAAAAAAGGAACGCAAAAATTGTAAAGGGATAAAGCAATAATCAAAGTCAACAAGATTAATGTAATTATTAAAAAAAAAGAAAAAGGATAAACCCTAAAAACCACAGGTTTTTAGAGATGTTTTATTTGATCCAAAAACAAACCTGAAGAACTAGATGGTGAGAGTGAGGCGGTGGCGGTGGCGGTGGCGGAGTGAGGCGGTGGCTGGCTTCTCCTTCTTCTCTTCTCCACCTTTCTCCCTCTTCTCTCTGTTCTGCTCCCTCGTTTCTTTTCTTATTCGCCTGATAGTCGAGCGAATGACTGAAACTAGTAAATGTTAATATGATCGTGATTATTATCGTCGATCACTTGACGCAATGATTTTTTTAATGACGTGGACACATCAGCGACCGCCTAGTGGTCGTTGATATAGATTGGTCACAAAAACTAAACGTGCCAACATTTGGCACCAATTTTTGGGAGGAAAAATTAATCCAGCGACCGCATACGGTCGTTGATAATGATTAGCAACTAGATGCAAGTCCGGTAAGTAAATGGTAAAAGTCATTATTATTGATATCGTGACCGGAAAGGGCGATCATTTGAAAGGTTTGGTCATGAGATAGAGAATTTTCTTATAGTGATAACTTTGACGACTTTTAATTCATTTATACATACCGGAAATCAATAGGTATGTATTAACATGTGATTAAATACAATGATTATCCAAGTGGGGACACTTGTATAACCATATCTAGAGATTAACGAACAGAATAAATATCTAGATTATACAATAATACTGTACTGATAAACAATGAACGAATAAAGTTCGAGAACTTGCATGAATACGAATGATTGGATACATAATTGATAACAATAGAGTGAATAATCTGGCACAACAATAATATAATTCTAAAACTTTCTTACTCATGCCCATTGCATAAAGTAAATGTAAAGGTATAATACTTGCCTATACGTGTTCATTACATAAAGTAAATGCAAGGGGTAAAGATACTTGCTCAATAATAATTGGAGTAAGTTTAGGAAACTTGCCTAGTCTGATGTTTACAATTACGCAACTTAGTTTTATATTTTATACTGAAACCTATCATTAATAAGATCATTCTATCGATTAGAATAACATATCATAACACACAGTACTGCTATTTGCAGTCAGCACATAACCTAAGCACATCGTCACATAGCTTTAACAGTCATTGAATCACAAACAAACACTTATCAAGTTAAACTATCTAGGTATAGATCGGGTTTACAAAACATTTTGCATTATCAAGCGACTTTCTCGTGTAATTATAGAGTCTAAAACTCTATTCTATAATTCAATAGATGTAAATACCCATCATATTAATTTTTAAATGACTTATAATAAATTTGAAATAATTATTATAATTTATCATGATTTTTCAAACACTGGAATCATTATTAAATGATTTAAATATTAAATAATTTTATCATCATTAATTTTTAAATAATATTAAAATATTAATGCAACCATTGCCAAAAATATCAAAGTTATTTTAATAACTCAAAATATTTTTAAAGTACTAATATTATTGTTAAATAATTTTAAAATAATTAAAATCATTTTAAATAATTATCATTAATACTTAAATATTAATGCACTATTTATCGAAATATTAAAAATCATTAATTATAACTTAAAATATTTTTAATTCAATTATATCCTTTTTAAATGATTTTGAAATTAATAAACCATTTTTAAACAATTTATTTAATATAATTATTAAATAAATCAAATATCAATTAATATTAAATAATTAATGAATTTTACTTGTAAATATTGAAAGTTATATTTTATAACTTAAAATATTTTAAACACCTTAGTTTCATTTAAAATGATTTTTATAATATTAAAATCATTTTTAAACTAATTTATTTAATATAATTATTAAATAAATCTAATATCATTAATATTAAAATATTAATATTTTTCATGACAAAATATCAAAAGTTATATTTTATAACTTCAAATATTTTATAACCTTTAAATCATTTTATATAATTTTTAAATCATTAATTCTATTTTTTTATAATTTATTTAATACATTTATTAATTAACTTAATTATCATTAATATTAATTTATTAATGACATTCATCACAAAATATTAAAAGTCATTAAAAATAACTTAAAATATTTTCTTATACCATAATATAGTTTAAAATGATTTTTCAAGTATTAAAATAATTTTTAAGTAATTTATTTAATATCATAATTAAATAAATTAAATACCCTTAATATTCCAAAAATAATAAATATTAATGAAATACATTCAAAATAATTAAAAACTCATTTTAGGCTTTAAAATAATTTTTAGTAATTTATTATGTATTTTTAATAATTTAAAACTAATTTTCTCTAATTATTTAATAAAATAATAAATTTCAGAAATTAAATGTCGCTAAAGGGCCCTATAGTGACGAAATTGTCGCTATAGGTGTTCTTGAGCTGTTCTTGAGCCTGCCCAGAAACGTATGTCAGTGTATAGGGTGTCTGGTTTGACCATAATTTTCTCCATGATCCTAAGGTATTCTGGTCAGCCTAAAGTGTTTAGATTGTAGTATAAATGTAATACTACTATTATCAATCAAGTTCATAGTCAACACATATCCCATCCGAGAGATCTAAGTTCTCAAAAAGCGTTATCGACATATTCTTTCAATTTACGGGTTTTCCATAATTGAAGAAACGATGCTTAGTTCCCACTTTCGATCCTTGTAACTTCCACTACAGGTCTACTTTGTGTAATATAATGGTTTATACTTGTACTCGAGATGTCAAGGAACATATCTAACACACTAAATTAGTCTAACAACATCACAGTTGAAAGATCAAGGCCGGTCAAAGTAGTGGCCAGAAACTGCTTATGAAGATTTCTGGGTACCTAGAAACTTCATCCGGCAGTTTCGTCCACACCACTTTGACCACTGATTTCTATGATTTTGAGAAGGTTCTAAAGATTCTAAAGTCATGGTCATGTAGCATACATGTCAGACAACAACATTAAAATAGTAACATGGTCTAAAACATAAACACAAGCAAGATCAAGGCCTTGCAAAAACCTTATCAGACCTCTGGAAAAATTCTGGGTTACCCAGATTTGTAAAGTCATGGTCGGTCAACGACCTTTGACCACTAATAGCTTGCAATCTATGCATGATCCGGTCTCATTACAAGTTCCGAACACGATCTCACAAAGATACTACAAGATCACACATTTAAACAACAAAAACACATAACATACAAAGATCAGGAGGTCCGACATTCATTTATCGTATTCACTTTTTCAACCTTTTCCAGATTTTCAAAAACTTCAAATTTTGAATACTTAGATGTTATGGATCTACAAGATACCAACCCAGATCACTTATATACACCTTATATAACATATTTAAACATTCAAACATCAAATCCAACATAGCATACAAGATTAAATTTTTGGTTTAGGGTTCTACCTTTCTATGAACAAGATCTTGAATCTGACTTCTGATCTGCTAGAAGTGATACTGGGGCTTGATTAGGGACTGGTCCAACACTAGAATTTGAAGGTTTGGAGTTGAGAGAGTTTTAGTTGAGTGTTGTGATCAAATGAGGCTTGAATATGACATTCTCTCTCTCATAATCTATATATAATATGGTGTAATGCTTATGGCTGATCATGTCTATCAGATTTTTACTGATTAAAGGCTATTACTAGACCACATGGCTAGCTAGAGTTGGTCACCAACCACTTACTAGGGCTAGATCTACACTCCACCTTATTAAAATAATCAAAAGGGTAGTTTGGTCATTTAGCTTTTACTTTTAGTGGCAAAGTTGGCAATTTATTTCAACCCTTAGGGTTTGACACTCAGGGTTTAACCCTAAGATTTCCTAAGCTCGTTATCTAGGATTGTGTAATAAGGGAAAAATGGGAATCTTAGTTTCTAAAATTGTGAATTAGGGTTCCCTAATTGAATTAGGTTTCCTAATCACTTTAGACTTGCAAAATAGGCTTTATAAAATACTAATTACCATTAAGCTGGCTAAATTAATAATTAGGGTTTATAACTTAGCAATTAGGATTTTAATCTAGTAATTAGGGTTTCTAAATATTAATTAGGGTTTACCTAATTAACAGTAAATATAATAATGGTCATTAATTACATAACATGCAACTTAACAAATCTTACAGTCATAATTGACTTATGTACTATAGCTTATCAGTAATGCTAGGGTTTTGTACCGTTTCACCATAACTGTTCTACAAATTACATTACACACATATCATGCTTGTTTATGGCATTGAAATATAAATAATATTATATTATTATTCTCATTCCTTATTCAAAATCCAGACTTAGGGTTTTGAATTCATATATGACATAACCTTCATACATACCATTATTAATTAAGTTAAAATAATTAACTTAACTAATATAATAAAATACATATCATAATAATCCTAATAATCATATCATATATACCATAATCATATTTTCATGGAAAATAAATAATAAATATTTTATCACAAAATTAATTTATTATAAGAATATAATCTATAATGATCAATAATTCTTAAAAGAATTTATTTACAATTATTCATGTAATAAATAATTTTATTTATCATATATATACATATAATTTACTTTGCACATATTCCCACCCTTATATATACATATAAAAAAAAATTATTTGCAAAATTTCTTATTGAAAATATTGGTTTATTACATGATCAGTTGAAGGATGCTAGATATTTCTAGAAAATAGATTTGAGAAGTGGGTATCACCAATTGAAAGTAAGGAAGGAGGATGTACCGAAGACGGCATTCTGAACTCGGTATGGACATTACAAATTTTTGGTGATGTCTTTTGTTTTGACAAACGCCCCTGCAGCGTTCATGGATTTGATGAACATGGTGTTTAAACCATTTTTAGACAAGTTTGTGGTGGTATTTATCGATGATATTCTGGTGTACTCAAAATTTCAAGAAGAACACGTGGAACATTTACGTTTGACGCGGGAGACACTAAGAAAAGAAAAGTTGTACGCGAAATTCTCTAAATGTGAATTTTGGCTGGAACATGCATAATTTCTTGGGCATGTAATTGACAAGGATGGGATTTCAGTGGATCCATCAAAAGTAGAAGCTATGATAAATTGGGATCAAGCAAGAACTCCATCAGAAGTAAGAAGTTTCTTGGGATTGGTAGGATATTACAGACGGTTTATTCAAGATTTTTCCAAGATTTCCACTCCGTTGACAAATTTAACGAGAAAATCTGTAAAATTTGTTTGGAAGGAAAAGTGTGAAGAGAGTTTTAAGGAATTGAAGAAAAGGCTTAGTGTGGCACCTGTGTTGTCATTACCAGATAATACACAAAATTTTGTGGTGTATAGTGATGCTTCACACAAAGGATTAGGTTGTGTCCTTATGCAGAATGGCAAAGTTATTGCGTATGCATTAAGGCAATTGAAAGATTACGAGAAAGTGTATCTGAATCATGACTTAGAGTTGGATGCGGTGGTGTTTGCTTTGAAGATATGGAGACACTATCTCTATGGAGAGAAGTGTGAGATCTACACAGACCATAAGAGTCTGAAGTATATTTTCACACAGAAGGACCTAAATATGCGTCAAAGGAGATGGATGGAATTAATAAAAGATTATGATTGCGAGATCTTTTATCATCCGGGCAAAGCAAACGTGGTTGCGGATGCCTTGAGTAGGAAGGGTCGTGAAAAGTTGATGTTGTTAATGTAAAAATTCAGAATTTCAAATTGTATTTTTAAATATTTATTGAATTATAGATATTTATTTGAGGTGTTTATTGTTGAATAATGTTTTGTTGATGTGATGGTTGTCAGTAAAAATTTATGAATTTAAATTTATTAGATAATATTCTAAATTAATTGAATTTATAATTTAGAGAGTTGTAATGTAACATGAGATGTTATATTGTTGTTTTAATTTAATAATTTAAAGTGGTATATTAAATTATTAAATAAAATTATAATTTTGTGATATTTGTTAAGGTGGAATATTTATTTAAAATATAGTGTGTATAATTAATTTATTTGATTAATGGTGGATATGGAAATCCAAATAAATAAGATGTGATTATAAATTATAAACTAAATGGTTTATTAAAATAAAATTAGAGTGGTTTAATTTAGTTTTGACAAACAAGGCTTAAATATATTAAGTCTTTAAATTTTAAAGGGTTTTGCCAAACAAAGCCTTGTGGCTTTTGAATTTTGATTTTTGAATTTAAATAATATAAATTAAATAAATTAAATAATAAATATAATATAATTATAACATATACATTAATAGTTTGTAACTGATATTATATTAAGTACGCATATTAGTTTTTATCTTTACGCTTGGTTATCAGTTTTGGGGTTATACGCATTCTAGTTTTGCTAAGCCTAAGATTATAGAGAGCTTGAGAGAATTGAGAGGAGGTTCTGAGTTTTCAAAACAAATTCAGTAGTGATAGCAAGGATTGCAAGCTAATTGAAGGTATTTCTACATAACCTTAGTATTATATACATATATATATATATATATATATATATATATATATATATATATGAGTTTACGGCAAAAATTTCATGTTCTGTGAATTTCATCAATTCGAATTGTTGCTATACAATTGGTTACTTATGATTATACGTGTTGTGATGGTTGAGTTTGTATGTAAACAAGAATTTGCTATGCTAATTTCGTTCAAAAACAGGAAGAAAAGTATTACAATATATTTTTCATTATAGCCCGTAAAAGTACCAATTGTGATGGTTAATTAGTATGATAAATTGTAAATTGAGTTTTGTTTATGCTAGTTCGTTAGGAAACGAAGAGAACGTAGTTTGAACGAAGTGATTTGGTATAAAACTGAGATTACAGTGTTGATTTTTGTAAAAGATGTCAAAAATGGAGTTTTCATATGAAAACATGAAATTTAAGAAATTAAATTAGTTAAAATGGTTGTTAATTTGTTCTATATTGATGAATATGTGAGGAAACATGTTTGTAATAGTTTTATACCAATTATATGTGTTAATATTACTATTTGGTGGGTGAAATTCGTGTTAGTTGGGCTAAAAACGACTCACTGCTCATCTGCTTTACGGTTTTAATACATACGCACAAGAATGCATTTTGCTTGTTAAGGCTAGAAACTAAGACAACACAATTTGCTTGTAGGTCCCAGGAGCTTGTGTATGTATGGCAAGCAATTGCGCCCATACCCTGTTCTGAGATGGTGAGTCTTACTACTGCTGTAGACCTTAGATGCCATGATAATTGAGTTTAATGACATGTTAAAGTAACAAACATGTAGTAAGGAGGTTAAAACAGAATCGTGTCATGTCAATGATAATTTCAACTTTGTAAAAGTGATTAGTAAGTTACGAACGCATTATGTTATAACTTAGTTTATACAATGAATGTTAGATAAGTGTTGTGAGGTTAACACTTGGAAATTCTGAAACGTATATGGTCACATAAGACTTGTGCTAAATTAACAAGTCTAACTAGAAATGTGTATTATGTTGGAAAGTGAATGTTAGTATATCTAATAGATATTGTGGTTCTAAAATTATGTGTAGGTGAACGTGAGTTTTAATTTTATAGCTTACGCTCGAGGCAAGTTTTCTAACTCTACACTTTCGTTGAGCTAGTTCTATTATTAAATTGTTTAACTTTATTCTTATGATTGAGCAAGTTTCCTATCTTAAACTGTTATTAAACAAGTCATTTGTTCCTAAATTTCATTTGAGCAAGCTTTAACTCTAATTTTATTAGAATTCTCATTATGGTCGGTTCATTCTAACTTGTTTATAGTTAAACAAGTTTCTTAAGTTCTATTCCTGTATAATGAACGCAGTTTTTGAACTCTCGTCTCTATTATTGAGCTGTTTTATTACTTTGCATGAGTTATTACCATGTTGAGCAAGTTTTAGTTTCCAGCTTGCAATCAATTAGTGTATATTCAGTAACTAAATTTCTAATTTGACAAGATCATAGACCTAGCATATTATTGTTCAAGCAAAGGTTTATCATTTTATTCATTTTGTTCAATACTTATGCTCTCTAGTTATTTTCAAGCATGAGTTTAATATATATAGTCAATTCACCTATGATTCTCAATTGTTTTATGTTATGTTGTTATTAAACAAATGTTGTGTTATTAAGAATTGTTGATTCAACTAGTTCCCTAGTTGATGATCGTTAAACTTTAAATTACCCTTGAAAGCTTATCCAAACCAAACTTTCTTTGGGGCGGACTTGTACTCTAAAACTGAGAAGAACAACCCTATTATAGGGGATACGCTATGTGTTTAGATGTTTGTGCACAATACATGGTACGAAGGGCTGATCACCCTAAGTACGTGAAGTCCCTACAGTATAACTGTTAAGGTTAAAGTTGAAAGATTACTTGTAACCGTGGACATAGTTCGTGGTTTTATGACCCTCAGATATATTTCTTATTTCGATTCCAGTTTTTGGTTATCATTGATGGAGTACTATTCAATTTTGATGAGCCTATTCATTGGCAGTTATTATATTCTTGTTGGTTCATTGTTATATCTAGTGAGCAATTTTTTTGCTCACTCTTGCATAAATATTATTATTGCAGCTAAAGTTGAGAAGTTAGATAAGCCTTCAACTAGCAAAGGAAAGGGAAACATGTGCAAGTGATGAAGACTTATAATTTCATTTATTGTCTTGATGATAGACTTTTTATTTAATAATGTGATGTAATTATTTTATTTTCGCACATGATTGATGTTAAGGTTAGACAACCTGGGATCTTTTTGGATTTAATGATGTAACCCTTTTATAGGGAGGATTTATGGTTTAAATGTTATTTTATTTGGGTAGATAGTATGAATGAATGGAACGTGAACACCAAGTCTTGTGGGAATGAAGTACCTAGATTTGGGGGTGTCACAGGTTGGTATCAAAGCTTTAGGTTATGAACCTTAGGTGGGGAAAAGCCTTAGGAAGTAACCTTTGAAAAGATAGTGGTGATAAACTCTTATCGAGTTTTAAGGAAAAAGTAATAAAATACTTATGTGCTTATGTGATTGTAACTTATGTACTCGTGAGTATTGAGTAGTAATGATTAGTAATTAAAACTTAAAATTTTGTTGTCAGAATGGCTAATGTAGGAGAATCCAGTCAGGCTAGGGAGGAAGGATTCCAGATGCCTAGAGAGGAGGAGCCTCGAGATATTCAGGTGATTTGGGAACAACTACTGCCATGGGAGACATCTCCGTTGGTCATAGTGGTTGAGCAGGACGGTTTACCCGATGAGGATGATGAGATAGAGACGGACGAGGAGGACCTCGTTGAGATGCCACAGTCGAATGAGGATGAGGAGGACGAGGAGGAAGAGCTTCCACTTAACTCGATAGCTGCCCATATGTACGACGAGGTATATGACCGCAATGTGGAACTTCAAGATATCGTCGAGGAGTTGTAAGAGATAGTAGTTAAACAACAGACCTCGATGGCACAGAAGGACGACGAGATCCAGGATCGAGAGGAACGTCTGAATAATGTTTAAGAGAAACTGGTCCACACTGAAGGAAAGAATGAGAGAATGATAGCAGAGATTGCAGAGTTGAAGAACAAGTTGAAAGAAGAAGCTACGAAGAGTGCAAGAGCTGAGGACGCATATGAGGAAACCTTTCAACGAGCCAGGGTAGTAGAGAGAGAGATACAAGTAAAGAGGATCAGGATGGAAGAGATAAATAGTGTTTTCAACACCGTGATCAATTGAGCTCAAGATCGGGTCATGTGTTATCCTATTCAGTTCGAGACGCTGCCATCATACATATTAGATCGCCGAACAATTATCCAAATTATAGAAGAGGAGCGTCGTAAGGCTATGCATCATTTTAATAGGACGTCATAAATGTAATTATTAAGTGATTAGTGAGTAAATAAGATGTAATCCTGGGTATGATATAACCATTGGGATGTGATAATGATGAAGTTATCCTGCAACTTTAGTAGTTCAGGAAAGTAATGTAAATAACAGTGATGCTATTGTTTTGATGTTTCTTAAAAGATTATGAATGAATAAAAGTTATTGTTTTATTCAAAGTGTTATGTGTTACGTGATAATCTTTTATGATGTGCAAATTAAGTAGTAAATACTTAAAAGGGTTGAATAGAATCTAATGGGTGTATTTTAACAGAAAATTCCTCCAAGACATCAACCACGACAAAGGAACCCTGAGAATAACAACAATGTTGAGGCTAATCCAGTTCAACAATTCGTAATGCTACTGACAGGAGCATTACAGAATCAAGATGCGACTTTTAAGGATTTCAAGGCGGTTGGGCCACCAGAATTCCATGGGTCCATGAATCTGGTTGAGGCACATACCTGGATCATGGAGATAGAGAAGGTTTTTGATGTTGCTAGAGTAGGGGATAATCAGAAGACTGCTTTTGCAACATTCATGTTGAAAGCAGAGGCTAGTTATTGGTGGCAAGCCAATAAAACCCAAGGAGGTCAATGGGTGATGACATGGGATAGATTTAAGGAAATATTCTTCGAGACCTATTTCCCAGAAAGTTTGAAGAATCAAATGGAGGTACAGTTTCTGGAACTGAAGCAGGGCACCATGATAGTATCGGAGTATGCCGCGAAATTCAATGAGTTAGCGAGGTTTGCGCCATATCAAGTGAATACGGATGAGCGCAAGGCAAGGAGATTTGAGCAGGGACTGAAGCCATGGTTGTACATCAGAGTCTCCCTGTTCCAGTTAAAGACGTTTGCAGCAGTGCTTGAGAAGGCGATTCTCTCTGAGAGTGGAGGCGAGGCTGTAACAAAGCACAGCCAAGAGCAGAGAAAGAAGAAGAATGAAGGTGAAGCTAAGAATGGTGGTGGTGGTAACGGTGGAAATGGCAACAATAATTTGAAGAGGAAATGGAATGCCAATGTGGGAGATGGAAATCAGCAAGGTAACCAACAAAAGAAGAAGATGGACGTATGTGCTACATGCAGAAAGTTTCACATAGAAGTGTGCTTAAGGGGGATGCGGGTATGCTTTAACTGTGGTCAGGAGGGTCACATTGCCCCAAATTTCCATCAACCCAAAAAGAATGTTTGCTACACTTGCGGGTCGAAGAACCATTTCGCTCGCGAGTTTCCAAAGAAGAAATCTGGAGAGACAGCTGGAAGCAAGGGAAATGGCGGTGGAGGTACACTGACTATTGCTGGACCAACATCATCAAATAAGCCCATAGTCAGAACCTTCAATATGACGGTGCAGGATGCGGTGCAATCAAAAGATGTCGTGTTAGGTATTATCCCAATTAATGATATAAATGCATATGTATTATTTGATTCGGGTGCTACTTGCTCGTTTATATCGAATGAGTTTGCTAAGAGGTTAGAAATACCTAGTGAAGAGTTGAACTTCCCTTTAAACATAGAAATTACGAATAGGGAGGTAATTCCTGTTAGATTCGTATATAAAAACTGAAGGGTGAATACTAAGGGGAATGTTATGACAGTAGATTTAATCTTGATAAAACTTGGAGAGTTTGACATTATATTAGGAATGGATTGGCTATTCAATTATGGAGCAATAATTAATTGCCAAAAGAAATGTGTAAACCTTATGACACCGTCAAAGGTAGTTTTTCATGGTAGCAAATTGCCTAGACAAATGAGATGTCTGACGGTTATACAGGCCAGGAAGTTGTTGAGTCAAGGTTGTGTAGGGTACTTAGCCTACATAGTCGATTGTCAAAAGGAGAAGGGTGTCAAATTGGAGGAAATACCAGCGGTTAGGGACTTTGTAGACGTGTTTCTAGAAGATTTGCCAGGACTTCCGTTTGACTGAGAGATCGAATTTGTGATCGACTTAGCGCCAGGGACCGCTCCGATATCGAAGGCCCCGTACAGAATGGCTCTGGTAGAGATGAAAGAACTAATGGTGCAACTGCAAGAACTATTAGACAAGAACTACATTCAGTAGAGTGTGTCACCGTGGGGAGCGCCAGTTTTATTCGTGAAGAAGAAGGATGGGTCAATGCATTTTTGCATTGATTATAGGGAATTAAACAAAGTCACTATTAAAAATAAATATCCATTGCCAAGAATAGATGACTTGTTTGATCAATTGAAGGGTGCTAGATACTTCTCGAAAATAGATTTGAGAAGTATGTATCATTAACTAAAAGTAAGGAAGGAGGATGTACCGAAAACGACATTCCAAACTCGATATGGACATTATAATTTTTTGGTGATGTCTTTTGGTTTGACAAATGCCCCTGCAGCGTTCATGGATTTGATGAACAAGGTGTTTAAACTATTTTTAGACAAGTTTGTGGTGGTTTTTATCGATGATATTCTGGTTTTTATCAATTGACGTTGGAGACACTAAGAAAAGAAAAGTTGTACTCGAAATTTTCTAAATGTGAATTTTAGCTAGAACGTGTACAATTTCTTGGGCATGTGATTGATAAAGATGGGATTTCGGTGGATCCATCAAAAGTTTTAGCTGTGATAAATTGGGAACAACCAAGAACTCCATCAGAAGTGAGAAGTTTCTTGGGATTGGCAGGATATTATAGACGATTTATTCAGGATTTTTCCAAGATTGCCACTCCGTTGACAAATTTGACGAGAAAATCTGTAAAATTTGTTTGGACGGAAAAGTGTGAAGAGAGTTTTAAAGAATTATAGAAGAGGCTCAGTATGGCACCTTTGTTGTCATTGCCAGATAATACAGGGAACTTTGTGGTCTATAGTGATGTTTCACACAAGGGTTTAGGATGTATCCTTATGATGAACGGCAAAGTCATCGCGTATGCATCAAGGCAATTGAAAGACTACGAAAAAGGGTATTCGACTCATGATTTAGAGTTAGCGGCGGTTGTGTTTGCTTTGAAAGTATGGAGACACTATCTCAATGGAGAGAAGTGTGAGATCTACACAGACTATAAGAGTTTGAAGTATATTTTCACACAGAAGGACCTGAACATGCATCAAATGAGATGGATGGAATTGATAAAAGATTATGATTGTGAGATCTTTTATCATCCAGGCAAAGCAAATGTGGTTGCAGATGACTTGAGTAGGAAAGGCCGACAAAAGTTGATGTTGTTAACCGATAAGGAGGAGCTCATTTCAGCAATAGCAAGGCTAGAGTTGGAAATTAAATTTTCAAAAGAATCTAACAGAAAATTGTACCAGATAAAAGCTAGTCCAACTTTGGTGGACAGGGTGAAGAGCACACAATTATAGGATGAAGAATGCAGGAAAATAAAGGAAAGTGTGGTCGTGGGTAAAGAAGTGAAGTATAGGCTTGATACTGAGGGAATGCTAAGGTTCGAGGGACAAATTTGGGTTCTAGAAGTACAGGATGTTAAAGAAGAAATCTTGACAGAAGCTCATAACTCAAGATATTCGATTCATCCGGGAAGTATGAAAATGTATCAAGATTTGCGGTGACATTTTTGGTGGCCAAATATGAAAAGAGACGTTGTAGAATGCGTTGCAAAGTGCTTGACATGTCAGAAAGTAAAGGCAGAACATCAAAGGCCAAGCGGATTACTTCAACCGTTAGAGATACCGGAATGGAAATGGGAGCACATCACAATGGATTTTGTGGTAGGTCTTCCAACAACTAAAAAAGGATACGATGCGATATAGGTGATAGTGGATAGATTAACGAAATCAGCCCACTTTTTGCCAATAAAGATTAGATTTAATCTTGATCAGCTGACAAAACTATACGTTAAAGAGATTATGTCGAGACATGGAGTTCCAGTGTCAATTTTTTCAGACAGTGATTTGAGATTCACATCAAATTTCTGGAAAAGATTACAAGAATGCATGGGAACGCAACTGAAGATGAGTATAGCATATCATCCGCAAACTGATGGTCAAAGCGAACGAACAATCCAGACGCTAGAAGATATGCTTAGACCGTACATCATGGATTTCAAAGGAATCTGGGATGATCATCTACCGTTGGTAGAATTTGTATACAACAACAGTTACTATGCAAGCATTGGTATGCCGCCATATGAGGCGTTATATGACAGAAAATGCAGAACTCCACTATGCTAGGATGAAGTTGGTGAACGTCAACTGCTAGGACCAAAATTGGTACAGCAGACCACTGAAGTTATAAAACTCATCAGAGCAAGACTGGTAGTTGCTCAAGATCGACAGAAGAAGTATGCTGATCAACACAGGCAGAATCGCAAATTTGAAGCAGGAAATTTTGTGTTCCTGAAAGTTTCTCCTTGGAAGGGGAAAATTCGTTTCGGGAAGAAAGGAAAGGTAAGCCCAAGGTTTATTGGACCTTTCGAAATACTTCAAAAAGTGGGAGAAGTGGCTTACGAGGTAGCTTTACCTCCAGAATTAGAACATGTGCACAACGTTTTTCATGTGTCGGTGTTGCGACCATATAAACCTGATTACAAACATGTGATCGAGTATGAACCGTTGCAATTCAGTAAAGATTTGCCTTATGAAGAAATTCCTATCCAGATAGTCGACAAAAAAGAACAAGTGCTCAGGAATAAAGTGATACCTTCTGTGAAGGTGATATGGAGGAACCACAATGTCGAAGAGGCTACGTGGGAACTCGAATCTTAAATGATGAAGAATTATCCTAAGTTATTTGTTTAGTCTGTATCTTTGATTCTGGGGACAAAATCTTTGTAAGGAGGGAAGAATGTGACGATTTGATTGTTTGAGTTATGATTCTGAGGACAGAATCCTTGGAAGGAGGGAAGGATGTAATAATCCGAAATTTCAAATTATATTTTTAAATATTTATTGAATTATAAATATTTATTTGAGGTAGATAATATGAATGAATGGAACGTAAACACCAAGTCTTGTGGGAATGAAGTACCTAGATTTGGGGGTGTCACAGTTAACCAACCGAGAGGAGCTCATTTCAACAATGGCAAGACTAGAATTGGAAATCAAATTTCCAAAAGAATCCGATGAAAAGTTATACCAGATGGAAGCTAATTCAACTTTGGTTGACAAGGTGAAGAATGCTCAACTACAGGATGAAGAATGCAGAGAAACAAAGGAAAGTGTTGTCGAAGGTAAAGAGGTGAAGTATAAGGTTAATACTGAAGGAATGCTAAGATTCGAGGGACGAATTTGGGTTCCAATAGTACAGTATATTAAAGAAGAAATCTTGACAGAAGCTCATAACTCAAGATATTCGATACACCCGGGAAGTACGAAAATGTATCAAGATTTGTGACGACATTTTTGGTAGCCAAATATGATAAGAGACGTTGCAAAATGCGTTGCGAAATGCTTGACATGTCAGAGAGTAAAGGCAGAACATCAAAGACCAAGTGGATTACTTCAACCGTTGGAAATATGGGAATGGAAGTGGGAACACATCACAATGGATTTTGTGGTGGGTCTTCCAACTACTCAGAGAGGATGCGATGCGATTTGGATGATAGTGGGCAGACTGACAAAATTAGCACACTTTTTGCCAATAAAGATTAGATTTAATCTTGATCAACTGGCAAAACTGTACGTCAAGGAGATCGACTAAAGACATGGAGTTCCAATATAAATTGTATCAGACAGAGATCCGAGGTTCACATCAAACTTTTGGAAGAAACTACAAGAATGCATGGGAACACAATTAAAGATGAGTACGACATATCATCCACAAACGAATTGTCAAAGCGAACGAACAATCCAGACGCTAGAAGATATGTTTAGAGCGTGCATCATGGATTTCAAAGGAAATTGGGACGATCATCTACCGTTGGTGGAATTTTCATACAACAACAATTACCACACAAGCATTGGTATGCCTCCATACGAGGCATTATACTGACAGAAAATGCAAAACTCCACTATGCTGGGATGAAGTTGGTGAACGTCAACTGTTAGGACTAAAACTGGTACAGCAGACCGCTGAAGTTATCAAATGCATTAGAGAAAGACTGGTTACTGCTCAAGATAGACAGAAGAAGTATGATGATCAACACAGGCAGAATCGCAAATTTGAAGCAGGAAATTTCGTTTTCCTGAAAGTTTCTCCTTGGAAGGGAAAAATTCATTTTGGCAAGAAAGGCAAGCTAAGCCCAAGGTTTATTGGACCTTTTGAGATACTGTGAAGAGTGGGAGAAGTGGCTTATGAGGTAGATTTACCTCCAGAATTAGAGCACGTTCACAACGTTTTTCATGTTTCGGTATTGCGACCGTATAAACCCGAGTACAAACATGTGATCGAGTATGAACCGTTGTAGTTCAGTAAAGATTTATCTTATGAAGAGATTCCTATCCAGATAGTCGATAAGAAAGAACAAGTGCTAAGGAATAAAGTGATACCTTCATGGAGAAACCACAATGTCGAAGAGGCTACGTGGGAACTCGAGGCTGAAATGATGAAGAATTACCCTGAGTTATTTGTTTAGTCTGTGTCTTCGATTCTGGAGACAAAATCTTGGTAAGGAAGGAAGAATGTGAAGATTTGATTATTTGAGTTGTGATTCTGGGGACAAAATCCTTGTAAGGAGGGAAGGATGTAACAATCCAAGATTTTATTATTTGTAATTTAAAATATTTTTTAAATGAAATAAATATTTTATTGATGCGATTGTTGTTATTAAATATTTATGAAATAATAATATTCTAAATTAATTTAATTTATAATTTAGAGATTTGTAAGATAACATGAGATGTTATATTGTTGTTTTAATTTAATAATTTAAAATGGTATGTTAAATTATTAAATAAAATTATAATGAGATTATAATTTTGTTATATTTGTTTGAGTGGAAAATTTATTTAAAATATGGTATGTGTAAATAATTTATTTGTTTAATATTGGATATGGAAATCCAAATAAATAATATGTGATTATAAATTATAAATCTGAATTGTTTATTAAAATAAATTAAAGTAGTTTTAAATTATTTTTGCCAAACAAAGCTTAAAGATATTAAGTCTTTATTTTAATTAATGTTTACCAAACATAGCTTTATAGTTTTAAAATTTTGAATTGTAATTATAATAAATAAAATAAATAGATTAAATCAAAATAATATATATAATATGTTATAACTGATATGTAATTATTATAATAATAATACGGCAGTTATATACGTTTTGGGAGCGCCTATTTTACTTTACGTGAAAAACTTTTGGCTTAAGCCTAAAGAAGAGAAAAGAGTTTTCAGAGATACTGAGAAAGAGAGAAGAAGATTACTGAGAGAAATTTGAGAGAGTCTAGAGAGTGTTGAGGGAAAAAGGCTAAGTATTCCAAAGTAATTTTCTGAGTTTATCAAAGATTATTATCGAGCAAGTTGAAGGTATTTTTTTTAACCTTAATATTATATATATATATATATATATATTTGTTTACTGCATAAAATTTCCATGTTCTGTGGAGTCAATTTTTCTGTAATTGTTGTTATACAGCCTGTTTATGGTGATTGTATATAATTATGATGTTAAAGTTGTATGTAGACAAGAATTGATATGATAATTACGTTTAAGAAGGATAAAAAGTAATTACAGTGTAAATATTTTACATATGGCTTGTGAAAGTACCAAATATGGTGGTTAAGTTGTGTGTTAATCTATAAATTGAGTCTTGATTATGCTAGTCCGTTACGAAACAAAGATAACATAGTTTGAATGAGTTAATTTAGACAAGAACTGTGATCACAGTGATGATTTTTGTAAAGAATGTCAAAAATGGTGTTTTTATATGAAAACATAAAATTTAAGAATTTAAATTAGTTGAAGTTGTTGTTTAATTGTGTTAAATGGTTGAATATGTAAGGAATTATGTTTGTGTTAGTTCTGTACCAATTACATATGCTTAATTTACTATTTTGTGGGTGAAATTAAATGTTAGTTGGCTTAAAAACGATTATCGAAATCACGTTTTGCAAAAGCTGGAATCGGTGCATAAGCGGTGGCGCTGAGAGGCCTCTTAAGCGCTTGTGTGCTTATACCGCTGGTACGCAAGAATCTAAGGAAAAAGCAGTGGCGGCCATGCAGAGTCTGCCAGACCCAGTGAAGTCTGTTATTTCTGCAGACTTTGAAACCTTAATGTAACCTAGTTTAGTGATGTGTTAATGTGAGAAACATATAATGAAAAGGTTAAAACAGAATAGTATCATGTGGTTAGTAACTCTAAAATGTAAAATTAGAATGTTATAAAATGATATGTTATGATTTAAGAAACTTCTTGAATAATGAATAAGTGTTATGAAATTACACTTGTGATTCTGAAATGTGTATGGTAAGGTGAGACTTGTACTAAAATAACAAGTTTAGCTAGAGGTGAGTGTTATTTTGGAATGTGGATGTTAGTATATCTAATAGATATTGTAATTCTAATACTATGTGTAGGTGAACGTGAGTTGTAATTTATAGCTTACGCACGAGGCAGGTTTCTAAAACCTTATTTCTTTACATTGAGCAAGTTTCCTATCTTAAAGTATTATTGAGCAAGTCATTTGTTCCTAAATTTCATTTGAGCAAGCTTTAACCCTAATTTTATTGGAATTCTAATTATGGTTGATTCACTCTAACTTGTTTATAGTTAAGCAAGTTTCTTAAGTTCTATTCCTTTATAATGAATGCAGCTTTTTGAACTCTCGTCTCTATTATTGAGATGTTTTATTTTAAATTACTTTGCACAAGTTATTACCATGTTGAGCAAGTTTTATTTTTAGTTTGCTATCAGTTAATGTATGTTCAGTAATTTTATTTCTAATGTTATAAGATCATAACCTTAGCTTGTTATTGTTCAAGCAAGGTTTACTGTTTCATTCAATACTTATGTTTTAGTTATTTCCAAGCATAAGTTTAATAAATAGTTAGTTCATCTATGATTACTTATTGTTCCATACTATGTTGTTAGTGATCAACTGTAGTGTTATCAAACCTTGTTGATTCAACTAATCCTTTTGTTGATGATCGTTAAACTCTAAATTACCCTTGAAGTTATCAAAACCAAACTTTCTTTGGTGCGGACTTGTACTAAAAAAAAAACTGAGAAGAACAACCCTATTATAGGGGGTACGCAATACGTTTAAATGTTTGTGCGCAAGACATGGTACGAAGGGTTGATCCCCCTAAGTACGTGAAGTCCATACAGTATAACTGTTAAGGTTTAAGTTGAAAGATAACTTGTAACTGTGGACGTAGTTCATGGTCTTATGACCCTCAGATATATTTTATATTTTGATTTCAATTTTTGGTTATCATTGATAGAGTACCATTCAGTTTTAATGAGCCTATTCATTGGCAGTTATTATTTTCTTATTGATTCATTGCTATATCTAGTGAGCATTTTTTTTTGCTCACTCTTGCATATATACACTCATTGCAGCTAAAGTTGAGAAGGTCGATAAACCTACGACTAGCAAAGGAAAGGGAAAAATGTACAAGTGATGAAGACTTGTAATTTCATTTATTATTATGATGATAGACTTTATATTAAATGATGTGATGTAATTATTTTATTTCTGCACTTTATTGATGTTTAAGGTTAGACAACCTGGGAAGACTTTTTGATTAATGATGTAACCCTTTTAAAGGGAGGATTTATGGTTTAATTCTATTATATTTGGGTAGTTAGTATGAATGTATGGAACGTAAACACCAAATCTTGTGGGAATGAAGTACCTGGATTTAGGGGTGTCATAGGTTGGTATCAAAGCTTTAGGTTATGAACCTTAGGTGGGGAAAAGCTATAGGAAGTAACCTTTGAAAAAATAGTGGTGATAATCTCTTATCGAGTTTTTAAGAAAGAAGTAATAAAACACTTTTGTGCTTATGTGGTTGTAACCTATGTGCTCGTGAGTGTCAAGTAGTAATGATTAGTAATTAAAACTTAAAATTTTGTTGTCAGGATGGTTAATATAGGAGAATCCAGTCAGGCTAGGGAGGAAGGATCCCAGATGCCTAGAGATGAGGAGCCTCGAGATATTCAGGTGGTTTGGGAACAACTACTGCCACGGGAAACATCTTCGTTGGTCACAGTGGTTGAGCAGGAGGATTTACCTGATGAGGATGATGAGATAGAGACAGACGAGGAAGACCCTGTTGAGCTGCCACAATCGAATGAGAATGAAGAGGACGAGGAGGAAGAGATTCCACTTAACTCGATTATTTTCCGTATGTACGACGAAGTATACGACCTCAATGTAGAACTTCAGGATAGAGTTGAGAAGTTAGAAGAGATAGTAGCTGAACAGCAGTTTGCAGTGGCGCAAAAGAACAACGAGATCCAGGATCGAGATGAACGTCTGAATAATGTCGAAGAGAAGCTGATCCACACTGAAGGAGAGAACGAGCAACTAACAGAGGAGATCGCTGATCCACACTGAAGGATAGAAAGTTCTATCGGTGAGAGGTTTGGTCACCTAATTGCTCACCAATAGGGAGAAATCCTTATCAAAAAGCCCCCTCTTTCCTTGGAATGATCTGGTTGTTAAATATTGTGAGTTATAATATTAATGATGAATAAGTTCGTGTTGATTAAAGATGAAATTGATAGTTCCATTGTGTTGGGATTATTAATGTTAGTGGAAATCGACATTTATTTCGATAATAATTAATTTCTGGAGGTTATATTGACCAATCAGGTAATTAATCGGATAAATGAGCAATTAATTGCTATTAATTTACATGCTTATAACTATTTGTTCACATGTGTGTACTATTGATTCACATGCATGTACTATTAGGGGAGGTGGTGCAAGATTGATAATACTTGCATGACTAAATTAAAAATGGAGGTATAGAAGGTACTATACTATAACTATTTTTTCACATGTATAGAACTATTGATTCACATGAATGTACTATTGATTCACATGATGTACTATTAGGGGAGGTGGTGCAAGTTTGATAATACTTGCAAGACTAAATTAATAATGAAGGAAGAGATGAAGGTATTATACTGTAATATTTCGAGCCCCAAAATGTGCAATTATCGAAACAATATTTTCCTATAAATAGAAGCTCATTCTTCTTTCATTCTCACTAATTCACTAAGACTCACAAGAGAAATTATAGAGAGAGAAGCTATAGAGAGAAAGAAGAAGAGAAGTCTGCTACCTCACTATTCCAGTATTCAGTCTTCTTCTGAGGTATGAGATATTATTTTTGTTCAGTATTCACAAGGAATAATATTTTCTTCCATACTCTGTAGTATGTGAGTAATATTATTTCGCCTCATATTCCTGATTATACCCTAATTCTGTTAAAGTATTACTTCTATACTCCGTGAAATTAGTAGAATATCCTTGAAATTTGCGCTTCATCTAGTATCGTTTTACAAGGATATTTTTTGCACATTCTTGTTAAATTTTAAGCTTTTCATATCGGAGTTCTGTCCATGAGTACTATTCATTGATACGGTACTATTCACAAAGTACTATTCACGGGTACTATTAACAAAGTACTATTCACGGGTACTATTCATAAAGTACTATTCACAAAGTACTATTCACGAAGTATTATTTATGAGTACTATTCACAAAGTACTATTCACGAAGTACTATTCCCGAAGTACTATTCATGGGGTACTATTCACCCGGGTACTATTTACCCAGAGTACTATTCATGATAAAAGTTGATTTCTTTTCAGTCCAAATCATTTTTGATACAATATCATTCTTGAATTTTACTCCACAAAGCAGTATCATGTTGGCAATTTGATCATTATTGAATTCTGGATAAATTAAATTATAAATCTTAAAAATTTATCCTTTGCTTTCTTTTAATTGAATTCTTATATCATTGTCATCATCCTCATGCTTATATTATGATGAAAGTCATCTTTGGCTTATGTGCATAGATGGACTGTTGATTGGTATGATTATGACCAGGGATCATTCGGTATAATCATGACCTGTAATGTTATAAATGATGTGGTAAAAGTCCTCATTGGCCCGTAGTGCATTGATGGACAGTTATTGGTATGATTATGACCAGGAATTATTCGGTATAATCATGACCATTGATGATTACATGAATATCCTTGGCCCTTAGTGCAGGGATGATTCGATGATGTGGTTTATTTATTAAAATTTCAGTCTCAAATGATAAAGTGGATGAAAAACTTTTTAAATCTTAGAAGATAGTAGATATCATGCTCTACTTGACTCTTCTAATGGATTGCTTGTTCCATTACAGTTAAACTTGATGTTTATTGTATTTTTATCAGTGTAACACTATTGAAGGCTAATGATAATTTATTCTGCATTATCTTAGTCATAATATTTCTTATTGGGCTAGTTGAGCTCACCCTTTTGCTTTCATTATTCTCTTCAGGAAATGGGAACGTAGCCGGGACTAGTCGGGGAATGGAGTGATGGTCCGAGATGGTTGTTTTTGCAGTCCTCACTACTTAGTGTGATAATAAATGTAATGAGGATTGAATTTGAGTTTTGATATTGTCTAGAAGACAATATTCATGTATAAACTCGGCTATGTTTTGTCGTATTTTTACACAACAGTTGTATTAAAGAAGTTTGTATTTGATTTATGTACCATGTATTTGGCGACTTAAGATGGGTGATGTATAGCTATTTTGGGGGCGTCACATGGACCCCACAACGGAAGTATTGTTAGAGTTAGAAAATGAAAGAAATGTCTTTTTATAAAAATAACGGCAAAAGTTTTACTATTAAACTGTTTAAATACCCGGTGGTAAAAGTACAGTAATACGCGTGGTTGCATAGTAGCACACGGTATTGATTATTGATGTTTACGTGAGAAGTCACTCAGTTATACTCAATTATTGCTACAGTAATTGATGCATAATATCTCTCATATTATTGATTCAATTATTTTCACAGTATCATCTGCATAATATTTTATATTTTTAAATCAATAATTGAGACGACAAAGTTATTCATATTATTATTTGCAATATTGACGATGTCTAGAAAGTTCTGTCGAGGAAAGGGGTTTGGTCACCTAATTGCGCGCCAATAGGGAGAAATCCTTATCGGAAAGCCCCCTCTTTCCTGGGAATGATCTAATTTTTAAATACTGTGAGTTATAATTTTAATGATGAATAAGTTCGTGTTGATTAAAGATGAAATTGATATTTCCAATGTGTTGGGATTATTAGGGTTAGTGTAAATCGACATTTATTTCGATAATAATTGATTTCTGGAGGTTAATTGACCAATCGGGTAATTAATCGAAAAAATGAGCAATTAATTGCTATTAGTTCACATGCATATAACTATTTGTTCACATCAATGGAACTATTGATTCACATGCATGTACTATTAGGGTAGGTGGTGCATGTTTGATAATACTTGTAGGACTAAATTAAAAATGGAAGAAAATATGAAGGTACTATACTATAATAATTCGAGCCCCAAAACGTGCAATTATTTAAACTATGTTTTCCTATAAATAAGAGCTCATTCATCTTTCATTCTCACCAATTCACTAAGACTCACAAGAGCAATTATAGAGAGAGAAGCTATAGAGAGAAAGAAGAAGAGTATTCTGTTACTTCACTATTCCAGTATCCAGTCTTCTTCTAAGGTAAGGGGAATTATTTATTTCATATTCGCTTACGATATTATTTTTCGTATTCGCAAGGAATTTAATTTTCGTTCAATATTCGTAAGAAATAATATTTTCTTTCATACTCTGTAGTATGTAAGTAATATTATTTCGTTTCGTATTCCTACTTCTACACTCAATTTGTTAAAGTATTGCTTCTATACTCCGTGAAATTAGTAGAATATCCTTGAAATTTGCGCTTCATCTAGTATCGTTTCACAAGGATATTTTTTCGAACATTTTTGATAATTTTTAGTCTTTTTATGTCGAAATACTATTCACAAAGTACTATTCACGGGGTGTTATTCATAAAGTACTATTCACGGGGTACATTCATAAAGTATTATTCACGGGGTACTATTCACAGAGTACTATTCTTGAAGTACTATTCACGGGGTGTTATTCATAAAGTACTATTTATGGGGTACTATTCATAAAGTATTATTCACGGGGTAGTATTCATAGAGTACTATTCTCGAAGTACTATTCACGAAGTACTATTCACGGGGTACTATTCACTCGGGTACTATTCACCTTGGGTACTATTCATGACAAAAAAATTGATTTCTTTTTTGTCCAAATTATTTTTGATACAATATTATTCTTGAATTTTACTCCACAAAGCAGTATCATGTTGACAATTTGGACATTATTGAATTCTGGATAAATTAAATTATAAATCTTTAAAAATGTATCCCTTGCTTTCTTTTAACTGAATTCTTATATCATTGTCATCATCCTTATGCTTATATTATGATGAAAGTCATCTTTGGCTTACGTGCATAGATGGACTGGTGATTGGTATGATTATGACCAGGGATCATTCGATATAATCATGCCCTGTAATGTTACAAATGATAAAAGTCCTCATTGGCTCGTAGTGCATTGATGGACAGTTGTTGGTATGATTATGACCATTGGTGAAAACACGAATATCCTTGGCCTGTAGTGCATGAATAATTCGTGGTTGTGATACTAATGAATATCATTGGCCCGTAGTGCATGGATAATTAAGTGATGTGGATTATTTATTAAATTGTGTCTCAGCGATTAAATTGATGATAAACTTTTTAAATCATAGAAGATAGTAGATATCATGCTCTACTTGACTCTTCTAATGGATTGCTTGTTCCGCTGTAGTTAAACTTGATGTTTATTGTATTTTATCAGTTTAACACTGTTGAAGGCTAACGATAATTTATTCTGCATTATCTTAGTCATAATATTTCTTACTGGGCTAGTTGATCTCACCCTTTTGCTTTCATTGTTCTCTTCAAGAAATGAGAACGTAGCCGGGACTAGTCGGGGAATGGAGTGATGGTCCGAGATGGGTTTTTTAGTAGTCCTCACTATTTAGTGTGATAATAAATGTAATAAGGATTGAATTTGAGTTTGGATATTGTATATGAGATAATATTCGTGTAAAAACTCTCAGCTCATGTTATATAATTAAGTTTGTATTTGTATTCAGTACCATGTATTTGGCTACCCAAGATGGGTGATGTATCAAACCTAACATGCTCAGAATAACACAAGGTAACCAACATCGCTTATATGATGATGTGAACAAGGCCACGCAAAGATAATACTATAGAAGTGGCGCGCGGCAAGCATTTCGAAAGGAGGCAAAAAAATGGCTCTGCTTCTACAGAGCCTCAGCACAACCATTCTTAAACCTTCCGTGACACCCCCAAATCTAGGTACTTCATTCCCACAAGATTTGGTGCTCACTATCCATGCATACATACTATCTACCCAAATAAAATAATTTAAACTATAAATCCTCCCTTTAAATAGGGTTACATAATTAAATTAAAAAAAAACATCCCAGGTTGTCAAACCTTTAAACATCATATAAGCACAGAAATAAAATTATTACATCACATCATTATTTAAAAGTCTATGAGCATAATCAATAAATAAACTTTACAAGCCTTCATCACTTGTACATTTTTCCCTTTCTTTTGCTAGTTGAAGGCTCATCTACCTTCTCAACTTTAGCTGCAATAATAATATTTATGCAAGAGTGAGCAAAACAATTGTTCAATAGATATATAAATTAATCAACAAGATAATAACAACTGCCCATAAATAGGCTCATCAAAACTGAATAGTAATCTATCAATGATAACCAAAGACTAGAATCAAAATATGCAATGTAAATATCTGGTGGTCATAAGACCACGAACTATGTCCACAGTTGCGAGTAATCTTTCAACTCCAACTTTAACAGTCATAAGACTATAAAGACTCCTTGTACATAGGGGGATCAGCCCTTCGTACAATGTATTGTGCACAAACATTTCAACGCTAAGCGTAAATTATCCCCTAATAATAGGGTTGTTCATCTCAGTATTTAGAGTACAAGTCTGCACCAAAGTAAGTTTAGTTTGGATACATTTCAAGCATAATTTAGAATTTAACGGTCATCAACTAAGGATTAGTTGAATACAATATTGATAACGTCATGCTATGGAGTAATCATAACTAAATCGACATTGAAAATTAAGATCATGCTTTAGGAATAAACTAACAGCATAAACAATGAATAATCATTATGTACCTTGCTTGAACAATATTAAGCTAAGGTTATTTAGAATTGAGTACTATGCATGCATAATAAATAGTACATTAAACGATAAAACTTGTTCAACATGAGTATATTAGAATATGTAAACTTGCATGCTAGATAACAAGTTAAAGACAAGAATAACTTGTTCAATATCAGAATAAGATCTAGATTTAGAAATCATGAACAAACTAGATACAAGAACTTGCTCAATAGTAAGAATAAACTTGCACAGTGTAATAAATGAACTATCTCAACGAAAGTGTAGAGTTAGGAAAACTTGCTCAATGTAAAAAGAGAAGTTTAGAAACTTGCCTCGAGCGTAAGCTATAATATTAAACTCACGTTCACCTACACATAGGTTTAGAACCACAATACCTATTAGATACGCTAACATACCACAACATGTACATTTCTAGCTAAACTTATCATTTTAGCACAAGTCTTATGCTACCATTTACATTTCAGAATTACCAAGTGTTAACATCACAACACTTAACTAACATTCATTGTATAAACTAAGTTATAACATAACACGTTCATAACTTATAAAGAATTTTTTATAACTTTGAATTTACTAACCATATAACACGACTCTGTTTAACCTTGTTGTTACATGGTTCTCACATTAACCTAAAACTAAGTTAAGTTACATTGAACGCCCAAAGTCTGTAGAATTAGCAAACTTCACTGTCTAAGACTGGGCATTGGCATACCTAGCATACAAGCGCTTTTACACCAAGCATATCTTGCCTTGCAGCCAAAGGGCCATGGCATCAGTATGCAATTTGCATGCAATTTCATTTTTTCAGAACATGGTTATGACACGACACTTTTCTTTAGCCAACTAACACAAATTTCACCCACCAAACAAAATAAAACAACACAAACAATTGATATAAACTATTACAAACATGTTTGTTAACATATTCAACCCAATTACAACAATTTAACAACAACTTAAGCTAATTTAATTTCTCAAATTCCATATATTCATATGAAAACTCTATTTTTGACATCTCTTGCAAAAATCATCACTATAATCTCTATACTTGGCCAAATTGCTTCGTTCAAATTACATTATGCTCGTTTCTTAATGAACTAACATATACATGACTCAATTTACAGTTTATCATACGAATTGACCATCAAAATTAATACTTATACAAGCCATATGAGAAATACAAACACTGTCATAATTTTCTTCCTTTTTAATTGTAATGCGCATACAATTTCTTAACTACACATTAACTCAAGCATCATAAACAAGTATAATCACAATTACCAACTATATATATCCACAAATCATCAATTTGATTTCACAGAACATAAACAAAACTATGCCATAATTTCATATATATATATAATACAAAGGTTATGTAAAAATACCTTCAATTAGCGTGTAATTCTTGCTAAGATCACTGGAATTTGCTTGAAACTCTTAAATTCTCTCTAAATTCTCTCTCAACTCTCTCTCTCTCTCAATTCCTACGCTTCTCTCTTTTTGACCTTTAGAATCGTAAAATTAAACAAACAAAAAAGTATCATAAACGTAAAATAAAAAATAATAATACGCCTTAATAAAATATCGATTACTAAAATAACGTATATATTATAAATATATTATATTTATTATTTTATTTATTTTATTTATATTATTTAAATTCAAAAATCAAAATAATCCAAAAGCATAAGGCTTTATTTGGCAAAACCCTTTAAATTTTAAAGACTTAATATATTTAAGCCTTGTTTGGCAAAAACTAAATTAAACTCCTTAATTTATTTTAATAAACAATTTTAGTTTATAATTTATAATCACATATTATTTATTTGGATTTTCATATCCAACATTAACCAATTAAATTAATCACATACTATATTTTAATTAAATATACCATTTTAGCAAATATCACCAAAATTATAATTTTCATTATAACTTTATTTAATAATTTAATATACCATCTAAATTATTAAATCAACACAACAATATAACATCTCATGTGTTATATTACAACTCTCTAAATTATAAATTAATTTAATTTAGAAAATTATCTAATAAATTTAGATTCATAAATATTTACTAACAACCATCACATCAATAAAATATTTATTTCATCAATTTCAATAATGCACATCAAATAAATATTTATATCTAATAAATATTTAAAATTACTATTTGAAATTCCTGATTGTTACATCCTTCCTCTCTTACAAGGATTACATCCCCGTAATCACCATTTCAAACAATCAAATCGTCACATTCTTCCCTACTTACAAAGATTCTATCCCCGAATCAAGACACGAGACTAAACAAATAACTCGGGATAATTCTTCATCATTTCAAACGAGTTCCCACATAGCCTCTTCGACATTGTGGTTCTTCCATATCACCTTCACAGAAGGTATCACTTTATTCCTGAGCACTTGTTCTTTCCTGTCGACTATCTGGATAGGAATCTCTTCATAAGACAAATCTTTAATGAACTGCAACAGTTCATACTCGATCACATGTTTGTAATCGGGTTTATACGGTCGCAACACTGACACATGAAAAACATTGTGCACATGTTCTAACTCTGGAGGTAAATCTACCTCATAAGCTACTTCTCTCACTCTTCGCAATATCTCGAAAGGTCCAATAAACCTTGGGCTGAGCTTTCCTTTCTTGCCAAAATGAATTTTTCCCTTCCAAGGAGAAACTTTCAGAAACACAAAATTTCCTGCTTCAAATTCACGACTCTGCCTGTGTGATCAGCATACTTTTTCTGTCGATCTTGAGCGGCTACAAATCTTGCTCTGATGAGTTTGATAACTTCAATGATCTGCTGCATACCAGATTACGGGCCTAATAAATGACGTTCACCAACTTCATCCCAACATAGTGGAGTTCTCACATTTCCTGTGTATAATGCCTCGTATAAGCGGCATACCAATGCTTGCGTAGTAATTTGTTGTTGTATGCGAATTCCACCAACGGTAGATGATCATCCCAATTTCCTTTGAAATCCATTATGCACGCTCTAAGCATATCCTCTAACATTTGGATTATTCGTTCGCTTTGACCATCAGTTTGCGGATGATATGTCATACTCATCTTCAATTGCGTTCCCATGCATTCTTGAAGTTTCTTCCAGAAATTTGATGTGAACCTCAGATCTCTGTTTGATACAATTGACACTGGAACTCCATGTCTTGAGACGATCTCTTTAACGTATAGCTTCGCCAGATGATCAAGATTAAATCTAATCTTTATTGGTAAAAAGTGTTTGGATTTCGTTAATCTATCCACTATCACCCATATTGCATCGTATCCTTTCTGAGTCGTTGGAAGACCTACCACAAAATCCATTGTGATGTGCTCCCACTTCCATTTCGGTATCTCCAATGGTTGAAGTAACCCGCTTGGTCGTTGATGTTCAGCTTTCACCTTCTGACACGTCAAGCACTTTGCAATGCATTCTGCAACATCTCTTTTCATATTTGGCCACAAAAAATATCGCCGCAAATCTTGATACATCTTCGTACTTCCCGGATGAATCGAATATCTTGAGCTATGAGCTTCTATCAAGATGTCTTCTTTAATATCCTGTACTGTTAGAACCCAAATTCGTCCCTCGAATCTCAAATTCCCTCGATGATCAAGTTTATACTTCACCTCTTTTACCCTCGACCACACTTTCCTTTATTTTCCTGCATTCTTCATCTCTGTAATTGAGCATTCTTCACTTTGTCCACCAAAGTTGAACTAGCTTCCATTTGGAACAATTTTTCATTGGTCTCTTTTTGGAAATTTTATTTCCAACTCTAGTCTTGCCATTCTTTGAAATGAGCTCCTCCTCTGGTTGGTTAACAACATCAACTTTTCTCTCGCCTTCCTACTCAAGGCATCCATGACCACATTAGCTTTGCGGATGATAAAAGATCTCATAATCATAATCTTTTATTAATTCCATCCATCTTCTTTGATGCATGTTCAGGTTTCTTCGTGAAAATATACTTTAGACTTTTATGGTCTCGTGTAGATCTCACATTTTTCTCTCATAGAGATAATGTCTCCATATCTTCGTGAGCAAAACACTATTGCCGCTAACTCTAAATCATGAGTTGGATATCCTTTCTCGTAGTCTTTCAATTGCCTTGATGCATACGCAATAACTTTGTCGTTCTGCATAAGGACACAACCTAAACCCTTGTGTGAAGCATCACTATACACCACAAAATTTCTTGTATTATCTGGTAATGACAACACAGGTGCCACACTTAACTCTTCTTCAATTCTTGAAAACTTTCCTCACACTTCTCCGTCCAAACAAATTTTACAGATTTTCTCGTCAAATTTGTCAACGGAGTGGCAATCTTGGAAAAATCCTGAATAAATCGTCTATAATATCTTGCCAATCCCAAGAAACTTCTCACTTCTGATGGAGTTCTTGGTTATTCCCAATTTATCACAGCTTTGACTTTTGATGGATCCACTGAAATTCCATCCTTATCGATTACATGCCCAAGGAATTGTACACGTTCTAACCAAAATTCACATTTAGAGAATTTCGCGTACAACTTTTCTTTTCTTAACGTCTCCAACGTCAGACGTAAGTGTTCCAAGTGTTCTCCTTGAGTTTTAGAGTACACCAGAATATCATCGATGAACACCACCACAAACTTGTCTAAAAATGGTTTAAACACCATGTTTATCAAATCCATGAACGCTGCAGGGCGTTTGTCCAAACCAAAAGACATTACTAAAAATTCGTAATGTCCATACCTAGAGTTCGAATGCCGCCTCTTGGTACATCCTCCTTCCTTACTTTCAATTGGTGATACCCACTTCTCAAATCTATTTTGAGAAATATCTAGCACCCTTCAATTGATCAAACAAGTAATCTATTCTTGGTAATGGATACTTGTTCTTAATAGTGACTTTATTTAATTCCCTATAATCAATGCAAAGATGCATTGACCCATCCTTTTTCTTCACGAATAACACCAGTGCTCCCCACGGTGACACACTCGACTGAATGTACTTCTTATCCAACAGCTCTTGCAGTTGCACCATTAGTTCTTTCATCTCTACCAGAGCCATTCTGTACGGGGCCTTTGATATCAGAGCGGTTCCTGGCGCTAAGTCGATCACGAACTCAATTTCTCTGTCAGGCGGAAGTCCTGGCAAATCCTCCGGAAACACATCTACGAATTCCCTAACCACTGGTATTTCCTCCAATTTCACACCCTTCTCCTTTTGAGTATCGACTATGTAGGCTAAGTACCCTACACAACCTTTACTCAATAACTTCTTGGCCTGCATCATCGTCAGACATTTCATTTGTCTAGGCGATTTGCTACCATGAAAAACTATCTTTGACGGAGTCATAAGGTTTACACACTTCTTTTGGCAATCGATTATCGCTCCATAATTGAATAACCAATCCATTCCCAAAATAACATCGAACTCTCCGAGTTTTATCGGGATTAAATCTACTGTCATAATATTCCCCTTTTTATTCACCCTACAGTTCTTGTATACGAACCTAACAGGAATTACCTCTCTATTCGCAATTTCTATGTTTAAAGGAAATTCAACTCTTCACACTAGGTATTTCTAACCTCTTAGCAAATTCATCAGATATAAACGAGCAAGTAGCACCCGAATCAAATAATACATATGCATTTATATCATTGATTGGGATAATACCTGACATGACATCTTTTGACTGCACCACCTCCTGCACCGTCATATTGAAGGTTCTTGCTGTGGGCTTATTTGTTGACGTTGGTCCCAAAATAGTCAGTGTACCTCCACTAGCATTTCCCTTGCTTCCATTTGCCTCACCAGATCTCTTCTTAGGGCATTCACGAGCAAAGTGATCTTTGGACCCGCACGTGAAACAAACGTTCTTCTTAGATTGAGTGCAATTTGGGGCGATGTGACCCTCCGCCCACAGTTGAAGCATACTCGTTTCCCCATCAAGCACACACCCTTGTGAAACTTCCCTCATGTAACACATGTTTCGAACTTCTTCTTTTGCTGGTTTCCTTGCTGATTTCTAGCTCCCACATTTGTATTCCACTTCCTCTTCAAATTGTTGTTGCCATTTCCACCGTTACCACCACCACTCTTAACTTCACCTTCACTCTTCTTCTTCCTCTGCTCTTGGTTATACTTTGTTACAGCTTCGCCTCCACTCTCAGTGAGAATTGCCTTCTCCATCACTGCTGCAAACATCTTCAAATGGAACAGGGAGACCCTACTGTACAACCAGGGCTTCAGTCCTTGTTCAAACCTCTTCGCCTTGCATTCGTCTGTGCTGACTTGATATGGTGCAAACCTCGCTAACTCGTTGAATCTTGCGGCATACTCAGACACCGACATCGTTCCTCGCTTGATTCCAAAATCGCACTTCTAGCTGACTCTTCGAACTTTCTGGAAGATAGGTCTCAAAGAAGAACATTTCTTTGAACCTTTCCCAAGTCATTACCTCTTGACCTCCTCGAGTTTTATTGGCTTGCCACCAATAACTCGCCTCTGCTTTCAACATGAATGTTTCAAAAGCAGTCTTCTGCTTATCCTCTACCCTAACAACATCGAAAACTTTCTCTATCTCCATGATCCAGGTCTGTGCCTTAACCGGATTCATGGACCCACGGAATTCTGGTGGTCCAACCTCCTTAAAATCCTTAAACGTTGTACCTTGGTTCTGAGGTTGATTCTGCAAAGCACCTATCAGTAATGTCACTAGCTGCTGAACTGGGTTACCTTCCACATTGTTATTGTTGGTTTCCTCAGTGGTTCTCTATCGTGGTTTGACGTCTCTTGAGGCATTTTACATTAAAATACATCCATTAGATTCTATTTAACTTTTTTAAGTATTATATACTTAAGTTTCACACCATAAAAGATTATCACATAACACTTTGGAATAAAATAAAATAATAACTTTTATTCATTCATAATCTTTTAAAAATATCAAAACAACAACATCACTGCTATTTACATTACTTTCCTGAACTATAACAAAGTTCTTGCGGACAACATCATCATCATCTCATCCCATTGGTTATATCATACCCGGGATTTACATCTTATTTACTCACTAATCACATATCGATTATATTTCTCTACGATGTCCTATTAAATATCTTCACGTAGCCTTTTACGACGCTCTTCTTCCATAATTCGAACATTGTTCTCTACGATCTAATATGTACGATGGCAGCGTCTCGAACTGAATAGGATAACACATGACCTGATCTTGAGCTCGATTGATCACGGTGTTGAATACGTTATTCATCTCTTCCATCTTCATCCTCTTTGTTTGTGCGTCTCTCTCTGCTATTCTGGCTCGTTGATAAGCTTCCTCATATGCATCCTCAGCTCTTGCCCTCTTTGTAGCTTCCTCTTTCAACTTGTTCTTCAACTTTGCAATCTCTACTATCATTCGCGCGTTCTCTCCTTCAGTGTGGACCAACTTCTCTTCAACATTATTAAGACGTTATTCTCGATCCTGGATCTCATTGTCCTTTTGTGCCATCAAGGTTTGTTGTTCAGCTACTATCTCTTGCAACTCCTCGACGGTATCTTGAAGTTCTACATTGCGGTCGTATACTTCGTCATACATACAGGCAGCTGTCGAATTAAATGGAATCTCTTCCTCCTCGTTCTCTTCATCCTCCGACTGTGGCAGCTCAACGGGGTTCTCCTCGCCCGTCTCTATCTCATCATCCTCATCGGTATTCTCTCCTCCTTTTTCAACCACTGTGACCAACGGAGATGTCTCCCATGGCAGTAGTTGTTCCCAAATCACCTGAATATCTCGAGGCTCCTCCTCTCTAGGCATCTGGGATCCTTTCTTCCTAGCCTGACTGGATCCTCCTACATTAGCCATCCTGTCAACCAAATTTTAAGTTTTAATTACTAATCATTGCTACTCGACACTCACGAGCACATAACTTACAATCACATAAGCACATAAGTGTTTTATTATTTTTTCCTTAAAACTCGATAAGAGTTTATCATCACTATCTTTTCAAAGGTTACTTCCTAAGGTTTTTCCCCACCTAAGGTTCATAACCTAAAGCTTTGATACCAACCTGTGACACCCCCAAATTTAGGTACTTCATTCCCACAAGATTTGGTGCTCACTATCCATGCATACATACTATCTACCCAAATAAAATAATATTTAAACCATAAATCCTCCCTTTAAATAGGGCTACAACATTAAATTAAAAAAAAAACATCCCAGGTTGTCTAATCTTTAAACATCATATAAGCGCGGAAATAAAATTATTACATCACATCATTATTTAAAAGTCTATGAGCATAATCAATAAATAAACTTTACAAGTCTTCATCACTTGTACATTTTTTCCTTTCCTTTGCTAGTTGAAGGCTCATCTACCTTCTCAACTTTAGCTGCAATAATAATATTTATGCAAGAGTGAGCAAAACAATTGCTCACTAGATATAGCAATGAATCAACAAGAATAATAATAATAACGCCAATAAATAAAGCTCATCAAAACCTAATAGTACTCTCATCAATGATAACCAAAGACTAGAATCAAAAATATGGAATATATATATCCGAGGGTCATAAGACCACGAACTATGTCCACAGTTAGTAAGTAATCTTTCAACTCCAACTTTAATAAATATAAGACTATAAGGACTCCTCGTACTTAGGGGGATCAGCCCTTCGTACAATGTATATTATGCACAAACATTTCAACGCTAAGCGTAAATTATCCCCTAATAATAGGGTTGTTCATCTCAGTATTTAGAGTACACGTCCACACCAAAGTAAGTTTGGTTTGGATACATTTCAAGGGTAATTTAGAATTTAACGGTCATAAACTAAGGATTAGTTGAATACAATATTGATAACGTCATGCTATGGAGTAATCATAACTAAATCGACATTGAAAATTAAGATCATGCTTTAGGAATAAACTAATAGCATAAACAATGAATAATCATAATGTACCTTGCTTGAACAATATTAAGCCAAGGTTATTTAGAATTAGTACTACGCATGCATAACAAATAGTACATTAAACGATAAAACTTGTTCAACATGAGTATATTAGAATATGTAAACTTGCATGCTAGATAACAAGTTAAAGACAAGAATAACTTGTTCAATATCAGAATAAGATCTAGATTTAGAAATCATAAACAAACTAGATACAAGAACTTGCACAATAGTAAGAATAAACTTGCACAATGTAATAAATGAACTATCTCAACGAAAGTGTAGAGTTAGGAAAACTTGCTCAATATAAAAAGAGAAGTTTAGAAACTTGCCTCAAATGTAGAGTTAGAAACTAAGCTATAATATTAAACTCAAACTCACGTTCACACATATAGGTTTAGAACCACAATACCTATTAGATACGCTAACATACCACAACATGTACATTTATAGCTAAACTTATCATTTTAGCACAAGTCTTATGCTACCATTTACATTTCAGAATTCCCAAGTGTTAACATCACAACACTTAACTAACATTCATTGTATAAACTAAGTTATAACATAACACGTTCATAACTTATAAATTATTTTTTACAACTTTTGAATTTACTAACCACATAACACGACTCTGTTTAACCTTGTTGTTACATGGTTCTCACATTAACCTAACACTAAGCTAAGTTACATTGAATGCCTAAAGTCTGCAGAAATTAGCGTGACTTCATTGTCTCGAGATCGGAATATACGCTATACCGCGCCCAGCTTTTACATCTGGGGCTATACAAGACTATGGCCACTCAAGCTATGCATGCGTTTCCAATGCGCATTTATGCATTTTGAGTTTTGTTTTATGAACATGGTTACGAATATTTTTTCTTAAGCCAACTAACACGAATTTCACCCACTAAACAATAAATATTAACACAAACAATTGATATAAAACTATTACAAACATGTTTGCTAACATATTCAACAAATTACAACAATTTAACAACAACTTAAGCTAATTTAATTTCTTAAATTCCATATTTTTATATGAAAACTCCATTTTTGACATCTCTTGCAAAAATCATCACTATAATCTCTATACTTGGCCAAATTGCTTCGTTCAAATTACGTTATGCTCGTTTCTTAATGAATTATCATATACAAGACTCAATTTACAGTTTATCGTATGAATTGACCATCAAAATTGATACTTACACAAGCCATATGAGAAATACAAACACTCATATAATTTTTTCTTCCTTTTAAGCATAATATACATACAATTTCTTATCTTCACATAAACTCCAGCATCATAAACAAGTATAATCACAATTACCAACTATACATATCCACAATTCATCAATTTAATTTCACAGAACATAAACAAAACTATGTCGTAATTTCATATATGTATATATATATATATATATACAAAGGTTATGTAAAATACCCTTCAATTAGCGTGTAATTCTTGCTAAGATCACTGGAATTTGCTTGTGAAAATCTTAGGTTCTCTCTCTCATTCCCTCTCAACTTCTCTCTCAATTCTCTACGCTCTCAATTCTCTTAACTAGAATCTTGAAAAAAACAAATAAGTATAATAATAAAAAAAAAAAAATCGGTATGGCCTTAATAAAATATCGATTTACATAAAATAAACATATATATATATATAAATATATTATATTTATTATTTTATTTATTTTATTTATATTATTTAAATTCAAAATCAAAATAATCCAAAAGCCATAAGGCTTTGTTTGGCAAAACCCTTTAAAATTTAAAGACTTAATATATTTAAGCCTTGTTTTGGCAAAAACTAAATTAAACTCCTTTAATTTATTTTAATAAATAATTTTAGTTTATAATTTATAATTACATATTATTTATTTGGATCCCCATATCCAACATTAACCAATTAAATTAATCACATACTATATTTTAATTAAATATACCATTTTAGCAAATATCACCAAAATTATAATTTTCATTATAACTTTATTTAATAATTTAATATACCATCTAAATTATTAAATCAACACAACAATATAACATCTCATGTTATATTACAACTCTCTAAATTATAAATTAATTTAATTTAGAAAATTATCTAATAAATTTAGATTCATAAATATTTACTAACAACCATTACATCAATAAAATATTTATTTCATCAATTTCAACAATGCACATCAAATAAATATTTATATCTAATAAATATTTAAAATTATAATTTGAAATTACTTTATGTTACACCTTCAACCTGGACCAACTACATTATTGAAATAATTATAATTTGCAAATTATTGATTTAATATATATAAAATACATTTTTGATGTTCTCATACATACACATTGTCACATAAGCATTCTTTATATAACTTATAATTCATTCAATTTTACTATATAGTTTTATATATTATATAGTCACATTTAAAGTGTCACACTACACTTCCTTTTTTAATGTAGGTATTATAATTAATTATCACATACCTTACACACAATCATTAATTGAATAAATATAAATCTTATTAATATAAATCTTATTATATTAATTATTTATTCATTAATATTCTATTACTCATAATAACAATTAATTATTAATATGATATTAATTAATCATTCACTTCTTAATTCATTCATTCTTTAATTTAATTAAACCATCATAATTTCCATTCTCGTGCCACACAAGGCATTTCACAGGTCTTATCATATTTTCCCACATTTTCTCAACTATCATAAATTTAATTTAATCTAATTGAACTACTCATCTCAAGACACATAAATATTTATATACAATAAATATTTCCATTCTTATTAATATCATTATTAATATTTTTCATAAAATTCACGGTTCCTACAAATAATGCTCCCACTCTCTAGGTATCAACAATATGGCACATGTATCCTACACACTCATTCTTCAACATCTTCCTAGCTTGTGTCATGGTTAGACAATAAGAGCGTTCCGGTGATTTACTACCGTAGAACATTACCTTGGGTTTCTTAGAAATCTTAAGGTTCACACTTTTCTTTTGACAATCTATAATCGCTCCATGGTTAAACAACCAATCCATCTCGAGAATTATATCAAATTCTCCCAACGTTATAAGATCTACCGACAATTTGTTACCTCTAATATCTACGCAATAATTTCTATGAATATGCTCAACGGGAATTATCTCTTCGTTCGCTACTTTAATGTTTAAAGGTATTTCTAATCTTTCCGGGAGTAATCCTAATCGTTTAGAAAATTCACATGCTATAAAAGAACAAGTAGCACCCGAATCAAAAAGCACATAAGCATTTATTTCATTGACTGTGATAATTCTTTCTACTACATCCGTTGATGCAACAACATCTTGGACAGTCGTATTAAAAGTACAGGTCGTAGGTCTACCCGGTGGTGTTGATCCAATAATGGTTAGCTTAACACAATTAGTACCCATGCTACCCTCCGACCCTTTCTTTGGGAAATTCCTTGTCATGTGGTCCATCGACCCACATACAAAACACCTCTGGTTCTTCTTAGGGTTAGGAAAATTAGGTGAAATATGGCCCTCCTGCCCACAGTTATAACAAACTGACTTCCCCTTGAGGCAGACTCCTAGATGAAAATTCTCGCATGTCTTGCATGCTCAATCTTACGCTTAAGATCCCCTTGTTTTACTCCAGTAGTGCCAAAGTTAAAACCTTCCTCTTAGGCATACTTCTGCTACCACTAGCTTCTTCAATCTGGGATACTCCCTCTATTTTATTCTTATTCTTCCTCTCTTTGTGGTATTGGCTTAAAGCCTCACTACCACCCTCGGTAATAATTTCCTTCTCAAGGATTGTTCTGAACGAATCTCTTTGAAACATAAAAATCCTGCTATAAAGCCAGGGCTTCAGTCTTTGTTCAAATCTATGAGCCTTCCTCTCATCAGTGTCCACTTGATGTGGAGCAAATCTCGCTAATTCATTAAACTTGGTTGTGTATTGGGAAACCGTCATGTCCCCCTGCTTAAGTTCTAAGAACTTAATCTCCATCCTACCCTGCATGCTCGTAGGAAAGTAGTTCTCGAAGAAGACCTTCTTGAACTGTTCCCACGTAATCGCACCTGCTCCAGCTCCACTCTGGTGAGCCTCCCACCAGAAGTTGGCTTCTTCCTTCATCATATAGGTCGCAAAAGAAGTTTTTTGCGCCTCCCCGATGTTTGCAATTATAAACGCCTTCTCAATTTCTTTCACCCATGTCTGGGCAACAATAGGGTTCGTAGTTCCTTTGAACTCCGACAGACCCACACTTTTAAATTCCTTAAAGGTAGTCGTTCAAGCTACCCTAGGGACCACTGGTGCTCTACCCCCAGCTTGATTAAATGCAGCCGTTAATAAATTAATGAACTCCTGCATAGGGTTGTTCTGACCCTCTTGGTTCTCATTATGGGATTCATCTTCCTGATTACGTTGTCTTCTTCTTGGCGGCATTTTTCTAATTAAATAAATAAAGTTTCGTTATTATTTATTTCTTCCTTTTTACTTAGTTATTATTCATCAAACAACTCATAGTAAAATTAAGCACATTTAAAAAAAAACCTCGTTATATTAATATGCTTCTTCATAGTTCAAAACTATTTACATATTGGTTCCATAGCCAGGGCTATTACATTTCTATCCCGCAATTGACTTTCACAAAAATTGGAATTTACAAAAAGACTACCCTTTAGTTATACCAAAGAGGGTTTTACGTCACTACAAAGATACACAAAATATTTACATATCTATACTTTCTCTATCTACTACTAGCACTGCATAACAGCATTCTCGTGCTTCTGGTTCGCAAGAATCGACACAATATCTCGACTGATAGTATGATGAGTCTGCCTCGACTTAATTGAATAACAAGCAATTTTCATATTTAAATCCTCATGAGCACTCTCATGGATGTAAGACATCTGTGCTATCTTCTGGTTCTTCTCTCCCAGTTCTTTGTGAAGCTCCACGGCCTCGTTCTTATAATCCCTCACCTTATTCTTTATGAGCATCTTCTCATCATTCTCTAACTCAAAGTCTGCTTCTGCAGACTCCTTTGCTTAATATAGGTCACTAACCTCCTCCCTCAGGTTTTGCACATCAGTGCGCAGTTGCACATTCTGGTCAAACACTGCCAGATATAATGCCCTCATTGCCTCTGGTGGTGTTTGCGCTAGTACAGGTATCACCGTATTGAACATTGCTACCTCCATATCCTCATCTTCGTCGACCACCACATCAAAATATGATTTTGATCCCAAATTCTCTAAGTCCTCAAACGGATATTCCTCCTTTGGCTCAAACTCATCTATGTTCACCATCAGTACCTCCATCACTGGCACTGGTACTGGCCCTATCATGTTCACTGACTCCTCGCTCACCGCATGTATATAGTACATAGAGTTATCGATTAACATCTATAATAACACATAACATGTTGATTAGTACATAATACACAATAATATAAGCATAAAATCAAATTTAATTTATTTAAGGTTAATTTCCATCTTTTAAACCTTTCGGTAATAAGTTTCCTCAATACTTAATTAAGAACTATACTTGAATTCTTTTACTTACAACTTCTTCTACTACTACCAATGTTATTAGCCTAAGGTTTTCCTTCTTAAATTTTATAACCTAATGCTTTGATACCAACATGTGACGCCCCCAAATTCGGGTACTTTCAACCTATAGATATGGTGCTACACAGTACTACTAAATATACATTCATTCCAATGAAACCAGCATCATGATGAGTGTATTTATTGCATTCTTATTACAACAATAATAAATCATTTCCCAGGTTCTGTTAACTATTACATTTTTCATTGTCATAGTATAAGTTTATATAATTATACTAGTTTATTCCAGGATAATCTATTTATTCATCTTGGCTTTGCCTATCCTTACCAAAGCCCTCGGTTCATTTGATCTTAGTTATAATCATATAATTCAAGTAAGAAATGAGCATAACTAACTCAACAAGTCTAACAATATATAATATAACCACCACATCAAGAATCATACGAATAATCTTCACTAACTGAACAAATAGTTATGAAGTATTATGAAACATTGAAATAACACTTTTCATTCTCATAAAACAATTACAGAGTACATACAGTAACTTAGGAATTCTGAGCAGTCCAAAAGAGAATGAACATTCTTTTTAGTTTTTATTCATGAAAAGGAAAACTTGGAACCAAGACCGTAAGTCTGATATATCTTACGAGCACTTCTAGGTGATCAGCCTATAGTACTCTATGTTGATCAACATTAACCCGCTAAATGTATTTATGTTAAGTTTTGGCAACCTGGTGTGCCCGCCGAATAAACGATGTAAAATACTTTTGTTTATTCATACTCTGGCTTACCTTTGATTTCGTATCAAATAATTGGCATAAGATAGCGTTATCAATACTATATTGAAAGACTTGTAAACAAATCAATCAAATTCATAAGGTTTGTTTAACCGAGTTAAAACTGGCATCGACTCTTTCGTAAAATAGTTCATGCATGTTATAACATGAATCACAGAAACTTGACTAACACGAAGGTCAGACAAGAGTTAAAAAAACTTGCCTTCAAGCATCTTCAATTAAAGTTCAACTGTTCTCGGTCTTTATAGTTTTTACATGATATATTCACATAGCACACTTAAATTAGCTACAAAACAATCTAACCACATTGTTTATACCAACTTCTTTCTCTTCTATAACTTAATTGAAGTTATTTCATTAATAATACTCGTTTCAATTTATTTATCATTCATTATAGCTTATTAACTGTCGACGTCGAGATTTTTGAGTGTCCTTTTTCGTTACTTGTTCTTTGGTGTTCTCATGTTAATGTGAGATTTGTTTGAAAAAACAAGTGAAAAAGGTCCGACATGTATAATGTCGACGATTGGACTTTAAGAGTCGCCATTGGTGTATTTAATCGCTGCACCAAATAAGAATCAAAAAAGGTTTGCACATTGACCTAGTGATTTGACACTGATAGACAGGTCTGTGAAACCGAGATTCATTTTAGGTCTGGGGGCTTGATTATGCGGAGGGAAGGTGTTTGGCACCCCCCGACATCCGTGTTACCACGGTGACCGCCACTTTTCAAAGAAATTGTTATATGAATATGTGTGTGTGTGTGTGTGTGTGTGTGTGGATCAATGTGCAATTATTTGAAAGTAGTGCGAGGCCTCGTTCGCACCTATATACACAAGGTTTGAATTTTATAAGAAAATTTAGTTTTAACCAAGATATATCAATGAAGTTTTGTAAAAGAGGTTTTTCAAACCTTGTGGTCAATAGGAATTGAGACCTTTTCATACTTCCATTTTATTGTTAAATGTTACGACTTGTTTGCTTTTATTTTTCGAGATCTGAAGCATTCTAGAAAATAATATCTGACAATCTTAGAACTCCTTATGGGGCATGACAACCATCCAAGGAAATTGAGACCTTTGTAAAATAATGTGTGTATTACAAATGAAAAATGTCCATTATGGGAACCGAATCTAGATTCAATGGAGATGAACTTGTGATCACATGATTCCTAGGCTCACGTGAATTTATATGGAAAACGATGGCGATTATATGGAAAAAAGAAATATATATATATATATATATATATATATATATATATATATATATATATATATATATATATAAAAGCGATAAACACACTTTGGATGTAAATCCGGGCTCATCGGATATGTCTCGACATCAATTATATATATATAAACAATTAAACGCATAGGATATAAAATCCGGGCTCATCGAATGATCGACCACAATTTATATATATATATATATATATATATATATATATATATATATAAGCAATTAAACGCTCCGGCATCAAGTTCAGGCTCAATCGAGGCATAACTTTCGATAATGTTAGTCCATATATGAAATATATACATATATATAAGTATATATATATATATACAAACAGAAATGAAAATCACGGACCGAAGTCCGGGAAAACACACTCACACGACTCTCAACGTGTACAACAGTGTGTGCTAATATGAGAAGAAGGCTTTATAGAATATAAGAAGGCTTACAGTGGTCTGCCAAAGTAGACTTCTATGACTTTAAATGGATAAACACTCTGTTCCGGCTGGATAAAAGATAGCTATATGCGAGCTAACTAGTGTTTAGAAGTGAGGAAATACTCAAAAGATGTGTATGCAGAGTAAAATAGACAGGGCTTCCTCGCCTTTTTCCCTCTATCTTCTTCTCAAATGGCTGACCCCAAGGCTTGTATATATAGACGGATGGCCGCAGGTACACCTGAAATGCAATGCAAACAAGGCATGGATTGGATAAAGAATCCTAGACACTTGAAATGCAAGCAAGATAAACATGATGCTATGTGCAGCAACATAATGCAAATGTATGATGCATGATTGTCAGGTGATCCCGTTAGGATGATAATTAGTGATGGCTTGGACATGCGATCCAAGTCTCCAAGGATGTCGACATTGGAGCTATCACTAAAGTCTTGAATCCTAGACACTGGCTTATATTCCATAGAGGTACCTCTTGTGTATAAGAGATCTGTGGGGATAAAGGTTTGTCTGTTTGAGGATGTGTATAACATATTCCCTCATTCTGTCAGAGTTACTGCCAACAGTTTGTTGTTATCAGGGTTGCCTGATCTTCGCTGATGTGTGTATCACTGGATAAATCCCTGCTGGATGCATTGTCAAGGTTGTTTGACCTTCATTGATGTATATGTCAATGGTAGCATTGCGTTGTAACCTCCACCGGGGAAGGTTGATTCGATGGGTTTACTTGCCATCGGCTGAGATGATGTCAAGGCTGCTTGACCTTCATTGATATGTGTATCAATGGTTGTATTGCGTTGTAACCCCCGCCGGGGATACGTAGATGCTTGAAAGATGTGCGTTGTGACCCCTGCCGGGGATATATAGATGTTGATAACTTCGGCGTTGTAACCCCCACTGGGGATACGTAGATGTTGATAACTTCGGCGTTGTAACCCCCGCCGGGAAAGGTTTGATATGTTGTTGTGACCCTGCAAATGATGGCATCGGACCTTTGTGGGGTATTGCCGAGCAAGATCTATGAAAGCCGAGCTCATTGGTATAGTATACCCTGTATTTAGGCGAATACCTTTGAGACGATGGGAGTTTAACTTTGACCGATGAGAAACCAGGATTTCAGGCTATTTCGCTCAATCGCGTAGCACTTTTATTCCTGATTTAGCCTTTTTCAGCTTGTGAGACCTCCTTTGCAACTCTAACTGGAGCGAGCCGGAGGTGTGGAACCCTGCGGCCAACCGTGCCTATGTATAGGCAGCTGGTTACTTTCATAAGTCATTTTCAAGTTGCGCAGCGAAGGAAATCCGAGAGCTCTTCTTCAGATCTGCTGAGTTCGGGCAACTTTCTGCATATTCTGCCACTATACAAGCGTTCTTCACTGTGCGTTCTTCACTTTCTGCATTGGTTGCGGTAGTATCCACAGTGCAGGAGACTAATTTTGACGATGAGGAGCCTATAGAGGAGGCTGTTGTTCCCATCGATGACTTGACTGCTGGGCTGCTAGCATTTGTGATGGATTCTCCCACCCCGAAAGTGCCATCATTACTCGGTATTCTACAACATTTGGAGCGAGCTTACTATGATAGAGATCGGGCTAGAATTTGCAATGTTGTGACTCTTGATGAGGCGATCTGCTTCTGTTAGAGAGGGATGAGGCTAGATCAGCCAGGGATGCATTGATTGGGGAGCGGGATGCCACCTTATCTGCTAGGGATGTGGCCATTGCAGATAGTACTTCGGTTAGATCCCAGATGACTGTCAGTCTTGTTGACATGAGTGCATACATTGATGAGAATTATGCCACCATGCAGTTAGCCTCTGATCTGCTAGCTCGTGTACATACCCTTGGGCAGGAGCTTGCAGTGCTTCCTCTGTCTTCAGAGAGGGATGCTATGTTAGATCTGATAGTCCGCATACACATAGATCTGTAGATAGCTTTGTATTTTCCTGCACAGACTAGCTTAGCCATTTTGTCATGTACAACACAGATGTATATATCAAACAGTATTATGTATGACAGAGAAATATATTTTGATTCACTTCCCTTTTAGTTATGCCTTGATACTTGCTTGATGTTTGTCTGTTTCCTCAAGGCCTTGTGATCTTGATGCATTCTAAACTTATCCTTGATAGATGGAAATTGAGACGTCGCAAGATCTCTCAGAACGGATCATTGATTTCTATAAATCCCTACCATCTTTGGTGTCTGAGGACCAGTATCTGTATGGAAAAGTGGAGAGGAGGTTGGTTTCTTCCTCTCTAAGATTGACCGCACCACAGATGGTCGCCAATACTTCTATTTGTGAGAAGCCTAGTTAATTCCATCTCTTTTGGGTTGGTATTGCTCTTTGAGGCACGATCGCAGCTTAGATGGTCACCGAATCTTCTATTTGTGAGAAGAGGTTGGGTAACTCCATCCCTTTGATCTGAAACCGATGAAATGGGGGAAATTGAAGGTAGATCCCGGTACCGTGTGACAAGTATGTTGTTCTGGTAGGGGTTAGACTGCACCATGAATGGCTACCTACGTACTCCTATTGAAGAGGAGATCAAGTCTGCGTAGTTCAAACCTGGTGTAAGAGGTTTAAAGCTGAATGCGGAAGGCAGATAGGTGTAGAGATGTTTTTGTTGTGAAGAAAGGGCAGAAATGTTTTTGTTGTTTTTGTTGTTGCGACCGGGCCATATAACATATGGTTGCCTATGTACTCCTATTGAAGAAGAGATCAGGTCGGCGTAGTTCGTCCCTCAGGACGAATTAAAGGCGAAGAGAAGTGTGAATCCCATGTGCAGGCTATACTGCGGGGAGAAGAGAGTTTGATCCCATAATGGGGACAAACTGCAAGTGTGTAAAAAGTTTGATCCGGTCCTCAGGACAAACTGCAGGCATAGAAAAGTTTAATCCCGTCATCAGGATAACCGAAATTGTGAAAGGTTAAATACCGTCTTCAAGATAACCGAGATTGTATGAAAGGTTTGAAATGAAGTAAAACCAGGCTGCTGGCTTGAAGTGTATGTTTCCCTGAGGGGCAGAAGAGTATGTAGAAAGGAAAGGGTTCAAAACTGGAATGACTGGTGATTTGATGATCAAAACCAGGATGTTTGTTTGATGGTAACTTCAGACATAGTACCGTTTCACGGTTTCCAAGTTGATAAGCTGTGGAAATTCATCGTCATCTATTTCCTGCAATCTGAGAGCACCTCCTGTCAATACCTCCTTGACAACAAATGGGCCTTCTCAGTTAGGAGCGAATTTTCCCTTAGATTGATCTTGGTTGTCAATGATCTTCTTTAAAACCAAGTCATGTCATTTGAATTGTCGTAGTCGGACTTTTCTATAGTAGGACCGTGTAATCCTTTGCTGATATAACTGACCATGGAAGATAGCCGCGGATCGCCTTTCGTCTATCAAAGACAATTGGTGATACCTATCTTGTACCCATTGGTCTTCACCCAACTGAGCGTCCATCAATACTTTGAGGGATTCCATTTCCACTTCTATGGGGAGCACTGCTTCCATCCCATAGACTAATGAATAGGGGGTTGCCCCAGTGGAAGTTTGCATGGAAGTTCTATAGGCTAATAAAGTCAAAGGCAAGAGGTCAGGCCATCCTTTGTGATTGGCGGACATTTTCTTTATGATCTTTTTGATGTTTTTATTAGCCACTTCAACAGCACCATTCATCTTTGGATGGTAGATGACGGAGTTGAGGTGTTTGATGTGAAATTTTCTGCATAACTCCTCCATCATTTTGTTGTTGAGGTTCTTAGCATTGTCTAACACAATGACCTCTGGTTATCCATATCGACACACGACATTGTTTCTGATGAAAGCAATGATAACTTCTTTAGTAACCCTGGGGTAAGATGCTGCATCTACCCATTTGGTGAAGTAGTCGATCATGGTGAATAAGAATCGATGTCCATTACTGGCTTTGGGCTCGATGGGCCCGATCACGTCCATTCTCCACATTGAGAAGGGCCATGGCGAACTCATATTATGGAGTTCCCTTGGAGGGGCGTGGATAACATTCCCATGAATCTGGCATTAATAGCACCTCTTGACGTGATCATCACAGTCAGCTTTGGGTGTAAGCCAATAATGTCCCGTTCTGAAAATTTTCTTAACAAGTAGGGGTCTGCTCATGTGAGGGCCGCATACTCCACCATGGATCTCATCCATGAGTCTTTGAGCTTGGTCTTTATCCAGACATCTGAGGAGACCTAATCCTGTATCTCTTTTATAGAGTGCATCTCCGCTCAGGTAGAATTTCATAGCAAGTCGATGAATCCGCCTTTTCTCAGTTAGGCTCGCCTCAGCGGGTGTAGATCCATCTCGTAGATACTCCTTGATGTGCTGATACCAAGGGTTGTGGATGGGAGGTAGTTGATCCGATACTTCTCCAACGTAATTCCCATAGATTGGGGCTTTTTGCAGAGCAAACGTGATGTTTGGCATGTTTTCCTTGTCGGGTATGTAAACCAAGGAGGCCAACGTTGCTAATGCATCTGCAAAATCATTCCTATTACGAGGAATGTGTAGAAAGGAGATTTCTTCGAACTCCAAAGCCATCTGTAAAACTTGCCGATGGTAAGGCAGCAAATGTAATTCTTTGGTTTGATAAATTCCTGTGGATTGGTTGATTACCAATTTGGAATCCCCAAAGACAGTTAACCGCCTGATGCCCATTGAATGGGCAAGTTTTAGCCCCATGATACAACCTTCATACTCAACTGTGTTGTTGGTGCTGACAAACTGCAATTTAACAGCGACGGGATACTGCTCCCGTCTTGGACATTAAAACTGCTCCAGCTCCAGAGCCTTCTATGTTAACAGCTCCATCAAAATACATTCTCCACGTACGGGATGTATCGTGCTGATGTTATAGCTGAATTAAAATTATTCCTTCATCAGGAAAGTACATTTCTAAGGGTTTGTAATCCCCTGCAGGTGCGGTGGCCAGTTGATCCGCAATTCCTTGACCTTTGACAGACTTTTGCATCACGTAGACGATGTCAAATTGCTGTAGGATCAACTGCCATCTGGACAGTCGACAATTCAGTATGGGCTTACTGAACACATACTTGAGAGGATCCATTCGGGATATGAGATGGGTTGTGTGACCGTGGAGGTAATGTTGTAACCTCATGGAAGCCCATGCTAAAGCATAACAAGTCTTCTCAATCAGAGTGTACTTGTGTTCACTGATGCTGAATCTTTTGCTGAGGTAATAGATAGCTCGTTCTTGGCCTCTATTGTCTTTCTGCCCCAACATGCAGCCAATGGCATTGTCATTTATAGACAGGTACATGAACAGGGGAACATCATCCCTGAGAGGTACCAAAACAGGAGCGTTAATCAGTTGCTCTTTGATTGTGAGGAAGGCTTTCTGACACTCATCGTTCCATTTCATGGAACAGTTCTTCCTTAACAACTTGAAGATTGGCTCACAGGTTGCTGTGAGTTGAGAAATGAATCTGCTAATGAAGTTGATTCTTCCTAAAAATTCCTGTATTTCCTTCTTTATCTGGGGAATGGACATTTCCTTGATGGCCTGGATTTTGGTAGGATTTAGTTCAATTCCTTTGTGGCTGACTAGGAAACCTAGCAACTTACCTGACTTAACACCAAAGGCGCACTTAGCAGGATTCAACTTCAAGTTGTATTTACGCAACCTGTTGATAAGTTTTGTGAGATGGTCTAAGTGGTCTTCCTCCTTCCAGGATTTGACAATGAAGTCATCCACGTAGATCTCTATCTCCTTGTGCATTAAATCATGGAAAAGAGCCATCATAGCTTGCTGATAGGTTGCCCCGGCATTGATGAGGCTGAATGACAACCGTCTGTAGCAAAAGGTTACCCAAGGCGTGATGAAAGCAGTTTTCTCATGATCTTCCTAAGCGACCATGATTTGATGGTACCCCGCAAAGCAATCAGCAAAGGAGTACATGCCGTATTGAGCAATATTGTCAATAAGAATGTGGATAAAGGGCATGGGAAAGCTATCTTTAAGGCAAGCTTTGTTCAAATCCCGATAATCCACGCAAACTCGCACCTTTCCCCCTAGTTTAGGCATGGGAACAATGTTGGATATCCACTCCGAATATGTAGACATCATAATGATGCCAGCTTGAAATTATTTCACAATTTCTTCTTTGACCTTTAAACTCCACACAGGTTTCAATCGCTTGAGTTTTTGCCTGACTGGCTTGAATCCTTCTTTGATGGGAAGGCGATGAAGAACAATGTCAGTGGACAAACCCACCATGTCTTCATGAGGCCATGCAAACACATCCTAGAATTGGGTTAATAGTGCAACCATATCATTCCGTTGATTTGTGGTAAGGTCTGAACCAATTTGGATTAGCTTAAGGTTGTCTAAGGTTCCAAGATTGAAAGAAGTGGTTTGATTAAGATTGGGTTTGGGTTTGTCTGCGACCCATTCCTTAATCTCCTGAGGTTTCTCAATGTCCGCTTGGATGTCCATCAAGTCTGAGTCCAACTTTGCATCAAAGTTACAGCCCTTGTGGAGAGAAGGCATGTCATCAGTAAGGACAGGCACATCTAAATTCAGAGTCCTGAAACAAAAGATGCTTTCACTTAATATATGCAACTGTTCGACCATACAAAAGTGTTAACATGTACTTGATAAAATATCTGCTAGTGCTGTAAAGGAAAGCAGGCAATTAAAGTTATCTACAGGGTAGAGGGATTTTCTGCCCATTTTACCCTCGTCGACCAATGAATGGAGTGTTGCTCCAATTGTAGAGGGAAAAGTTCTGATGGACTGCAGTGATGGAAGGATCGTCATTGTCTTCCTTCTCCCGAATGATAACCAGGACATCTGGGCAATCATCGTCTGGGGTGTATCTATTTGTATGTTCATCATGAACAATAACGCGAATGCCTGCCATCCTCAAGGCAAGGTCATGTTTACGTTTTCGTTCCTTTTCTTCCGTCTCGGGATCAGGAATCAGCACCTCTTTTGCTTTGATTGGTACTGGTTTTGGAAATAGTATAGCCGTAACATGGGCTGGAACCTTTACTAGAGATTGCATCAACTCATGAGGTAAAGGTATAGAGAATCGCCGTGCGGCGGAAGCTTGAGGAACCTGCTTGTGCTTATGAGGATTCCTGCAACTGGAACTGGCAGAATAGCCTAGTCCAGCTGTTCTAATTTGACTGGATATTTGGATAGGGTGCTTAATACCCTGCTTATCTTTACATAGCCCTTGTCCAGGTTGATGACCCAATAACATCATTTCTTGAGTGGCCGATATAACCTCGGCAGAAATCTTGGGTAAGGGAAGTGGTGCTCCAATAGAATGGTATTGCGTGTTACTCACTTCCAGAGTATGGAAACTTGCAGGTTCAACTTTTGAATTGAAGCTGATAATTGGTAGAGCTCCTTGTTCAGGACAATCCGGCTCAACGCTGACAGTGACTAGACTGTTGTTGATAATGTATTTGAGTTGTTGATGTAAGGTGGAGGGAACAGCTCTAGCCATGTGTATCCATGGTCTCCCTAATAGTAGGTTGCATCCTGAGTCTATCTTGAGGACGTGGAAGGATACATTGAATGTATTTGGACCAATCTCAATTGACAAATCAATCTTTCCGACGGAATTTCGTCGGGATCCATCAAAAGCTCTGATGACCGTGTGGCTATTTTGGATCCGCCTGAGATTGACATTCATCTTCACCAAGGTGGCATAAGGACAGATATTTAGAGATGAGCCTCCATCTATCAAAACTCCAACTAGCATGTACCCGAAAGACAAAACTGTAATATGTAATGGCTTGCAATGGCCGGTCCCTTCGGGAGGTATATCATCATCAGTGAAGGATATCACATTGTTGTTGAAAATGTGATCAACCAAATGTTGAAAATTTTCCACATCCACTGATTTTGGCAAATAGGCTTCTTCTAAAACCTTAAGTAAAATCTTCCGATGATCCTCAGAAGAGAAAACCAAATCTAGTATTGAAATCTGGTGTGGAGCTTCTCGCAAGCTTAAAACCACTTTGGCTTCATTGTGGCACATAGTGCGGAGGAATTTTTCAATCTTCTCCACGGATAACTTCCCCTTTGCTTTGCAAGTAGGTTTGACAACCCATTGAGGAAGGTACAGTGGATTCTCCTTCAACACTGTAGCAGTAGTATGAGAAGTGGATCCTTCAGCTTCTCCATAATTCTATGAAACTTTGTGTAAGCTGACAACAGGATGTTGTGGTCTGAAAGGTAAAAGGATTGGCTCTGGTGCGACCACTTTCAAAGGATTGTCAGCTCCTTTGAGTTGAATTGGTTGTATGGGAAATACTTTGACAGTCTCATCATCCACTTCGGATATAATTGCTACTGATCCCTTCCATTTGGTAGGACATGCATTCCCACCCTTAAGCTGCATAGTGTAATCATCTGCTATTTGTAAGACACCGCTATCAATAAGATTCTGAATGAGATGGCGGAGTGCCTAACATTCTTCTGTGCTGTGACCGCGAGAATGTGAATGATATTGACACATTTCATCATGATTGTACCGCCCTGAGCGGGGATTGATGGGAGGGAGAAGGAAAGTAATTCTTCCTTCGTTGATCAACATCTGTAGTATCTCCTCCATGGATTGGCCCAAATAGGTGAATTCCCTCTGATTGGGAAAATCCCGATGGGCTTTAGCATTTGCTCTCTTCGCAACCTTATCCTCCATAGCTTCGCTTTCTGAAGGTGGTGAGGAGCATTCATAACAAAAGGAAGGAGATAGGCATGCTCCTGCCTGATTAATTGGTGTGTGACTTGATGATGGTGGGTCACCAGTTCTGCAAATTGTTCAATTTGTTTGGAAAGAGCTTTCATCTTTCATTCTATAGTAAACTGGAACTTTGCATAATCCCATTTGTCAACACCGTCTATGATGGGTTGGGATGATTCGCCATTAGAATTGGAACCTTGTACAATGCTCCAACTGATCATGTTGACCTCTTCTTCTTTATGTTGAGGAAGAGGGTTGTCTTGCACATGAGGTTGATCTGGTTTAGTGACCACGATCTCACCATTGTCTATTAGATCTTTAATCTTATGTTTCAAGGCCCAACAATCTTGAGTATCATGTCCAGGTGCCCTGGCATGATAAGCACACTTCCGAGTAGCATTAAAACCCCTCCCATTAGGGTTGGGTTTGGTGGAAGAAGTCATGTAATTTTCTTCCGAGCGTCGGAAGAGCAAGAATATTCTCGGCGAGTCCCCTAAAGGGTGTGAACGTTCGAGGTCGCTTTTACTTTCTCCACTTTTAGGCAATGGAGGGTTTGAAGATTGTCTTTGGAAAAGGGAGTAGTTTCTCCTCTGCATAGGCATGCTTGGATTGCCTTTTTGTCCTTGTAGTATCAAGGAAACATCCTCCTCTTTCTTTTTATGGACCCTCTGGGGGGTTGTTTCCATAAGATCCAGACTGGATGTGCTCAGCAACAGCTTTAAGAGCGGCTAGGTCTTGAATTTTTCTGGACTTCAATCCCATTTCAGTCATCTCTCCGTGTTTGATCATTTCAGAGAATGGTTTACCAATACCAGCTAGGACTCTTTCATAGAAAGGAGCTTCCTGTACATCTATGAAAGTCATGACCATTTCTGATTCTGTCATGGAAGGAATAACTTGAGCAGCACAAATATTCTTCATATTTTCCATTACATATGAATGAGCATTGGATAGAATTACAAGTAAATGTTTTTACAGGTAATTGAAAATGGAAAGCATGAAGAGAGTTTCCTCCGCGTTTGGTTTATCAGAGGATGACCTATCTTAGGGTTACTCTCATGGCTTTTTGGCATGAAGGTTCCCAGATCATCGCAATCTACTTGACGGGAAGTTAATCCGGTCGTTCAACTAGAGCGAATTTGAGTGGTGCCTTCCTGAGCCCCAGGGAATCATTCTTCCCACGAGTCCAGTAATCAAACACCGACAAGATAGCCTCCTGGTGGAGGGACCACACAACATACATTCACATACAACGCGTCTCACCGTTTATGCAAAATGATGACATGTGCGAAGCACTAATATCATAGATAGATATTTAGCAGTGCAATAATTAAGATGCATTCGTACACATTCATCATAAATATAAGTGCAACATTCACACACAAGCATATAACAATTTTGAAAAGCTTGAAATAGCGGCTTAAGCCCTCTTACTGGAGTCCCCAGCAAAGTCGCCACCTGTTGACGTCGGAATTTTTGAGTGTCCCTTTTCGTTACTTGTTCTTTGGTGTTCTTATGTTAATGTGAGATTTGTTTGAAAAACAAATTGAAAAAGGTCCGACATGTATAATATCGACGATTGGACTTTAAGAGTCGCCAGTTGGTGTATTTAACTGGTTGCACCAACACAATCGAAAAAGGTTTGCATATTGACCTAGTGATTTGACACTGATAGACGGGTCTGTGAAACCGAGATTCATTTTAGGTCTGGGGGCTTGATTATGCGGAGGGAATGTGTTAGGCACCCCCCGACATCCGTGTTACCACGGCGACCGCCACTTTTTAAAGAAATTGTTATATGAATGTGTGTGTGTGTGTGTGGATCAATGGGCAATTATTTGAAAGTAGCGCGAGGCCTCGTTCGCACCTATAGACACAAGGTTTGAATTTTATAAGAAAAAATCAGTTTTAACCAAGATATATCAATGAAGTTTTGTAAAAGAGGTTTTTCAAACCTTGTGCTCAATAGGAATTGAGACCTTTTCATACTTCCATTTTATTATTAAATGTTAAACTTGTTTGCTTTTATTTTCTAGAGATGCGAAGCATTCTAGAAAAATATATACTGTGATCTCGAACTCCTTATAAACATGACAACCATCCAAGGAAATTCGAGACCTTTGTAAAAATAATGTACAAGTCACTTACGGACTAAAAATGTCCATCATGGGAACCAAATCTAGATTCAAGAGATCGAACTCGTGATCACATGATTCCTAGGCTCACATAATACTACAATTTGTATGGAAAGCGATGGCGATTATATATATATAAAATATGTAAATATATATATATATATATATATATATATATAAACATGATCAACCGCCACGTAAGTAAACTCCAGGTCGGACAAAATGTTAATAAAGCTGTAAAAGCGGCCAATTGCCACGAAGTAAATTCTAGGCAGGACAGAATGTAAATAAAGTTGTAAAAGGCCACGAAGTGAACTCCGAACTGGATGAAATGTAAGTATATATATATATATATATATATATATATATATAAAAGCGATACGCATACGGATGTAAATCCGGGCTCATCTGATATAATATCGAATATATATACAACGATTATATATATAAAAGCAATTAAACGCATAGGATATAAAATCCGGGCTCATCGACATGTAGTCGACCACAATTTATATATATATATATATATATATATATATATATATATATATAAAAGCAATTAAATGCTCCGCAATAAAATTCAGGCTCAATCGAGGCATAACTCGATAATGTTAGTCCATATATGAAATATATACATATATATAAGTATATATATATGAGCGAAATGAAAACTACTTCCAAAGTCCGGGCAAACACACTCTCACCGACTCTCAACGTGTACAACGGTGTGTGTGCTAATATGAGAAGAAGGCTTTATAGAATATGAGAAGGCTTACGTTGGACCGCCAAAGTAGACTTCTACGACTTTAAATGGATAAACACTCGGCTCCCGTTGGATAAAAGATAGCTATATGTGAGCTAACTAGTGTTTAGAAGTGAGGAAACACTCAAAAGATGTGTGTCACAGAGTAAAATGGATGGCTTCCTCGCCTTTTCCCTCTTTCTTCTTCTCAAATGGCTGACCCCAAGGCTTGTATATATAGATGGATGGCCGCAGTACACTGCGGCGTATTGAGCTATACTACTATACTGGTCGTGATGCATCCGAGCCTCGCAGTCCCGTCGTCTCGTAATGCGTGCGATGTGCACTATAATGTCCGCTCGAACTTGCAGAACTTCAATCCGAGCATCAGAACGAGGTATATCTAACCTTCTTTCGACCGCTTGTGTCGAGAGTTACGCAATGACATGGATTAGAGGTTGTACGAAGTTAGGAAGAGGGGTCTATGCCCATGGTCTTCAAGCTTCAAATTCCATCCAAAGTACTGTCACACGTAATAGTCATTCGGGATTGTCAATCCTCGGCTTTTGTGGGACATTGTTGGATGTATGTATGTATGTATGAAGTGTTGAGATGACGTGCCATTGTCGAAGGAACAAGATGACGTTTGACTCCTCGCCGGGGTTATCGTCGGGTTGAGTTGAAAGTAGACGTTGCTCAGGGTTACAGCTGAGATTGGACTACTTGTTGATATGCTGCGATATCATCTTGTTGAGATAGTAAGACGAAGTGTTGACTCCTCACCGGGGTTATCGCCGGTTTAAGCGGAAAGCAGACGTTGCTCAGGGTTACATCTGAGATTGGACTGCTGCTTGTTTATATGTCTCACTGTCATCTGTGGATGTTCCTGTCTGCCCGTTGTTATCTCCGGGTCCGAGGTTTGTTTTCGACAGGATGTCTGTGATTGAAGCTGATTGCATATGTTTGAAACAAGCATTTCTTAGGTTATCACCAGAACTTGCAATGTCATCTCTTGGGGCTATCACCAAGGATGGGGTTGCTACTCCCAGTGTTGTCTCTGGGACTGGAACTGAGCGTCACGGTGTTATCGCCGAGACAAAACTGTCCTCTCTAGTGTTGTTGCCGGTCTTTTGATCTGCATATCTTGGGGTTATCTTCGAGATTAGAAATGACATTCCCGGTGTGTGTTCCGGGTTTAAGATGATGTTCCCGTTTTGTGTTCCGGGTTGGAGCTGAACTTCCGGTAGTATCCGGAATGGATGTAAGCTGTCTTTCAGGGTTATCTCCAAAAAATGAATCTACCCTCCTACAATGTTAGTAATAGGAGTGCAAAAAATTTCGAGTGTCTACATTAACATTCATATGTCATAAACCGACACTCAACGACCATCATTTAAGTACAATGATAGTTAAAACCCTAATCGATTCGCTAACTCGGACACATTTTCCTCGGATAACCGATATCGAACTCCGTATAGAAAGTATATAAGTTTTATCTTAATTTTGTATCATTCACATACCACGCACATCTATTACATATCATATAACCTTATGACATGCGCTAAACTTGAATACAAATCACGGTTCACGTTTTTGTATTTTACGTTCTTCGCTTAAATACTTTTAATCAATGTTTAATTCCTAAAATCATCACTATACATGTTATTTAGGAATTGTCTCTTCATGTATATTAAGTATATACATGCCCCATAGTTACCACGCAAGAAGTTGGGTTAACTAATGTCACCGTCGGGAATTTTTCCCTAAAAGTGACTTTGTATACCAACCATAACTATAAAAGCGGCGTTGCGGCCAAGAGTTAAAAGATAATAACCCGAAAGTAGTATGTACACAAGCCAATCATGTTGATGATAAAGCATATAATTTGTAACAATCTTATTTATTTATTAATAAAAGAATTCATTTACTAAAGGCTTTAATTTATCTACATGGTGTTATTTTAATAATATGTGATAAACCCATAGTTTTAAGCAATACTTTTAGAATCATGATGACATCATGGTAGTGAGATCTAAATTCTTAGATAGCTTAAAAACTAAAATGTTCCCAATCGATGGATTACTAAAAAGGGGATTGGTGAATCCGGATAGATTGGTACATATGTTTCTTGCTCATTGGATGAGGATGATTGATCTCATGATCATTTGTGTGGAGACACTAAAGCAAGTATGTAGGTGCTTATTGAAGAATAAGTTCATTGAACGTGGCTCGCTAAGAAATACCTAATGGAGTTTTACTTTCTTGTCAATAGGAATTCCTGTAGTGATAGTAGTACAAGTGATCCTTGGACTTGAGATCATCATAGTATCTTGTGTATGATGAGTTATACTTTGACTTATTCCTTAAGACCCTTATGGTATATCAAAGGGTATGCTTGGGTATAATAGGTTGTACATGGAGATAATGTATGATCAATAAAGAATCTATCGCTTTTAGTAAAAGAAGAGAAATATTCTATGTGATTCAATAAATGACAACCCAGTAGTAGTCCTTGGCCAAGGCAGAATGAAATTAGAAAGGAGTTTCTAATTTGTATTATTTGGAGTTGTGCATTTGAGAATCGAAATACATATAATTAAATAAAATAAGACTTGACAGTAATTCCATGTCTTATATCTAATTGAGACATTGTATGGTGGAAGGATTGAATTGTACGGTAACTATTTATTCAAAGGTTCTTTTATGATTAATGTTGAAATCTATATTATCTGGAAAGTCGTTAATCGCTAGGAAGGCTTATCCCTATTGTAGAATAAATATTATTTATTTAAATAAATTAATAGTTTAATTTATTTATTTAAATAAGATTAGAATTATTTTAATTGATTTCACAACCTATTTAATATGGAGAACCTAAAGGGTCACAACATAAAAGGAAGAATAATTATTTAAGAAGTTAATGACATAATCATAATAATAAGTTAAGTATATTTAATTTAATATATAGTGATAGAATAAATTATATAGCTTAATATTTATTATTTAATATTTTAAAAATATTAAATATAAATTAATAAGAGGAGTCTTATTATTATTAATTACTATTATTATTATTTAATTCCTAAAGGAGTTTGGGAATTAATTAATAAAAGTACTCTCATATAGTCTTAATAAGATTAGAAGGTTAAATTAATTAAAAGAGTTTAATTAATTATCCCTAATAAGATTAGGGAGCTTAATTAATTAAAGAATTTAATTAATTAAATAATACCCTATTTTCTAATTAGATTAGAAGGGTTAACTGATATCTTTATAAGAGGAGTCTTATATCAGATATCATGTGAATACGTAATTCCAATAGTTGGGAGAGTGCATCATTTTTCTATCTTTGTGAGAGATAGAAAAACTAGGGTTTTGCCAATACTCATCTTCTTGAATCTTTCTTCCTTGGTGGATCACCTCTAAACACTTGGGTGGTTAACATTGATCAAATGAAGGAACCAAACTTGGTGGATTGAAGTTAAACGCGAAAAAGATTGGAGGTGAACTTGTACCTAAGGAAGCTCGAATCTTCAAGGGTGCAATTCTTGTTCTTCATATTTTCGTTTAATTAATAATTATGCACAAAGGATGATCCGGGTATATGGTTTGTAAAATTTTAAAACTTTATTTTACCATGTTTCCGCTTACTTTGTGCAATTTGATTGCGTTCATGAATCTTACAAACCTAACAGTGGCATCAGAGCCAAATCTTTATGCGAATTATTAATTATTTTAATTTGATATGTATATTGATATGCGTTTAGAACAATTTAATTGGACATAATTTATTGTATAAAATTATTATTTTATGAAGAAAAAAAATGGCGAAAGCCGCTGAATCCTATTCCGTGATTTGCATTATATATATATATATATTCTTAATAATTTTATAATTAAAATAAAGGGTTTATTGTAATCTTAAAATTGGATTTCATGTTAACTAATTAAAGTTGGAATTGGATTCCATGATAACTAATTGGAGTTAAAATTGGATTCTATGTTTCTTTAAATAAAGGAGTTTTTTAGATATGGAATAAGATTTCATATTATTCAAAATAAAGGAGTTTATTTGTGAATACGAAAGAGAATCCGTGTTTCCTTAAATAAAGGAGTTTATTTATATATGAAATAAGATTTCATATTATCCAAAATAAAGGAGTTTATTTTGACTTGAATTGGATTCCATAATTAATTAAAATAAATTAGTTTATTTTGATTAAAGAATTTGATTAAAATAAAATAGTTTATTTTATTCAACATTGGATAAATTAAAATAAAAGAGGTTTATTTTGATTTAAATTTGAATTAAAATAAAGGAGTTTATTTTGATTCAAAATTAGATTTTATGCTAACTAATTTGCCCATTAAATGATATCAATATATATATTGAATGTTTATTATTCATGAGATGAATGTTATTTATTGATGCATATGGTGATGTGTATGATAATAAATGGGATTAATTATGGACTATTGACCAATGTGATTGGATTTTATTTTAGTTGGATGCATGAATGTATGAGTTTTATTAAATGGGGTTTGCGTACCTCGTCTTCTCTAATTTTTTTCTTAATGTAAATTTTATCTCCCTCCTATGTACTTCCCCTTGACTGCTGATCAAGGTTTTTATTTATTTGAAATAGTTTTGTAATAGGAATAGTTAGAATTAATTTTGAAGAATTGGAGATCAAGGAGCAAGGAGCGCTTGAAGACCCGTTTGTAATGGAGCCTTGGATTTAAATGTAATAGTTATATTTAAATTTAATTCTTGCACCCTAGGTTTGACCTTTTGGTTCACTTGGTGGCTCTAGCGAACCAAACTAGAATAAAGTTCATAATCAATTCGGGTAGAATATAGTATTCTATATGTGCATGTTTATACTATATATATTATATATTCTGCAAACATACTTCGCATGTTAATTAATATGACACATATTTTATATATATGTGTGTGCATGTGCGCTAAACAAGATGAGACAAATTAATAACAAATCCCTCAAATATTTTATATTAAGTTGTAACGTTCAAATATATTTGGAATATCAAACGTCGCCTTCTAGCATGATAGAAATAATAGAGTATTGAATATTTAATATGAGTTTGTTGTGCACACACAAGGCAAGTATTAAATATTTAAGATGTTATTTTTATTACATCCGATGTTTATAAGGAATTGAAAATTACTGCTTTGTTGTGCAGACACAAGGGTTGTAGTTTTCTCTTCACTTATATGGAAATGTTGGGTTTGATTTAACTTAAATCATTTTAGTTTAGATGTGCACACACTTGACTATTATGATTTAAGAGGCAAAATATAAGGAGTTTCATAGTTGATATAATTGACAAGAGTTGTCTACCTATTTATTTATATATAGTTTGTTGTGCACACACAAGGTTATATACATTTGAAATGGGATCCTTATTCTCACTAGCATATCATTAATTAAATATTGTTGAACTATATATATTGATGGTAATATAGTTTGAAGAAAATAGTGGGAGATACCAATTTAAAATAAGACCTAATTTATTTTGGTAATTGATAAAAGAATGTATGCTAAAATGTTGTTAATTACAAATTCATTTACGAATTTTACAATGTCTAAAATTACTATCACTACGTAGCATATTAGAAGCTAAATTAACCGGACCAAATTAAACGGATTGGTTAAGGAAATTGAGAATAGTTCTCACGGCTAAAAAGTTATCTTATGTCCTTAATACGCCTATCCCTGCAATGGTTGCAGACAATGCCTCTGAGGAAGAGATTGCTACTTTTAGAAAGTGACAAGATGATGCACAGTTAGCTCAATGCATCATTCTTGCATCCATAAGTAATGTGGTTCAACGTTAGCATGAAACTATGGATGCTCCTACTAAATTCCTGCACATCAAGTAGTTGATGGTGAGGAAAGTAGGACTGATAGATATCAAATATCTAAGGAGCTCTTCCGATCTAGAATGATCGATGACACTACAATATAGATAAAAGTCCATTATCAATTTGATTGAATAATTAGGATAACGGGTTTTGTCATGGATGGGGAGTTGTACCAAGATTTGATCTTGCACTCACTCCCGAACTCCTTTCACAATTGTTGTGAATTTTTCATATGAACAAGCCAGATATTAGCTTCGCTGATTTGCTTAACATGTTAAAAAATATTGAGTCACTTTCCAACCAAGAAAGACCAAGTCTTACTGGTAGGGGCCAAAGGATCTTCTAAAAAGAAGAACGATTCTAAGAAGGTAAATAGAAAAGGCAAAAACAACGGATAATAAGAACAAAACTGATACGGATAGCAAAAGGAGTTTGCTTCCATAGCAATAAGCCTGGACACTGGAAAAGAAACTGTGAGAATCATCTTGCAGAGGCTAACCAAAAAAGCTTAGTGAAACTTCGGTTATAAATAAAGTTTTTTTCATGATTGAAATAAATCTTTCAGTAAGTAAAGTTTCTACTTGGGTATTGGATACCATTTTTAGTTATCATAAATATAGATTTATAAAGAGACCAAGTAGACGTAGAAAACTAAACAATTGATAAGTAATCCTATGTGTGGGAAATGAAGCAAAGGTTGTTGCATTAGTCATAAGAACTTATTGTTTAGCATTGCCTATAGGAAAGTCTATTAAGTCAATAAGTTGTTATTGTATTTGAGTTCTCGTTAAAATATTATTTCCATTTTGTTGTTGGACAATGAAATCTTTGGTATTATATTTAAGAACAATTGTTGTTCTATTTATAATAATAATGTTTTTATAGAACTAGAATATTACTTAATGGATTTTGTATACTTTACTTACATGAAAAATTATTTTGCAAATTGAACAAACTAGTATAAGAAAAGGAGATGATCATTCAAAGAGTTGAATTTGTATTTGATGAAATACAAGTATGAATTAATTAAAAGGTTCAAAGAATTCAGAAGTGAAACTAATTTGAAAAGTATTAAGATTCTTTGATTAGATCGAGGAAAGAATACTTGTGCAATAAGTTTCTAGATCATCTTAAATGGTTTTCTCACAATGGACTCCTCCTGATACGTAATAATTGATTGATGTATCTGAAAGGAAAAATCGTACCTTGTTGGACATGGTGCGGACGTCCATAATGATTTTACCGACATTCCAGTATCCTTCTAGGGTCATGCTCTAGAAATGGCTGCATATCTACGAAAAAGTTAACCTTAAAATTTGACCCTAAGACTCTATAAGAGTTATGGACATGGAGGATTCCTAATCTTAAGTATGTTAAGATAAGGGGTTGTCCAACTTATGTGAAAAGATTTCAAAGGAATAAGTTTGGGACAAGATTTGACAAGTGCAGATTTGTGGGACATCCTAAAGTAAGTTTAGAGTATATGTTATATAATCCTACTTAAAAAAAGGTGTTTATTGTGAAACATGATACCTTCTAAGATAAAAGTGTTTATCATTGAAGGGGCTAGTGGGAGGATAATAGATCTTGATGAGTTCAAGAACCATAAAGCACTATAAATCAAATAAGAGGAAACTGTAGATAGACCTATTGTACCACAACCGAATTATAAATCTGGAATGGTACCGAAGATACCTAGGAGGTATGGATTCATCATAGATGATGGTGATGATGAGCTAAGCATCATAGAAGATGATGATCCAGTTACATACGATAAGGTAAGAGTTGTAGACACTTAGAGAAATGGATTGAAGCAAGCTTCTCAAAAATGGAACATTCGTTTTGATGAAACAAATCAAAAGAGTTTGATTTTATCACAAACAAAAATGAACCTAGTATGTACAAAAGGGTCAGTGGGAGCGTCGTGACATTCCTAATATTATATGTTGATATATTATGGATAAGGAATGGCATACTAATGCTACAATCAGTAAAAAGATAAAGTTGTCTAAACATTCCACCATGAACGATTTGGAAAGAGTATCTTAATTGGGGATACAAATCTATATAGATAGATTTAAAAAGATGCTCGGCTTAAGCCAAGAAACGTATATTCATTTGATGCTAAAGCTGTTTAGCTTGGCAAACTCCAAGAAATGTCTAATGTTGATGAGCCCTAGAGTGTATCTGTGACGCCCCCAAAATAGGTATACGTCACCTATTCTGAGTCGCCAAATACATGGTACAGAATACAAATACAATCTTTAATATACAACAAGAGAGCTGTGAGTTTTAATACAAATACTGTCTTCTAGAAAATATCCACTCTCAGAATAAGTCCTCATTACATTTATTACCACACTATTTAACAGAATAGTGAGGACTACTAATACTATCATCCGGACCGTCACTCCATTCCCGACTAGTCCACGCTTACGTTCTCATTTCACAAGAGAACAAAGAAAGAAAGGGTGAGCTCAACTAGCCCAAGAAGAAATATTATGACTAAGATAATGCGAGAATAAATTATCATTAGTCTTTAACAATGTTAAACCGATAAAATACAATAGACATCAAGTTTAACTACAGATGAATAAGCAATCCATTAAAAGAGTCAAGTAGAGAATGAAATCTACTATCTTTTATGATTTAAAAGGTTTTCATCACTTTTATCATTGGGACTCGACAATAAATAATCCACATCATCCTTGCGATGACGGCCAAGGATATTCATAAGTATCACAACCACAAATTATCCATGCACTACGGGCGAGGATATTCGTGTATTCATCAATGGTTATGATCATGCCAACAAGCATCCATCAATGCACTTACGGGCCAATGAGGACTTTTACCATATTATTTGTAACATTACGGTCCATGATTACACTTTGAATAATCCACAGTCATAATCATACCAAGTCCATCTATGCACAACAACCCCAGCGAGGATGACTTTCAACAAAAATATAAACATGAGGATGATGACAATGATATAAGAATTCAATAAAACAAGTTCAAGAATTAATTTATCCAGGAACTAATAACGTCCAAATTGTCAACATGATACTTCTTTGTAGAGTAAAATTTAAGAATGCTCAGAAGAAGATTTCCATGAAAAGATACTGGATGAAGCGCAAATATCAAGGATATTCTACTAATTTATTGGAGTATAAAAGTCAAAACTTTAACCAATTGAGTATAATAAAGAATGGAATAACAAAAGAAATCACCATGCATGCGGTACTTCGCATAGATAGGTTATTCTAATAGAATAATAAATAACAGAAATAGGTCAGGTGTAATATGCACCGACAGGATATTCCAACAGAATAATAAAGAATGGAATAACAACATAAATCACCATGCATGCGGTACTTCGCATAGACAGGTTATTCCAACAGAATAATAAATAATGTAATCGGTCCCACAGTAAAATGCATGCAGCGGGATGTTCCAACAGAATAATAAAGAATTTAACGGAATCCCACAGATAACGCATATAACAGGATGTTCCAATGATAATAATAACGAATGGAATAACAATAGAAATCACCAAGTATAGGGTAGATCACAGATACGAGTTATTCCAATGAATAATAAAGAATGGAATAATGTAAGTTCTCTTCATGAATATAAAAAAAAATAATACCCCTTACCTTATAAAGAAGAGTACTCCGACGGTAGGGCGGGGATATACTTGAAGAAACTTACACTACGTTCAAAGCTTTCCTAAACGCTAAAGAAATACGCTCAGGATTATAGAAGAGAATCTCTCTGAATTTCTGGTGTGATTTCAATTCTAACTAAGCATCCTATTTATAGGAGAATTGGAGGGGTACTGTTTAGAAATTAATCACGGACGAAATAGAAAGAAATCAGACGAATCACTCATGGTTGAATTCATACGCCAAGTTATCAACTAAAAACAAAATTTTAATATATTTATATATATATATAACACATGTTATATTAGACATCTTCCACCCGTAAATCAATTCTACTCAAATCCACTATTATATATATATATATATATATATATATATATACCCAAAATACTATAATATATAATATATAATATATAATAATAATAATAATAATAATAATAATAATAATAATAATACTTGTACTCCCTCCACGTGAATACCAAATCCCCCCCCCCTACCACCCAATTTGACTAACACACGCACACACACACATATATATAAATATAAATATATAATACTTATAGATATATAAAACAAAACTGAGATAACTTTCCACCGATAATTTTGAAAAATGGGTAAGTGGGGGTTTAAATAACACGCCAAACTGACAACAAATACTTCATAAAAACTCCTCAATATTCTTAACAACACTAATCATCATTATTATAATTTACAATATTAATCGACCAGGTCGTTCCCAGGAAAGAGGGGGCTTTCCAATAAGGATTTCTCCCTATTGGCGCGCAATTAGGTGACCAAACCTCTCTTTGGCAGAACTTCTAGACATCGTTAATAATGTAAATTATAATATTAACAACTTTGTTATCTCAAATATTGATTTAATAATATAAAATATTGATAATAATTGAATCAAATAACGTCAGATACTATGCAGCAATTACTGAAGCAATAATTGAACAAAATTGAGTGACTTCTCACGTAAGCATCAATAATCAATACCGTGTGCTACTATGCAACCACGCGTATTCATCAGATTTTTAACAATCGATCGTTTCAACAGTTAACGGTAAAACTTCCGTCGTTTTTTATAAAAAATATTTTTGTCATTTTCTTAATTCGACAATAATTCTATTGTGAGGTCCACCAATGATTGCGCCGTTGTACGAACATTCCCTGCTAAAATGAATATTCCCCGACCAATCGAATATAATATAACAACTTCATACTTTGCAGAATTTATAAATACTACCCACAACTATAACATTATATCAAATTTATTCCATAATATTCAAAAATGATAATTATAGAAAATTCATCTTTATTCATAAAAGTTGGGGTCTTACAATCTCCCCTTCTTATGAAATTTCGCCCTCGAAATTAGGGTACGTACCTAGTATGTCGAAGAGGTAAGGATACCTTGATTTTATTTCAGATTCTAACTCCCAGGTCATTTCCTCAACATCGTGGTTTCTCCATAAAACTTTGACTTGAGGTATAACTTTGGAGCATAGAATATGTTCCTTCTTATCCAAGATTTGAACAGGAACCTCTTCATACGTTAAATCTTCCGCTATTTCATCCGGTTCTAACTCAATAATGTGGTTCGGGTCTTTCACATATTTACGTAACATGGATATATGAAAAACGTTATGAACACGAGACATACTTGGCGATAAAGCAACTCTATAGGCTACAGTCCCTACTCGATCGAGGATTAAAAATGGGCCAATGAATCGAGGATTGAGCTTTCCTCTCTTTCCAAATCTCGTAACTCCTTTCCATGGAGCAACACGTAACAACACATGATCTCCAATATCAAATTCCATGTCCTTTCGATGAAGATCAGCATAACTCTTTTGTCGGTCTTGTGAGGTTTTTATACGTTGTCGGATCGTTTGAATCTTTTTCGTAGTCATACGTACGAACTCCGGTCCCAACAATGTTGCTTCACCCACCTCATCCCAGCATACTGGAGAACGACACTTTCTTCCTTACAACGCCTCGAATGGAGCCATGTCAATACTTGTTTGATAACTGTTGTTGTAAGAAAACTCCACCAATGGTAAGAACTTGTCCCAACTTCCTTTGAAAGAAAGGACACAGAGTCTTAATAAATCTTCAAGAGTTTGAATAGTCCTCTCTGATTGTCCGTTCGTCTGAGGATGATATGCCGAACTAAATCGTAAACTTGTGCCCATAGATTTTTGCAAACTAACCCAAAATCGTGAAGTAAATCTTGGGTCTCGATCAAAAACTATGGATACTGGCATACCATGCAATCTTACAACCTCATTTATGTACATACGAGCAAGACGTTCAAGTGTATAAGTTTCTCGTATAGGTAAAAAATGAGCAGACTTGATCAATCTATCAACAATGACCCAAATTGCATCTATGCCTTGAGAAACCTTGGGAAGACCAGTAACGAAATCCATGGTAATGTGCTCCCACTTCCATTCTGGAATTTCAAGTGGTTGTAATGGACCTTTTGGTACTTGATGTTCCGCCTTGACTCGTGGACAGGTTAAACACCTTGAGATATACAGCGCTATCTCCCTCTTCATATTGCCCCACCAAAATGTATGTCGAAGATCATGATACATTTTGGTACTCCTAGGATGGATTGCAAACGTGGTGTTGTGCGCCTCTATCATGATTTTATACTTTAAATCAGGGTCGTTAGGAACACAAAGTTTGGATTTAACTCAAAGTATTCCTTCTTCATCGATTCTTGCTTCCGGCATAGCACCTTCTTATACTTTCTTCCTCATATGCATCAGCTCCAGGTCTGTAGCTTGAGCAGCTTTAACTTTATCGATTAAAGTTGGTTCCACTCGTATATTCGCCATTATCACTTGGGTCCCTGGAGTCTTTATCTCTATCTCCATCCTTTGCAAGTCATACAAAATGGGCCTTTGCGTTGACAATATCGCACTCGTACCCGCATATGATCTTTTACTCAATGCGTCAACTACCACGTTCGCTTTTCTAGGATGGTATTGGATGGTATGATCATAATCTTTCAACAGTTCAAGCCAACGTTGCTGTCGCATGTTTAGTTCCTTTTGAGTGAAGAAATATTTGAGGCTTTTATGATCAGTAAAGATCTCTATTTTCTCCCCATACAAGTAATGCCTCCAAATTTTAAGTGCGAAGACAACAATTACTTAACTCTAGATCATGAGTAGGATAATTCCTCTCATATTCTTTGAGTTGTCGAGAGGCATAAACTATGACTTTCCCATGTTGCATGAGAACACATCCTAACCCTTTACTCAAGCATCACTTTGTAGATGACAGATCCTCCGAGCAGATGGTATTGTCGAGCAGTCTTTGAAATAAGTCTCCTCTTGAGTTCTTGAAAACTCTTCTCACATTCCTCGCTCCAACCGAATTTTGTATCTTTCCTAGTCAGCTGAGTTAAGGGAGTAGAGATTCGAGAAAACCCTTCCACGAATTTCCGATAATAACCAGCTAAGCCGAGAAAGCTATGTACTTCGGTCACTGATTTAGGTTGCTCCCAGCTTTGAATAGCTTCAATCTTTGCTGGGTCAACAGATATTCCATGACTTGATACCACGTGCCCAAGGAATGCTACTTCCTCGAAGCCGAACTCGCATTTCTTCAACTTGGCATAAAGCTTATATTCACGAAGCTTTTGAGTATCCACCTCAAGTGTTGCTTATGATCTTCACGGGTTTTTGGAATAAATAGGATGTCATCAATAAAAGACGACCACAAAATGATCCAAATATTCCTTGAATACTCGATTCATCATATCCATGAAGGCGGCGAGGAGCATTAGTCAATCCAAAAGACATGACTAGGAATTCATAATGCCCGTCATCGAGTTCTCGAAAGCCATCTTTGAATGTCATCTGGTTCTAATCTTCAATTGGTGATATCCGAATCGAAGATTAATCTTTGAAAAGAATTTGGCGCCTTACAACCGGGTCAAATAAGTCATCAATACGTGGCAATGGGTACCTATTTTTGATGGTGACATGATTCAACTCCCGATAATCAATACAAAGTTGCATACTCCCGTCTTTCTTTTTCACGAATAGAACAGGAGAACCCCAAGGAGACGTACTAGGACGAATGAAACCGATGTCTAACAATTCCTACAGTTGGGTCTTTAACTCCTGAAGCTCAATAGGAGCCATTCGATATGGGGCTTTGGAAATAGGTTTTATCTTAAGGTTTCAAGTCGATACAAAATTCAATTTCACGCTCTGGGGGTTGGCCAGGAAGTTCTTCAGGGAATACGTCAGGAAATTCATTAACAATAGAAATATCATTCAAAACTGACTTATTTTTGTTTAGATCCGTGACATGAGCTAAGAAAGCTTGACATCTGTTTTTCAATAAATGAATAACTTTATGGCTTGAGATGACAGTGATTGATTTTAATGGTTTGGTTGCTTGAATTCGCATAATAGGTTTGTTAGTAATATGAAACCTAACAACCTTACGAAAACAATCAATTTTTGCATGTTGAGTAGTTAACCAATCAATCCCTAGAATTACGTCAAATGCAAGTATTTTCAATGAAATAAGATCGATAGGTAATGTGAGGGTACCGATTTGAACCAAACAAGACTTATAAACAGTGGATGTAATGAAGGTTTCTCCCAACGGAGTTTCAACAGATAAGTCAAAGTCCAATTTCTCCGGAGTCAAATTTAAACGTTGAGCGCAAGTAAGAGAAATAAAAGAATGGGTAAAACTGGTATCAAATAAGGTATATACTTCGCTAGATTTTATGATAAGCTTATTTGTGATGACCTCGTTCGGGTTCCTTGCTTTCTGGGAGGTCACGACAAACGCTCTCCCTTGCACTACTGGCTTTGACTTTTCTGGGAAGTCCTTTGTCGCCTCCATCCTAGCTGAACTTGTCTTCGGTGAACGACAATATCGGGCTAGGTGACCTTCTCTTCCACAATTATAACATAATTTGGACTGATGTGTCCCTCCCCTCCGCATTTGAAGCATATGATAGGTGGTCGTTCTCCTTCCTTAACAACAGGTGCTGATGCTGACGTCTTTCCATCATTGATGAACCTCCTCTTCTTAAAATGTCCATTCTTATTGCTTTGGTCATGATTACCACCGAAGTGGTTACCATTTCTGGCATGTTGATTCCCTCCACACTTATTGTCACCGCTTCGATGACTGTTATCACTGGTATTATCATTTTATCGGCTGCTCTCTTTTGGTTTGGTTGACTCATTATCGCGCTCCAATAACTGAGCCTTATTAACAACATTTGAATATAAACACAGTTTATGAGAGATAAGATATTAACGTATCTCGGGTTTCAAACCTCTTAGAAACATTCACGTCATTCTCTCCTCATTATCAACCAAATGGGACGCAATCCGGGACAGCTCGGCAAACTTGGCTTCGTATTACGACACGATCATGTTGTTTTGCTCCAATTTAATGAACTCTACCTCTTTCATGTGACGAATACTTTCGGGAAAGTACTTGTCATTTGAAACGATTCTTGAAATTTTTCCCAAGACATCTTGATGCGGCGAGTTGAGTACACTTTACAAATTCCCACCAGTAATCTACCTCTGCCCGCAACATGAAGGTGGCAAAGGGAACCTTTTGCTCCTTGGAGCAACCCAAGACATCAAATATCTTGTTGATCTGTTTTATCCACGTCTCCGCCTTAAGTGGTTTTGGCTCTCCAAAAACTCCCGGTGGTCCCAGCTCCTTGAACTGTTTGGTGGTGGTTGTCATCAGAGAGTTGCCGGTGTTTCACACGCATTTTGGGCGGAGCCGCTCTCGCCTGATGTTGCATGAATTGCATGAAGACTCGAAACATTCCATCGTTCATCATTTGGTCAGTGTTGTTGTTTGCCTGAGGATTGTCTACTTCTTGATGGACATTATCCTGATTATTGATCTGTGGAGACTCAACGGTCTCCTGTGCTCCATTGCTAATCTCAACATTGTCGGATGCCATTTTCAAATTCTACCACAAAACAAGGGTTAATTAACATATCACATATTATCCCTACACTCTGACCGACCAATTAAATACAAATAAACTTAGGTAGGTCATACTAGCGAATGAATTCTCCGTCTCTCCCCTCCTAGTTCTTGTCTCACATCTTAGCCAGGGATCATATCCCTAAGCTTTTATAAAGACGCAGAGATAGGATGTTCTAACAGAATAATAAAGACGAAACCAGGTTCGGCATATAACGCATAGACAAGATGTTCCAACAGAATAATAACGAATGGAATAACAACAGAAATCACCAAGTATAGGGTAGACCGCGTATATAGGTTATTCCAACAGAATAATAAAGAATGATATAACAGAAGTTCTCTTCATGAATATGAAAAAAAATAATACCCCTTACCTTATAAAGAAGAGTACTCCGACGGTAGGGCGGGGATATACTTAAAGAAACTTGCACTACGTTCAAAGCTTTCCTAAACGCTAAAGAAATACGCTCAAGATTATAGAAGAGAATTTCTCTGAATTTTTCTTGAATAGTTATTGGTCCCTATCTGATTCAACCAGTACTTGGTTGATGAGCGTTCTAAAAATCTAGAATTCCTTTAAAGTTAATTCCCAACCAAACTTCCTTTGGTTTGGAACTTGATAATCTAAGCTGAGATGAACAACCCTATATTAGGTGATTATTTTAGAGCTACGCAATAGCGTTAAAATATTTGCGCAATACATAGTACAAAGGGCTGATCACCTGGGGTATGGGATGATGGTCCATATAGTCATTTAGATTTTAAAAGGTTACGATGAAACACACATTAACCTAGGACATAGATGATGATTATAGTCTTTTAGACTGTTAAAGGTTAAAGTAGAAATACTTGAAAACTTAGAGTATAGTTCGTAGTCTTGTGACCCTCAGTGTATTCTTTGATGTTGATATCTATTGTTAACTTAAACGTTCATTATTCCTTTGAACTCATAGTTGTTGAATTAAAGTTTATTATTCCGGTAAGAATACTTTACCATTGAAAGCTCAGTTAATTGTCATTCATAAAACGTTATTGTATATTATCCTTCTTGTGGGCAATTGTTTGCTCACTCTTGCATAAAACAATGTAGATGAAGTTGAGAAGTTTGAAGAGCTTTCTAAAAGCAAGGGTAAGGAAAAAGTGCTTGATTAGATGACAACGTTTAATTTATCTTTTATTTATGAAGCTTATGTAATAGATTTGATTATGATCATGTTTTAATTTTCCGTTGATGATTGTACTAAAGGTTAGATGACCTGGGATTTATTTTAGATTATGTAACCCTTTAATGGGAGATTGATTGTTTAAACTTTTGAGTTTAATTATATCCTTTGTTTATGGGTAGTTAGTTATGATTTAATTGGACAGTGAACACCAAATCCGTGGGATTGAGATGCCTGGATTTGGGGGTGTCACAAGTTGGTATCAAAGCTTTAGGTTATAATCCTTAGGTGGGGAAACCTTAGGCTATAACCTTCTAGGAGATCAAAAACATAAAAGTGATAAACTCTCATCGAGTTCTAAAGAATGAATTCAGGGAAATTCATTGAAGATAAAATGATAAAGGACTTTATGTGTTTATGTGTTAATGATTTATGTGCTCGCAAGTACTTAGGAGTAGCAAGTATTATACATACCAAGTTGTGGGGTTGTTAAAACTTTGTTGTCAGAATGACTGACGAAGGATGATATAAGGATTAGGAGCCTGAGAAGTTCGTATAGTCTGAGTATGGTTGGTATTGGGGAAAGCCATACCTGTTGATTTCTATTGTAGACCTTGGGTATAGGCTTAAGTTTGAATGTGAGGATCAATTTGAGGTGAACAGGGTGAAGGATGAGTACGAGGAGGGGGATCCTTAAATGAAGTGTATGGTCATAACATTGAGTTATAAAAGAAGGTCGAGAAATTAGAATGTCAAACCGTAAAGCACCAAGCCACGTTAGCGCAAGAAGATGTCGTGACTCAAGACCTTACTGCATAACTTGCAGATGTAGAGCGGATATTAGCTCACTCAGAATATTAAAGAGGATAGTCATTAGCTAGGAATGAGATTGCGCAGGAATGACTAGAAAAAAGAAGTCAGCAAAGCGTGCAAGAGCTGAAGACGCATGGGTGAAGGCTTCTAAACGCATAGATCGTGTTGAAGACAAGTTGAAGAAGGCCAAACTGATGATGGAACTTAGAATTTAGTATTCTATTTTCTGTATAGGTTGAGATTTATCTTTGGTATGTGATGGATCGTCAATGATTCGTATCATGGAGCAAGAGCGCAATGCAGTTGTACAATGTGGAATGTTCTTGTAGATTGCAAGAAAAACATTAAGATTATATATAAGTCACGATGAAAATTAATAAGATGTAAATCCTGACTTTTGAAATAAGTAGTGGGATATGATGAAGTAATCTTGGAATTTAATTATTACATGATAAATCATATAAATAGCAGCGAGGCTATTTTGCTATGAGTTGTATGATAAATGAATAAAGACATCATTGTTTATTAAGATATATTATGTGTTGTATATAAGTGGTTGAGATAAGTTTGAAAATTTTAATGCGAGAATGAACGATGATCTAATGGTGCAAGTTTGAAACAGTAAGATGCCGCCTAGAAGAAGACAACAACGTCAACAGAGCCTTGAGGAATATGCATACAATAGGGAAGCAAACACAACTCCAGTGCCATAATTGGTGAATTTTCTGGTGGGAGCACTAGCAAATCAACTGAATTTCTGGCTATATAATCAAATCTCGATGTTCCAACCAAATTCGTTTACAATAGGGTTGGAGAGAACGATTGACGTAGACGGGGAAGGTAATACGCTAACATACAATCAAGAGCAGAAGGGAAAGAAGAGTGAAGATGATAAGGTGGGTGATAGCCATACCGGTAACGCTTGGAAAAGAAAGTAGGCCAATAATATTAACGCTGAAAATCAGCAAGGGAAGGAAAAGAAGAAGGTGGAGGCATGTAGTAATTGCGGAAAAAAACATGTAGGTGTTTGTTTGAAGGGAAAAAGGGTGTGCTTTAATTGTGGTTTGAAGGGCCATATTGCACCAAAATGTTCAAGACCGAGGAAGGGAGCCTGCTTCACGTGTGGATTAAAGGAGCACTTAGCTCGAGGGTGCCCAAAGAAAGTGGCAAGAAAAGCAAGCGAAAGCAAGGGGGGCAATGGTAAGCTGGTTATTGTAGAGTCAGCTCCGAAGAGTCGACCAACCAAACAATCAACCAATATGACAATGCAGGGCACAATGCATGGTATGGTTCCGGTCAGTTATTTATATAACTGCGTATTATTTAATTCAAGTGTCACTTGTTAATTTATGCCTAATGAATCTGTTTAGAAACTAGATTTACTTCGGGAATAGTTAGACTATTCCGTAAATATAAAAAGTGTGAATAGTGATACCTTTTAACTAGATGTGTAGAATTTCTGTATTGGTATTAAAGGCCACGTGATGTCAATGGATTTATTTTTTATTTGATTTATGAAACTCTGAGGTTGTTAAACCATGTGGTGATAAGTCATTGTCAAAGAAAGTGCATAAACCTTAAGACTCTGAGGAAGTCAAAGGTAGTATTTTATTTTTTTAGTTAAAAGACGTTTGTACGGTGGAGTTATCTATCGATGTTGTGAATCAAGAAGTTATTAAGAAAATAATCTATGGGATATGTGAAGATCAAGATAGTCACTTCGTTAGCTAACTTAACGAGAAAATCGATGGAATTTATATGGGCAGGAAATTATAGAGTGAATTTTCACGAATTGAAGAAGAATTTAGTATGGCACCTGTGTAGTCTCTACCAGATAATACAGTAAACTTTGTGCAGTACAGCGACGCATCGTATAATATACTAAACTGTGTGTTTAGGCAGAACAACAGGGTCATTTCATATGCATCACGTCAGTTAAAATTTTTATGTGAAAGGGCATCTAACTCACGATCTAGAGTTAGAGGTAGTAGTGGTTGCCCTGAGGATTTAGAGGTGTTATTTTGGGTAGTAGTGTGAGATATAAGCAGACCATAAGTGTCTAAAGTATATCCTCTCATAGAGATATTTAAGCACGAGTTGAAGTGATAGTTGGAGTTGATCAAGGATTGTGAATGCAAAATCCTAAATGATTATGGTTGGGAATTAACTTCAAAGGAATTCTAGATTTTTAGAACGCTCATCAACCAAGTACTGGTTGAATCATATAGAGACCAATAACTATTCAAGAGTTTAATTATAATATTTTCATGAACAAGGTATATCGATGAATCAATAAGAGCCAGAGTCTTAACAATTTCTAAATTAAACAAATATTATCATCGACAACATGCTTTCAAAATTGTGTGAGTACATAAGCAAACCAAAGGGAGTTTGGTTTGGGTTGACTTCAAGGGTAATTTAGAGTTTAGAACATTCATCAACTAAGGATTAGTTGAATTGGTAAAGAATCGCTAGGCAATTTAGAGTTCGGTACAATAGTGTAAGATAGTACAATGACATTAGAGAACAGAGATCAAACAACAATTATTAGTAGCTGAATTAACACATTTCTTACAATAAACTTACAGATTTTTAATAACCAAAGTAATCTCAGTTGGAATAAAGAAATAAAGATTAATTAACTTGCTTAATAGTAAATGAGGGTTAAAGAACTTGCATAACAATAAATTGCTCAACAAGAGATTAGAAATAGAGAACTTACAAAAGTATATAATGATAGTGAAAAGTAACCTTGTTGAATAATAAAGTAGCAAAGTTTAGGGAACTTGCCTCTTACGTAAGCTATACAATTATAACTCACGTACTCCAATGTCCTACACATACCATTAGGATTAACACATCAATTAGCTACATACATTAACCTCATAGATTCACTTCTCCTCTTAGTTAAGTTATAACCTTTAGTTTAAGGTCTAACCATATTAATAAACCACATAACACAAATCTGAAACTCACTAACACATATATAAGACTTTTAGCATCTAAATCACATTTTTAACTGTTATTAATCAATACTACATTTCTCCTTAATTGAACTTGAATTTTAATAAAGTGTTTAAGTCTTCCTAAGACTCATTGGTTTTATATTAATCACATTCTATATCTTAGTGTTCATTTCAAAAATCACAAGTGTTAACATCACCAGACTTGTTCACTATTCATTGTATACATTAAGTCATAACGCGTTCGTAACCTACTAATCCTTTACAACTTTGAAATTATCAATGACATGACACGGTTCTGTTTTAACCTCCATATTACATGCTTATTACATTAACACATCATTAGACCAAGTTACATCGATATCCCAGGTCTACAGCAATAACAGAAGCCACTGTCCCAAATCAGGGTATAGCGCAGAACCGCCATACACAAGCACAGGACCAACGTAGGCTGCTATTTGAGGCAACACTTGCTGGATTTAGCCTTGGCACCAATAGCAATTTACCTTTGGTCTGTGAACAAACCGAGAGATAGCAATGAACAGTAGTCATTTTTAGCCCAACTAACACAAATTTCACCCACAAAACAGTGAAATTAACATATACAATTGATATAAAACTAACACAAACATGTTTCCTCATATATTCAACCACTTAGAACAATTTAACAACAACTTTAACTAATTTAATTCCTTAAATTTCATACTTTCATATAAAAACTCCATTTTTTTAACATTCTTTACACAAATCATCACTGTGAACACTATTCTTATCCAAATCACTTCATTCAAACTACGTTCTCTTCGTTTCTTAATGGACTAGCATAATCAAAACTCAATTTATAATTTAACATACAAATTGACCACTAAAATTGGTACTTTCACAAGCCATATGCCAAATATATACACTGTAATACTTTTCTTCCTTTTTTAACTGTAATTAGCATACAACTTCTTGTCTAAACATAAACTTTAATATTACAACTACTTACAATTGCAATTATTTAGTAGTAGAGCAACAATTCCAGAATAATCGAATTCACAGAACATAAAATTTTGTCAGAAACTCATATATATATATATATATATATATATATATATATATATATATATATATATATATATATATACAATACTAAGGTGTTACGTAAATACCTTCAAATAGCTTGGTAATCCTCTTTGTTAAACACTGAAATTGCTTTGAAATCCTTAGGTTCTCTCTCAATTCTCTCAACTCTCTCAAGTTTTCTTCCTAGGTTTAGCAACTAAGTTATGCGTAAGACCAACTGATAATCAAGCGTAAAAATAAAAAAAAATTGATAAACCTTAATACGCACACTTATTAGAATATCAGTTACAAAATAAACATTTAGGTTATAATTATATTTTATTTATTATTTTATTTATTTTATTTATATTATCTAAAATTCAAAAATCAAAAATCCAAAAGCCATAAGCCTTTGTTTGGTAAAAGTCTTTAAAATAAAGACTTAATATTTTAAGCCTTGTTTGGTAAAAACTAAATTAAACTCCTTTAATTTATTTTAATAAATATTTTCATATCCCACATTAATCAAATAAATTAATTATACATACTATATTTTAAATAAATATTCCACTTAACAAATATCACAAAATTACAATCTTATTATAATTTTATTTAATAATTTAACATATCATCTTAAATTATTAAATCAAAACAACAATATAACATCTCATGTTATATTACAACTCTCTAAATTATAAATTAATTTAATTTAGAATATTATCTAATAAATTAAAGTCATAAATATTTACAAATAATAACCACATCAATAAAATATTTATTTCATTTAATAAATATTTTAAATTATAATTACTAAAATCTTGGATGTTACAACTAAACTGTAAATTGAGTATAGAATATGTTAATTCATTAAGAAATGAAGAGAATACAATTTGAGTGAGTTAATTTGATGTAGTATTGAGACCTTAGTGTTAAATTTTGTAAAGGATGTCAAAAATGGAGTTTTTGTATAAAACATGGAATTCAAAGGATTTAAATTGGTTGTAGTTGTTGTTTAATTGTTCTAAGTTGGTATATATGTAAGAAATAATGTTTATACGGGTTCTATATCATTTGTGTATGTTTAATTTAATGTTTTGTGGATGGAATTCGTGATAGTTGGGTTGAACAGAGTGTTACGAATAGACTGCATAGTTTCTATCTGCACATGATCAGTAGCATTGCTACTGAATGTCAAGGCCGAAAGCGTCACTAATATTTATAGAAAGCAGCATTGCGCTTAGTCCCAAATTTATAAAAATAATAAGCATCTGCTTATACCCAGATCGAGGCAAACAATGCCTACTTGGTTATCTGAGACCTTAAAACTTCATCGTAACCTAATATAATGAAATATTAATGTGATGAGCATGTAATAAAGAGACTAAAACAGATTTGTATCATGTAGTTGGTGATTCTAAAGTTGTAAAAATTAGTAAGTTGTGAAAACGTTACGTTGTGATTTATTGAACACATTAGTTAGTGAATAAGTGTTTTAAATCTAATACTTGTGATTTTTGAAGTATATATATGGTGTGAATTGAAACTTGTACTAAAGTAACAAGTTTAACTAAAAGTGAGTTCTATTTTGGAAAGTGGATGTTAGTATGTCTAATAGATGTTGTGATTCTAATAATATGTGTAGGTGAACGCGGGTTATAATTTATAACTTATGCACGAGGCAAGTTCCTTACCCTAAACTTTAATTGAGCAAGTTCTTTATCTCTAAACTTTAATTAAGCAATTTGTTTATCTCTAAACTTTATTTGAGCAAGCTCTAACCCTAATTTTATTCGAGCAAGTTTTGAACTCTAATCGTTGTTTGATTTATCCTAACTTGTTTATAGTTAACCAACTTTCCCTAGTTCCATTCTTTTTATAATAAATGCAAGTTCTTGAACTCTAATCTCTAAATGAGTTGTCCTATTTCATTTACTTTACGCAAATTAAAATCTTGTTGTCATTTTGAGCAAGTTTCGTTCTCATCTTGTTATTCATTCATGCATGTTCAATAACTTAATTCTCTTATTTGACAAGATCATAGCCTTAGCTTAATATTGTTCAAGCATGGTTTATTGTTTTATTCAATGCTTATGCTTTTTAGTTTATTTCTAAGCATGAGTTCGATATATGGTGTTGGTTTACCTATGATTCATAAATTATCTACATTATGTTGTTATTGATTACTAGTAGTGTTATTGAATTTTGTTGATTCAACTAATCCTTTAGTTGACGATCGTTAAACTCTAAATTACCCTTGAAGCTTATCTAAACCAAACTTTATTTGGTGCGGACTTGTACTCTAAAACTGAGAAGAACAACCTTATTAAAGGGGAATTATTTTACGCAATGCGTTTAGATGTTTGAGCACAATACATGGTACAAAGGGCTGATCACTCTAAGTATGGGGAGTCCCTACAGTATGACTGTTTAGGTCAAAGTTGAAAGATTACTTATAACCTTGAACATAGTTCGTGGTCTTGTGACCCTCAGATACATTTCATATTTTGAACTCTGTTCTTGTTATCATTGATAGAGTATTATTCAATAACCCTTTTAATGGGATTTTATTATTAAACTTTATTATATTTGGGTAATTATTTAAATATTTAATGGATGTGTATTATTGTTTTAATTGTTAATTAAATAATTGTTTAAATATTTAAATTGATGTGGAATTAATTATTTGTTTGAATTGATAAAATAAATAATTAGGAAAATTAATTATTTTGCTAATTTAATTTAATTATTAAGTTAGAGAATTTTGATTAATTGAATTACTATTCTTTTTATTGGAATTGTAATTTAAAAGGATGTGTTAGTTGATTAAATAAAGTTATAATTGTATAGAAAATTATAATTTTAGTGGTATTGATTTATGTGATGAAGTAATTTAATAAATTGTTATTATGATTAATTTAATTAAATTATTGTGTGACAAATAACCTTTTATAAGGTAATTATTAAAATAACTTAAAGGAGTTTTAATTCCGTTTTGGCCAAACAAGGCCTAATGCCTAATAAATCTTTAATTTATTTGAGTTTTACCAAACAAGGTGTAAGGTTAATGGGTTATTTTTTTTAGTTAGTAACCAAACAAGCCTTATGGCTTTTGATTTCAAAAACTTTTAATAATGTCGATTATGTATTTTATATTTATATTATATAATTATATATATATATATATATATCTAGATCGTTAGATTATTAAGGCGCTATGTTAGAGGAGAGAGGTTAGAGAGAAGAAGAAAAAACTTCGGAAGAAGAAGAAGAAGAAGAAGAAGAAGAAGAAGAAGAGAGGAAGAAAGGCTAGAGGTTGGAGAAGAGGAAAGCTTGAGAAGAAAAAAGATATAGTCATCCTCATCATCTTCTTCAAGGTATTAACCTATACTTTTAGTTTTAAAAATTTGGTTTCTCTCTTCCATGATTCTCCATAAAATCCTTGTGTAAGCATGAATTATTGTTGCTATGAGGCTTAATATGGCTTACTTGTAATGTTAAAACTATTTTCATGAGCTATAATCAAAGAATTGTTGATATGTATGTAATTTTTGGAGAAAAGTATTTTCTGATGAGTTTTTCTTTATTATATATTGTCTAGTTAAAATAGAAATTATGGGTTGAATAGTTGTTTTATTGATAAATTGCTTTTCAATTTGTTAGAGTATATATATACTTTGATAAAATGCTTTGAATTAATGGTTTTGGTTGCAAAACAAAATTACAGTGGTTGTTTTCTTCAAAATATCAAAAAATGAGTTTTAGCCAAAAACAATGAAATTGGGTGTGTTAATTTTGTTGTTTATGTTGTTATATGAGTAGAAACATGTTAGGAATCCTTGAATTATGTTTACATGAAGTTTTGCATGAATTATATGTAAATCAATCTGTTAGAAACGAACTTGTAGGCCAAAATTGGCTTTTTCTGTCTTTATTCTTGAAAATTTGTCGATCGAGGAGGCTATGATTTCGCATTTAGCCATGTGCATGACCAATGATAGTAGTTTCACATACAGCGCATTACCATGCCACATCTTGACCTTATAGCCTTATTCACTTATTATGCATGCATGATACTATTCACGCTCAGCATGACCATGTAATGTAATAGTAAATGTAGGCGTGGCATGCCGAGTTATGAAATAATCTACGATAGTGTACTTTTTGTACACAAAATTTTAAAAAATGTTATGTGTTGATAATAAGACTGCTAAAGGTTTGATTTAAGTATTCTACACTATGAATAAGTATGTTATTAACGATTAAATTGTGTTATAACTTCCGATTATGCGATTAAAATCAAATTTTTAAATGATGAACGTACTTAGTTATGTTTGTAAGATGGTAATGACTAATTATATCATGATGACATATGTTTATAGGATATTATGATTCAGTATTGATTTGGTTTTAGCCTACGGGCAAAGGCAGTTCTCTAACACTACTTTTGTAATTGGAAGCAATATAGCAAGTTCTCTAACTTTCTACTTTTAGAATTGTGCAATCGCTTAAAATTTTCTTTGACCAAGTTTTTCTAATCCTTTATCTTGTTGAACTAATTATGGTTTTCAATTCGATTATGATATAATGATGTAAGCTATTCTTGAGCAAGTTATTCTTGTATTTAACTTGTTGTTTAGCATGCAAATTTATATATTCTAATGTTGAACATTTTTATCGATCAAATTGTTATGCATGCTTAGTATTCAATTCTAATTAACCTTGGCTTAGTATTGTTCAAGCAAGGTGTTATAGTTATTCAAATTGTATGCTCTTAGATTATTCCTAAAGCATGACTTTAGTTTACTATGATTGATTCAATCACGATTATTCTATAGTGAAATGTTCTTGGTTTCATTCAACTAAATCCTTAGTTGATGTTCGTTGAATTCCAAATTACCACAAAGCTTATCCAAACCAAACTTCCTTTAGTGCGGACTTGTACTCTAAATCTTGAGATGAACAACCCTAATGTTATGATTAGGGGTTAACTTACAGCGTAGCGTTAAATGTTTGTGCACAATACATGATGCGAAGGGTGATCCCCCTAAGTATGAGGAGTCCTTATAGTCTTATATTTATTAAAGTTGGAGTTGAAAGATTACTCATATTTGTGGACGTAGTTCATGGTCTTATGACCCTCGATTATATTTATTCTACATTTTGGATTTGGTTTACGATTATTGATGATAGAGTACTATTTATTGTTGATGAGCCTTATTATTGGCGATTATTATTACTATACTCATGTTGATTTCATATTATATCCGGTGAGCAATTGTTTTGCTCACTCTTGCATCATTATAAACTCATTGCGACTAAAGAGGAGAAGGTAGATGAACCTTCGTCTAGCAAAGAAAGGGAAAAATGTGCAGTGATGAAGACTTATAATTTTACTTTATACTTTTATTATGATGATCTTAGACTTGGTTTTAATGATGTTTATTTAATTTCCACATTTGAATGATTGTATTTAAAGGTTAGATAACACAGGAGATTTTATTATGTAACCCTTTAATGGGAAATGTTTTATTTATCCGGTTTTATTGTGATTGGGTAGTTAGATATGAATGTTTGATTAAGTGAACACCAAATCCCATGGAAATGAAGTACACGGATTTGGGGGTGTCACGAGTTGGTATCAAAACCTTAGGTTATGAACCTTAGGTGGGGAAAAGCCTTGGAAGTAACCTTGAGAAGATAGTGATGATAAACTCTTATCGAGTTTTAAGGAAGATGTAATAAAACACTTATGTGCTTGTGTTTTTACGACTTATGTGTTCGTGAGTGTTGAGTAATGATGATTAATAACTAAAACTTAAAAATCTTGTTGTCGGGATGACTAATGTCGGAGAATCCAAGTCGAAATTTAGGGAGGAAGGACCTCGGATGCCTAGAGAGGAGGAATCTCGTGATATTCAAGTGGTTTGGGAACAAGCTGCTTCCCACGAGTCGGCTCCATTATTATCATGATGGTTGAGGATGATTATGATGATGATATAAAAGCAGATGATGAGGAAGATCCGTGGAGCTCCGGCAGACGAATGAGGAGGAGGAGAGGAGGAAAGGATTCCACTTAACTTTCGATAGTTGGTAGTATATCGATGAGGTGCATGACCATGACGTGGAACTTCAAGATCTTGTTGAGGGATTATAAGAGATAGTAGTGAACAACGAGACTTCGTTAGCACGGAAGAAGGACGAGATTCGAGGATCGAGAAGAACGGTGAAAAATGTTGAAGAGAAGGTGGTTCACACTTGAAGAAGAAAACGATCAAATGAGAAGCGGAGGTTGCGAGAGTTGAAGAGCAAGTTGAGAGAAGAATCGCAAAAAGGGCAAGAGCGAAGACGCGTATGATGAAGCTTATCAACAAATTTGAAATAGCAAAGGGAGACGCACAAGCAAAGAAGAAGAAGATGGAAGAAATGGATAACGTGTTCAACACCGCGATCAATCGAGCTCAAGACCAAGGTCATGGGTTATCCAATTCGATTCGAGACGCTACCCTCATTCATCTTTGGACCGTCGAACCATGTTCCGAGTTATGGAAGAAAAGGCGTCGTAAGGCTTTGCAATATCTTAATAGGACATCGTAGGAGTGTACTTGAGTTATGTTATGATAAATAATTTGTTAATCCCAAGTGTTATGCAACTTATGGGATATGATGATGATGTCCTGAAACTTTAGTAGTTCAGGAAAATAATGTAAATAGCAGTGATGCTATTGATATGATGTTTTCAAAGAAGTTTTGAATAAAAGATATTATTTTTCTTTTATCCAAAGTGTTATGTGTTATGGAATGATTATTTTCATGGGGGCAAGTTAAGTAGAAATTACTTGGAAGGAGTTGAGTAATAATCTAATGAATGTGTTCTTTTTAACAGAAAATGCCTCCAAGACGTCAACCACCCCGTCAGAAAACCACCGAGGGAACCAACAACAATAATGCTGAAACTAACTCCATTCAGCAGTTGGTGACGTTACTAACCCGTGCACTGCAAAATCAACCGCAGAATCAACCTCAGAACCAAGTTGCTACGTTTAAAGACTTCAAGGCGGTTGGACCACCAGAATTCCGTGGATCCATGAACCCAATTGAAGCACAGACTTGGATTATGGGAATCGAGAAGGTTTTTGATGTTGCTAGGGTAGAGGAGAATCAGAAGACTGCTTTTGCAATGTTTATGTTGAAGGAGGAGGCTAGTTATTGGTGGCAGGCCAACAAAACTCAAGAAGGACCAGGAATTATGACTTGGGATAGGTTTAAGGAGATTTTCTTCGAGACATATTTCCCGAGAGTTAGAGTTCCAAAAGCCGCTAAATTCAACGAGTTTTTGGATTTGAAGCGAGGAACAATGGCGAAGAGGTTTGGCGGGCTCGAATTATCTGATGCAAAGTTCAATGAGTTGGTGATGGTTTCTCGCCAAAGTCGAAGCGGTGATAACAAAGCATAATCAATGAAAGAAGAAAAGTGAAGGTGAAGCGAAGAGTTTAGCGAGCAGGGAAACAACCACGGAAGTGTCTGGAAATGTAGGTCTCCCTATTCCAATTGAAGACATTTGCGGTATTGATGGAGAAAGGGAAGCGATTATGCTTGAAAGCGGAGGCGTTGCCCCAAATTGCACTCAAGCTAAGAATGTGTATGCTTCACGTGCGGATCCAATGATCACTTTGCTCGTGAATGCCCCAAGAGATCTGGTGAGACAAATGGAAGCAAGGAAATGCTAGTGGAGGTCGTTGGCTATTCATGGGACCAACAACAACAAATAAGCCCATAGCCGGAACCTTGACATGGTATGCGAAGATCTTTGTGCAATCAAAGGATGTGGTGTCGGGTATTATCCCGATCAATGATATTGATGCTTATTTATTATTTGATTCGGGTGCTACTTGCTCATTTATATCTGATGAATTTGCTATGAGATTAGGATTGCCTAGTTAAGAATTGAATTTCCCTTTAAACATAGAAATTGCGAATAAGGAAGTAGTTCTTGTTAGGTTCGTATACAAGAACTGTAGGGTGAATATTAAGGGAAATATTTTGATGGTAGATTTGATTCCGATCAGGCTAGGAGAGTTTGACGTTATTTTGGGAATGGATTGGTTGTTCAATTATGGAGCGATAATTGGTACCAAAAGAAATGTAAACCTTATGACTCCGTCAAAGGTAGTATTTAATGGTAGCAAATCGCCTAGAAAAATGAGATGTCTGACGATTATGAAGGCCAAAAAGTTGTTGAGTCAGGGCTGTGTGGGTTATTTAGCTTACATAGTCGATACTTAGAAGAAGGGTCTGGCTGGAAGAAATACCGAGTGGTTAGGGAATTTGTGGGCGTATTTCGGAGGACTTGCGGGACTTCCTTTGACGAGAGAGATTGAGTTCGTGATCGACTTAGCACGAGAACCGCTCAGATATTGAAAGCCCGTCTGAGAATGGCTCGGTGGAGATGAAAGAACTGATGGTACAACTCTACGGAGTTGTTGGACAAGAAATATATTCATATAAGAGTGTGTCATCGTAGGGAGCACACCGTGTTATTCATAAACAAGAAGGATGGGTCAATCGTCTTTGCATTGATTATAGAGAGTTAAACAAAGTCACTATTAAGAATTAATATCCATTCTTGAGAATAGATGACTTGTTTGATCAATTGAAGGTGCTAGATATTTCTCAAAAATAGATTTGAGAAGTGGGTACCATCAACCGAAGGTAAGAAAGGAGGATGTCTTTGAAGATGGCATTAGAACTCGGTATGGACATTACGAATTTTTGGTGATGTCTTTTGGTTTGACAAATGTCCCTACAGAGCGTTCATGGATTTGATGAACAGGGTGTTTAAACCATTTTTGGACAAGTTTGTGGTGGTGTTTATCGACGATATTCTGGTGTACTCTAAAACTCAAGAGGAACATGTGGAACATTTACGTCTAACGCTGGAGACGCTAAGAAAAGAAAAGTTGTATGCGAAATTCTCTAAATGTGAATTTTGGCTGGAATGTGTACAATTTCTTGGGCACGTAATTGACAAGGATGGAATTTCAGTGGATCCATCAAAGGTTGAAGCTGTGATAAATTGGGAACAACCGAGAACTCCATCAGAAGTGAGAAGTTTCTTGGGATTAGCAGGGTATTACAGACGGTTTATCCAGGATTTCTCTAAGATTGCCACTCCGTTGACAAATTTAACGAGGAAATCTATAAAATTTGTTTGGACGGAGAAGTGTGAAGGAAGTTTTCAGGAATTGAAAAAGAAGCTAAGTATGGCACCTGTGTTGTCGTTACCAGATAGTACAGGAAATGTTGTGGTGTACAGTGATGCTTCACACAAGGGATTAGGGTGTGTCCTTATGCAAAACGAAAAAGTTATCGCGTATGCATCAAGGCAATTGAAAGATTACCAAAAAGGGTATCCGACTCACGATTTAGAGTTGGCGGCGGTTGTATTTGCTTTAAAAATATGGAGACACTATCTCTACGGAGAGAAATGTGAGATTTACACAGACTATAAGAGTTTGAAGTATATTTTCACACAGAAGGACCTGAACATGCGTCAAAGAAGATGGATGGAACTGATAAAAGATTATGATTGTGAGATCTTTTATCATCCAGGCAAAGAAAATGTGGTTGCAGAAGCCTTGAGTAGGAAAGGCAGGGAAAAGTTGATGTTGTTAACTGATAAGGAAGAGCTTATTACAACAATGTCAAGGTTAGAGTTGAAAATCAAATTTCCAAGAGAATCCAATGAAAGATGTTACCAGGATGGAAGCCGGTCCAACTTTGGTGGACAAAGTGAAGAACGCTCAACTACGAGGATGAGGAATGCGAAAAAAATCGGAGAAAGTGTGGTTGAGGAAAAGAGGTGAAATCTGAGATTGATCTGGAGTGGAATCTTTGAGGTTTGAAGGGCGAATATGGGTTCCAAAGTGATTACGGAGATTAAAGAAGAAATCTTGATCGAAGCTCATAACTTTCGAGATATTCAATTCATCCGAAAAATGCGAAGATGTATCAAGATTTGCGGCGACATTTTGGTGGCCAAATATGAAAAGAGGCGTTCTGCGAGAATCGTTGCAAAGTGCTTGACATGTCGAGAGTCAAGAAATGAGCATCAAAGACCAAGCGGGTTACTTCAACCCGTTGGAGATCTCTGGGAATGGAAATGGGAACATATCACAATGGATTTTGTGGTAGGTCTTCCAACAACTTCGAAAAGGATATGATGTGATATGGGTGATAGTGGATAGATTGACAAAATCAGCACGCTTTTTGCCAATAAAGATTAGATTTAATCTTGATTAGCTGGCAAAGTTATACGTTAAGGAGATCGTTTCAAGACATGGAGTTCCAATATCAATTGTATCGATGAGATCAGAGGTTCACATCAAATTTTTGGAAGAGACTGCAGAATGCATGGGAGCACGATTTGAAGATGAGCACATCGTATCATCCATAAAAACCGATGGGCAAAAAGCGAAAGAACGATCCGAGACACTTGAAGATATGCTTAGAGCGCGTGCATCATGGATTTCAAAGGAAACTAGGATGATCATCTACCGTTGGTAGAATTTGCATCTGACAACGATTACCATACGCAAGCATTGGTATGCCACCGTCTGAAGCATTATCTGGCGAAAATGCGAAACTCCACTATCTTTGGGATGAAGTCGGAGAACGTCAACTATTAGGACCAGAACTGGTATAACAAACTTCTGAGGTTGTCAAACTCATCAGAACAAGATTGATAGCTACTCAAGACAGACAAAAGAAATATGCTGATCAACACAGACAAGATCGTGCGTTCGATATAGGAAATTTCGTATTCCTAAAGGTTTCTCCTTGGAAGGGAAAAATTTGATTTGGTAAGAAAGGGAAACTAAGTCCGAGATTTATTGGACCATTCGAAGTGCTGCGAAAGGTTGGAGAGGTGGCTTACGAGGTAGCTCTACCTCCGGAGTTGCAAAACATTCATAATATTTTTCACGTGTCGGTGTTACGACCATACAAACCTGATTACAAGCACGTGATTGAGTACGCACCACTGCAGTTTGAGAAAGATTTGTCCTATGAAGAGATTCCTATCCAAATAGTTGACAGGAAAGAACAGGTGCTCAAGAATAAGGTGATACCTTTTGTGAAGGTAATTTGGAGGAACCACAATGTCGAAGAGGCTACGTGGGAACTCGAAGCTGAAATGATAAAGAATTACCACGAGTTATTTGTTTTAATCATGTCTTGATTAGGGGATAGAATCTTTGTAAGTAGGGAGAATGTGATGAATGAATTGTTTGAATTGTGATTACTGGGACGAAATCCTTGTAAGGAGGAATGATGTAACATTCTATAATTTTAATTGTTATATTAAATATTTATTGAATTATTTAAATATATAATAGATGTGTTTATTGTTGAATAAATAATTGTTCAAATTTGAATTGATGTGGTTAATTATTTGTTAAATAAATAATTAAGGAAAATTAATTATTTTGCTAATTTAATTTAATTATTAAGTTAGAGAATTTTGATTAATTGAATTACTATTCTTTTTATTGGAATTTGTAATTTAAAAAGGATGTGTTAGTTGATTAAATAAAGCTATAATTGTATAGAAAATTATAATTTTGGTGGTATTGATTTATGTGATGAAGTAATTTAATAAATTGTTATTATAATTAATTTAATTAAATTAATGTGTGACAAATAACCTTTTATAAAGGTAATTATTAAAATAACTTAAAGGAGTTTTAATTAGTTTTGGCCAAACAAGGCCTAATGCCTATTAAGTCTTTAATTTATTTGAGTTTTACCAAACAAGGTGTAAGGTTAATGGGTTATTTTTTTTAGTTAGTAACCAAACAAGCCTTATGGCTTTTGATTTCAAAAATTTTATAAGCGATATCGATTTATGTATTTATATTTATATTACATAATTAATATATATATATATATATATATCTAGATACGTTAGATTATTAAGGCATTCTAGTGTTAGAGAGAGAGGTTAGAGAGAAGAAGAAAACTGGAGGAAGAAGAAGAAGAAGAAGAAGAAGAAGAAGAAAGAGAGAGAAGAAAGGCTAGAGGTTGGAGAAGAAGAAAGCTTGAGAAGAAAAAAGATATAGTCATCCTCATCATCTTCTTCAAGTTATTAACCTATACTTTTAGTTTTAAAAATTTGGTTTCTCTTTCCATGATTCTCCATAAAATCCTTGTGTAAGCATGAATTATTGTTGTTATGAGGCTTAATATGACTTATTTGTAATGTTAAAACTATTTTCATGAGCTATAATCAAAGAATTGTTGATATGTATGTAAAATTTGGAGAAAAAAATATTTTCTGAGAGTTTTTCTTTGATTATATATTGTCTAGTTAAAATAGAAATTATGGGTTGAATAGTTATTTTATTGATAAATTGGCTTTTCAATTTGTTAGAGTATATATATACTTTGATAAAATGCTTTGAATTAATGGTTTTGGTTGCAAAACAAAATTACAGTGGTTGTTTTCTTCAAAATATCAAAAAATGAGTTTTAGCCAAAAATAATGAAATTGGGTGTGTTAATTTTGTTGTTTATGTTGTTATATGAGTAGAAACATGTTAGGAATCCTTGAATTATGTTTACATGAAGTTTTACATGAATTATATGTAAATCAATCTGTTAGAAACGAACTTGTAGGCCAAAATTGGCTTTTTCCTTTCTTTATTCTTAGAAGTCATCGATCGAGGCTATGATTTCATTGCATGTATACCAAAAAGAGATAGTAGTAGTTTCAGCCATACAACCCGTGATGCCATCTCCACAGTGCGGCCTTATAGTCTTATTCACCACATCATGACGCCATGCTCACTTGTTGCATGTAGCGTCACTCCATCATGTAAAAGCGTAGTGCTTGCATGTGCATGAGAGTTAGCGAAATAATTCCGATAGTGTACTTTTTGTACACAAAATTTTAAAAAATGTTATGTGTTGATAATAAAATTGCTAAAGGTGATTTTATTTATATATTCCTACACTATGAATAAGTATGTTATTAACGATTAAATTGTGTTATAACTTCGATTATGCGATTAAAATCAAATTTTAAATGATGAGCGTACTTAGTTATGTTTGTAAGATGGTAATGACTAATTATATCATGATGACATATGTTTATAGGATATTATGATTTGGTTTAGCCCTACTGAGTTCTCTTGATTTGGAATTTAGCCCGATACGAGCAAACTTTCTTTTACAAGTTCTCTAACTCTACTTTTAGAATTGTGCAATCGCTTAAAATTTTCTTTGACCAAGTTTTTCTAATCCTTTATCTTGTTGAACTAATTATGGTTTTCAATTCGATTATGATATAATGATGTAAACTATTCTTGAGCAAGTTATTCTTGTATTTAACTTGTTGTTTAGCATGCAAATTTATATATTCTAATGTTGAACATTTTTATCGATCAAATTGTTATGCATGCTTAGTATTCAATTCTAATTAACCTTGGCTTAGTATTGTTCAAGCAAGGTGTTATAGTTATTCAAATTGTATGCTCTTAGATTATTCTTAAAGCATGACTTTAGTTTACTATGATTGATTCAATCACGATTATTCTATAGTGAAATGTTCTTGGTTTCATTCAACTAATCCTTAGTTGATGTTCGTTTAATTCAAATTACCACAAGCTTATCCAAACCAAAACTTCCTTTGGTGCGGACTTGTACTCTAAATACTGAGATGAACAACCCTAATGTTATGATTAGGGGTTAACTTACGCGTAGCGTTAAATGTTTGTGCACAATACATGGTACGAAGGGCTGATCCCCCTAAGTACGAGGATTCCTTAGTCTTATGACTGTTAAAGTTGGAGTTGAAAGATTACTCACAACTGTGGACGTAGTTCATGGTCTTATAACCCTCAGTTATATTTATTCCACATTTTGGATTTCAGTTTCTGATTATTGATGATAGAGTACTATTCATTGTTGATGAGCCTATTATTGGCAGTTATTATTACTATACTCCTGTTGATTTCATATTATATCTAGTGAGCAATTGTTTTGCTCACTCTTGCATGTTTATAAACTCATTTCAGCTAAAGAGGAGAAGGTAGATGAACCTTCGTCTAGCAAAGGAAAGGGAAAAATGTGCAAGTGATGAAGACTTGTAATTTTTACTTTAGACTTTTATTATGATGATCTTAGACTTGGTTTTAATGATGTTTATTTAATTTTCGCTTTTGAATGATTGTATTTAAAGGTTAGATAACCTGGGAGATTTTATTATGTAACCCTTTAATGGGAAATATTTTATTTATCCAGTTTTATTGTGATTGGGTAGTTAGATATGAATGTTTGATTAAGTGAACACTAGATCCTATGGGAATGAAGTACCTGGATTTAGGGGTGTCACAAAGTACCTAGATTTGGGGGTGTCATATGTTGATATCAAAACCTTAGGTTATGAACCTTAGGTGGGGAAAAAGCATTAGGAAGTAACCTTATAGAAGATTGAAAAGATAGTGGTGATAAACTCTTATTGAGTTTTAAGAAAGAAATAATAAAACACTTTATGTGCTTATATGGTTGTAACCTATGTTCTCGTAAGTGTCGAGTAGTAATGATTAGTAATTAAAACTTAAAATTTTGTTATCATGATGGCTAATGTAGGAGAATCCAGTCAGGCTAGGGAGGAAGTACCCCAGATGCCTAGAGAGGGGGAGCCTCGAGATATTCAGGTGGTTTGGGAACAACTACTACAACGGGAGTGGTTGAGCAGGAGGGTTTAAGTGATGAGTAGAGACGGATGAGAAAGACCCTGTGGATTTACTATAGTCGGATGAGGATGAGGAGGAGGAAGAGTTTCCACCAAACTCTATCGCTGCCCGTATGTACGACGAAGTATACGATCGCAATGTGGAGCTTTAAGGTGGAGTTGAGGAGTTGGAAGAGATCGTAGCTTAACGTCAGACTTCGATGGCCCAAAAGGACGACGAGATCCGGGATCTAAACGAGTGTCTGGGCAATGTCGAATGGAAGCTGATTCATACTGAAGGAGAGAACGAGCAACTGACGGAGGAGATCGCGGAGCTGAAAAACAAATTGAAAGAATAATCCACCAAGAGAGGAAGAGTCGAAGACACATACGAGAAAGCTTCTCAGCGTGCAGAAGTAGCTGAAGGGGAAGTGTAGGCAAAGAAGATCAAGATGGAGGAGATGAATAGCGTTTTCAATACCGTGATCAACCGAGCTCAAGACCGAGTCATGTATTATCCGATTCAGTTCGAGATGCTGCCATGGTACATGTTTGATCGTCGAATAATGATTCATATTATGGAAGAGGAGCGCCGTAAGGTTATACAACATTATAGTAGGTCGTCATAAGAAATGTAACTGTTATGTGAGTAATTAATAAGAAGATGTAAATCTCGGGTATTATATAACCAATGGGATATGATGTTGATGTTATCCTAAAACTTTTGTAGTTCAGGAAAGTGTTGTAGATAGTCGGGATGCTATCATTGTTATGTTTGAAAGATGATGAATAAATAAAAGTTAGTATTTATTCAAAATATTATGTGTTATGTGGCATTTTTGTGATGTACAAGTTAAGTACATAATACCTAGAAGATTGAATAATAATCTAATGAGGGTATTTTAATAGAAAATTCCTCCAAGACGTCAACCACGACAAAGGACCCTGGGAGATCTACCAATAACAACAATGTTGAGGCTCAGTTCAGCAATTAGTTACGCTACTGACGGGAGCACTACAGAATCAGAAGCAGAATCAAGATGCGACCTTAAAGGACTTCAAGGCGATTGGGCCACTAGAATTCCGTGGATCCATGAATCCAATTGAGGCACAGACTTGGGTCATAGAAATAGAGAAAGTTTTTGATTTTGTTAGAGTAGGTGAGAATCAGAAAACTACTTTTGCAACATTTATGTTGAAAGCAGATGCTAGTTATTGGTGGCAAGCCAATAGAACTCGAGGAGGTCAAGGAATGATGACTTGGGATAGGTTCAAAGAAATATTTTTCGAGACTTATTTCCTAGAGAGTTCAAAAAATCAGATGGAGGTACAGTTTTTAGAACTGAAGCAGGGCACAATGACGGTGTCGGAGTATGCTGCAAGGTTCAACGAGTTGGCGAGTTTTGCACCATATCAAGTCAACACAGATGAGCGCAAGGCTATAAGGTTTGAAAAGGGATTGAAGCCCTGGTTGTACAGTAGAGTCTCAATGTTTCAGCTAAAGACATTTACAGCGGTACTAGAGAAGGTAATTCTCTCTGAGGGTGGAGGCGAGGCTGTAACGAAGTATAATCAAGAATAGAGAAAGAAGAAGAGTGAGGGCGAAGCTAAAAATGGTGGTGGTAGTGGTGGAAATGGTAGTAATAACCTGAAAAGAAAATGGAATGGAAATGTGGGTGCTAGAAACCAGCCGGGAAACCAGCAGAAAAAGAAGTTTGAAGCATGTGCTACATGCGGGAGGTATCACACTGGCATGTGCTTAAGGGGTAAACGAGTATGCTTTAACTGTGGCGAGGAGGGTCACATTGCCCCAAATTGCCATTAACCAAAGAAAAATGCTTGATACACATGCGGATCAAAGGATCATTTTGCTCGCGAGTGTCCTAAGAAGAAATCTTGTGAGACAACAGGAAGCAAGGGAGGTAGCAGTGGAGGTACATCGACTATTGCTGGACTAACATCATCAAATAAGCACACAGCCAGAACCTTCAACATGACAGTGCAAGACGCGGTGCAATAAAAAGATGTCGTGTCAGGTATTATCCCAATCAATGATATAAATGCATATGTATTATTTGATTCGGGTGCTACTTGCTCATTTATATCTGATGAATTTGCTAAGAGGTTAGAATTACCTAGTGAAGAGTTGAATTTCCCTTTACACATAGAAATTGCGAATATAGAGATTATTCATGTTAAGTTCATATACAAGAATTGTAGGGTAAATATTAAAGGGAATATTATGACAGTAGATTTAATCCCAATAAAACTTGGAGAGTTTGATGTTATATTGGGAATGGATTGGCTATTCAATTATGGAGTGATAATTGATTGCCAAAAGAAATGTGTAAACCTTATGACTCCGTCAAAGATAGTTTTCTATGGTAGTAAATCGCCTAGACAAGCAAGATGTCTGACGATTATGCAGGTCAAGAAGTTATTGATTCAAGGCTGTGTAGGATACTTAGCTTACATAGTCGATACTTAGAAGAAGAAGGGTGTGAAATTGGAGGAGATACCAGTGGTTAAGGATTTTGTAGACATATTTCCGAAAGATTTGCCAGGGCTTCCGCCTGACAGAGAGATCGAGTTTGTGATCGACTTAGCGCTAGGAACTGCTCCAATATCGAAGGCCCCATACAGAATGGCTCCGGTAGAGATGAAGGATTTGATGGTGCAATTGCAAGAACTACTAGATAAGAAATATATTCAGCCAATTATGTCACCATGGGGAGCACCGGTGTTATTTTTGAAGAAGAAGGATGGGACAATGCGTCTTTGCATTGATTATAGAGAATTAAAAAAAGTCACTATTAAGAATAGATATCCGTTGCCAAGAATAGATGACTTGTTTGATCAATTGAAAGGAGCCAAGTACTTCTCAAAAATAGATTTAAGAAGTGGATATCATCAATTGAAAGTAAGGAAGGAGGATGTACCAAAGAAGGCATTTAGAACTCGGTATGGACATTATGAGTTTCTGGTAATGTCTTTTGGTTTAACCAATGCCCCTGCTGCATTCATAGATTTGATGAACAGTGTGTTTAAACCATTTTTAGACAAATTTATGGTGGTATTCATCGATGATAATTTGGTGTACTCTAAATCTTAAGAAGAACACGTGGAACATTTACGTTTGATGTTGGAGACGCTGAGAAAGGAAAAGTTGTACGCAAAATTCTCTAACTGTTAATTTTGTCTAGAACGTGTGTAATTTTTGGGACATGTGATTGATAAAGATGGGATTTCAGTGGATCCATCAAAAGTCGAAGTTGTAATAAATTGGGAACAACCAAGGACTTCATCAAAGGTGAGGAGTTTCTTGGGACTGGCAGTGTAACGACCCCAAAATTCATATAACTCAATTATCAACTTCGGTCGTTAATAACACGTCTAACTTCTGATTTTACATCATTATTCGATGTTAAACTTAATAATATGTGGAATAATTTAAACTTTTTTATCTTCTTACTTTAATTCCCTGAATCAAAACCTTTATCATTTACACATCTCTGAATTAATTTTATTTTGTGATTCGCTTCATCAAAGTTATAATATAGAGTCTTACATTTCAATCTGATAACCTTTACATATCAGATAACTCAAACTTTATAGTTTATTATTACATAATTATTTTGATTTATCAAGTACATTTCTCAAAATTTTTATCTTTACCCACCTTTGGACCATACTTAGCTTATTACTCACTTTATCAGAGTTAATAAATAAAACTTACATCCAGGTTCAACACTCTTTCATACAACAAACAAAACTTAAAATTTATAACTCAACATTTATTAAACATCATACATTATTCGGAACCTTAAACATGGTTCAAATAATAATAATTCAGTCAAAGTGTAAAAATCTTCAAGTATCACATCTGATTCATGTCTTTCAAGTAGCACATAACTTTACCTTGAATCCTTAACCTGCAAAAGTGGTTATTTGCAAGGTTGAGCTCGACAGCTCAACAAAATCTAACAGTTTTCATGCATCACATAACACATAATAATATGCTCAACATACATCTTATAAACATTGGACTAATATAATATACATGTTGCAGTTCATATAACAAGTATAAAGATTGAGTTCCTTAGTCAATCAACATTCATTACTCAATCAACGTAGTCATAAATTCACTTTAACGTTTCATACTTTCAACATATATATCACATCATGCTCTTTGCAATAAAGATTTAAAGCAGCTAATCATCAAGTTCACATAGCAAATAGGAACTGAAAGACTTGCCTTGATCATTGTTTATCGATAACAGTTTAACAGCTGCCCTACAAAATTATATAATCATACACATCAACTATTAGTAACATAGCAATGCATAGTAGTCGTAATGTAAACTTTACACTACATCTCATAACCCTTCTTATTAATCAATACACAATGTTCAATTTGATTGTGTTAACTTTCGACTTATATCTCACTATATTTCATACTCGAAGTTCATTCAAGTGTTTAAGTCTTGCTAGGAATCATTATTGATTTTATATTAAACCCATTTCATATCTTCTAATATTCATTTTATTTGACTTAAAACACTTTTTACGTTCATTAACATTTGTTACGACATTTCGACATTCATTCGTCACACGCCCGATTTATCTCTCTTATGTATGCTTAGTATGCTTATACAACTTATCTAATACATCATTTATTAATGTTAAGCATCATTATTTTTACTAAAATTCATGTTTTATAACTTAGAACAACATCTTTTATCGTCAGAAGCACTACACTTGCATACGTGCATGCCCGACGTCCTCCGATTGTCCCCGAAAACACAATATTCCTAAAGATAACCAATTTAACCCCAGTTCTCGACCTCAAATTGAACAACATAAAGAATAAAAGTTGTTGGTAAATTCGTCTTCGTTCTGAATTATCTTGAATCGCCTCAATCGGAGTTCGTATGAAAACTTTATGCCTATTTTACTAAAATAGGTCAAAACAGTCACACCTGACACACTTTGGGTGCAGCTGCGCCCAATTAAGCCTTGGGCACAGCGCAGCTATGCCCATTAGCAGAAAAGGGACTCTAAGTTTACTGTTCTTGCGATTTTTGACCCTTTTCTCGTACTAATCTTCATAACTTGAGTTATACACATCCAAATTAGTCCATTTTCGATTCTATGGATTCGTAATTCATAGAACTACAACATACTAGAATTATAAAAATTTATAAAAACACAAACTAGCCTAAATCTTGATCCAAAACTCATGTTTATACTATACTTTCATATTTTAACATGTTTAGCGAATTCATTCACTACGAATTCGTTTCTTAACCAAATTGACTCATTCAACTTGCATTCTTTTCGTTTCTTATCGTATTAACATATTCTAGACTCAATTTACAGTTTAGTTCACAAACTAACTACCAATATTTGTACTTTCACAAGCCATATACATAACTATATACACTATAAACGATTTTCTCTCTTTTTTAACATAATTAGCACACTAATTCCTTGTCTAGATGCTAATTCTAACATCACAAATACACAAAAACTCAATAATTCAGTTTGTATAACTATAATTCATCAAACATGCAATTTACATAAAATTTTGAAATTCAAGAACATGAACTCTTCTTATAAACATAAAATTGAGTTTTAGAGATTACACCTTCACTTGCTTGGATATAATCTTTGCTAAACATAGAGAATTGCTTTGGAATGACGGAAATTCTCTCTCAAGCTTTCTCAAACTTCTCTGTAAACTCTCTTATTTATTCTTCTTAGGCTTAGGCCAATTCTTTTCACGTAAAACCAACTAAAACCAACGCACAAAACTAAACGTCTAAAAATTGATGTTTTATTAAATATAATAATGATATATCAGTTATAAAATTTATTTATTTATTATTATTTTTTAAAAAAAATCAAATTCAAATTCAAAAGCAATAAGGCTTTGTTTGGCAAAAACACTTTTAAAATAAAGACTTAATATTTTTAAGTTTTGTTTGGTAAATCCATTTAAACTACATCAGAATTTATTTTAATAAATTATTTAGTTTATAGTCCCACATTATTTATTTGGAATTCTATATCCAATCTTAGTTAAATAAACTAATTACAACATATTAAATAAATTTCTCACTTAACTAAATTTCACAAAATTATAATATCATTATAATTTTATTTAATAAATTAACATACCACTTTAATTACTAAATTACAATAATATTATAACAAATCATGTAATCTTTAATACCTCTCTAACTATTAGATTAAATTAGAGTATTATCTAATGAATTTAATTCACAAATATCTACAAACAACAACCACATCAATAAAAATATTTATTTGATTTAATAAATATTTAAATTACAAAAAAATTATGGACTGTTACATCTTTCCCACCTTATAAGGATTCCTTCCTCGGAATCACTGAAACCCTACCTTACTTAGGTTTTCATCAAATATCTTCATTGAATAACTTCAACACATTACCTTAATATAGGTTTTATATTTCCTACTCCCACCATTCTTCATAATAAATTCTTGTAAGTTTTATTTCATAACTTTCACTTGAACTCAATTATATTTTGAGTATTATATATTATTTAACCCATTCATTTCCTTTTCTAAGGATCGTTATCATAAACACTCAGGATATTACAGGCAGACTATTATAGACGGTTTATTTAGGACTTTTCAAGATTGCAACTCCATTAACAAATTTGACAAGGAAAGCTGTAAAAATTTTCTGGACGGAGAACTGCAAAGAGAGTTCTAAGGAATTGAAGAAGAGGCTCAGTGTGGCACCTGTGTTGTCATTACCATATAATACATGAAACTTTGTGGTGTATAGTGATGCCTCACATAAAGGATTAGGTTGTGTCCTTATGCAAAATGGCAAGGTCATTGTGTATGCATCAAGGCAACTGAAGGACTACGAGAAAGGGTATCCGACTTATGATTTAGAGTTGGCTGCGGTGGTATTTGCTCTTAAGATATGGAGACACTATCTCTATGGAGAGAAATGTGAGATCTACATAGACCATAAGAGTCTGAAGTATACTTTCACACAGAAGGACCTCAACATGCGTCAAAGGAGATGGTTAGAATTAATAAAAGATTATGACTGTGAGATCTTTTATCATCCAGGCAAAGCAAATGTGGTTGTAGATGCCTTGAGTAGGAAGGGTCGTGAAAGTTAATGTTGTTAAAGGCTCAGGAGGAACTTATTTCAGCAATGGCAAGATTAGAGTTGGAAATAAAATTTCTAAAAGAATCTAATGAAAGATTATTCCAGATGGAAGCTAGTACAACTTTGGTGGACAAGGTAAAGAAAGCTCAACTACAAGATAAGGAATGCAAAAAGATAAAGGAAAGTATGGTTGAGGGTAGTGAGGTGAAGTACAAGGTTGATACCGAAGGAGTGCTAAGATTCAAGGGACGAATTTGGATTCCAGCAGTACAGGATATTAAAGAAGAAATCTTGACAGAAGCTCATAACTCAAGATATTCGATTCATCCAGGAAGTACGAAAATTTATCAAGATTTGCGGTGACATTTTTGGTGGCCAAATATGAAAAGAGATGTTGCAGAATGTGTTGCAAAATGCTTTACATGTTAGAGAGTAAAGGCCGAGCATTAGAGACCAAGCGGATTACTTCAACCGTTGGACATACCGTAATGGAAGTGGGAGCATATCACAATGGATTTTGTGGCAAGTCTTCCAACTACTCAAAAAGGATACGATGCGATTTGGGTGAAAGTGAACAGGCTAACGAAATCAGCACACTTTTTGCCAATAAAGATTAGATTTAATCTTGATCAGCTAGCAAAATTGTATGTTAAAGAGATCGTTTCGAGACATGGAGTTCCAGTGTCAATTGTGTCAGACAGAAATCCGAGATTCACATCAAACTTTTGGAATAGACTACAAGAATGCATGGGAACACAACTGAGAATGAGTACGGCATACAATTCGCAAACCGATGGTCAAAGTGAATGAATAATACAGACATTAGAAGATATGCTTAGAGTATGCATCATGGATTTCAAAGGGAACTGGGACGATCATCTACCATTGGTAGAATTTGCCTGCAACAACAGTTACAACGCGAGCATTGGTATGCCGCCATACGAAGCGTTATATGGAAGAAAATGCAGAACTCCACTGTGTTGGGATGAAGTTGGTGAACGTCAATTGTTAGGACCGGAACTCGTACAGCAGACCGCTGAAGTTATCAAACTCATCAGAGAAAGACTAGTAGCTACTCAAGATAGACAAAAGAAGTATGTTGATCAACACAGACAAGATAACGAATTTGACGTATGAAATTTCGTTTTCCTAAAAGTTTTTCCTTGGAAGGGAAAGATTCATTTTGGAAAGAAAGGAAAGCTAAACCCAAGGTTTATTGGACCCTTCGAGGTACTGCGAAGAGTGGGAGAAGTAGCTTATGAGATAGCTTTACCTCCAGAATTAGAACATGTTTACAACATTTTTCATGTGTCGGTGTTGTGACCATATAAACCCGATTACAAACATGTGATCGAGTATGAACCGTTACAGTTCAATAAAGATTTATCTTATGAGGAGGCTCCTATCCAGATAGTTGACAGGAATGAACAAGTGCTTAGGAATAAGGTGATACCTTCTGTGAAGGTGATATGGAGAAACCACAATGTCGAAGAGGCTACGTGGGAACTCGAAGAAGAAATGATGAAGAACTACCCTGACTTATTTGTTTAATCTGTGTCTTCAATTCTGGGGACAGAATCCTTGTAAGGAGGGAAGGATGTAACAATCCAGAATTTAATTTGTAATTTCAAATATTTATTAAATTAAATAAATATTTTTATTGATGTGGTTGTTGTTAGTAGTTATTTGTGAATTAGATTTATGAGAAAATACTCTAATTTAATTTAATAATTAGAGAGTTGCTATAATGGTGTTTTAATTTAATAATTAAAATAACTACTAGAAAATTGGCCTATCGCGATTGTCGTCGACCGTCGCTATAGGCCAAAAGACCGTCGCTAAAGGTTTTAGCGACGGTGCATAGTCGCTTTCATCGCTAAAGGTTTTAACGACAGGTCTTTTTATAGCTATAAGCGACGGTCGATGATCCGCGCTATAAATCATCTTTCAAAATCGTATATTTTTCTTTACCAAGGTCATTTGAAAGTTATTGCTACGGTCATGACCGTAGCTATAGATGTCTATAGAGGCGCTTCGTGACGAATCGTCGTCATATAGGCTCGTGTTTTACATAGAACACTATAGCTATGGTCGATGATGATCGTCATTATTATGACACCCCAAATCTGGGTACTCCATTCCCCTAAGACACGTGTTCACTTTCCATACATTCATACTATCTACCCAAATAAAATAACATTTAAACCATAAATCCTCCCTATAAAAGGGTTACATCAATAATCAAAAAGTCTTCCCAGGTTGTCTAACCTTAAACGTCATACTAGTGCGAAAATAAAATTATTACATCATATCATTAATTAAAAGTCTGTCATCATAACAATAAATGAAATTACAAGTCTTCATCACTTGTACATTTTTCCTTTCCTTTGTTAGTTGTAGGTTCGTCGACCTTCTCAACTTTCGCTGCAATAATTATATTTAAGCAAGAGTGAGCAAAATAATTGCTCACTATATATAACAATGAGTCAACAAAAGAATAATAACTACCAATGAATAGGCTCATCAAAACTGAATAGTACTCTATCAAAGATAGCCAACAATTGGAATCAAAATATGAAATATATATCTGAGGGTCATAAGACCACGAACTATGTCCACGGTTACAAGTAATCTTTCAACTTTAACCTTAACAGTTATACTGTAGGGACTTCACGTACTTAGGGGGATCAGCCCTTTGTACCATGTATTGTGCACAAACATCTAAATGCATTGTGTATCCCCTATAATAGGGTTCTTCTTCTCAGTTTTAGAGTACAAGTCTGCACCAAAGAAAGTTTGGTTTGGATAACTTCAAGGGTAATTTAAAGTTTAACGATCATCACCTAAAGGATTAGTTGAATCAACAAGGTTTGATAACACTACAGTTGATCACTAACCACTTAGTATGGAACAAGGAATAACCATAGATGAACTAACTATTTATTAAACTTATGCTTGGAAATAACTAAAACATAAGTATTGAATGAAACAGTAAACCTTGCTCGAACAATAATAAGCTAAGGTTATGATCTTATAAAATTCAAAATGAAATTACTGAACATGCATTAACTGATAGCAAGCTGAAAACAAAACTTACTCAACCTGATAACAACTTGTGCAAAGTAATTTAAAATAAAATGGCTCAATAATAGAGACAAGAGTTCAAAAACTACATTCATTATAAAGGAATAGAACTTAAGAAACTTGTTTAACTATAAACAAGTTAGAGTGAATCAACCATAATTAGAATTCCAATAAAATTAGGGTTAAAGCTTGCTCAAATAAAATTTAGGAACAACTGACTTGCTCAATAATAGTTTAAGATAGGAAACTTGCTCAATGTAAAGAAATAAGGTTTTGAAAACTTGCGTATTTGTAATTAAGATAGGGTAAATAAACATGCTCAATAATAACAAGGTAGATTTAGAAAACTTGCCTCAAGTGTAAGATATAATATTTAAAACTCATGTTCACCTACACATTTTAGTGGAATCATAATATTTATTAGACATGTTAACATCCACTTACAAAATAACACCCATTTCTAGCTAAACTTGTTAATTTAGTACAAATCTTACCTTACCATACATATTTCAGAATTACAAGTATACATTTCATAACACTTGTTCATTGATCAATAAGTTTCTTAAATCATACATATCATTTTCACAACTTACTAACTTTACATTTTAGAGTTACTAACCACATGATACGTTTCTGTTTTAACCTTGTTATTACACATTTGACACCTTAACATAACATTAAGCTAAGTTACAATGAATGTTCAAAGTCTGCAGAAGTAGCAGACTTCATTTGTCTGTGATGACTCTCGGCGCTACCACGCCATGATTACCTTAGGTTATTCTATAGCTACCCCCAAGAGTAGTGTGCTGTAGCTACTTACCGATTCGATTTTGCGAACATGATTTCTGACCTTATTCTTAAGCCAACTAACACAATTTCACCCACAAAACAAAGAATATTAACATGACAATTGGTATAGAACTAACACAAACATGATTCCTAACATATTCAACCACTTAGAATAATTTAACAACAACTTTAACTAATTTAAATTCTCAAATTCCCTATTTTCATATAAAAACTCCATTTTTGAGTTTCTTCACAAAAAATTCACATTGTAATCACAGTTTTACACCAAATCACTTCGTTCAAACTACGTTCTCTTCGTTTCTTAATGGACTAGCATAATAAAAACCCAATTAATAGTTTAACATACAGATTGACCACTAAAATTGGTACTTTTCATGAGCCACATGTAAAAATATTCACTGTAAACACTTTCTTCCTTTTTAACCATAATTAGCATACAAATCCTTGTTTAAATCCTAGTTCTAATCACCACGAGCACATACAATCGCATGTAATCAGTTGTATAATAACAATTCCAATAATTGAATTCACAGAATTTAGGAATTATGCCATAAAACTCACATATATACATATATATACAAACATATAACATTAAGGTTATGAATAATACCTTCAATTAGCTTCGTAATCACTGAAATTTCTTTGAAATTCTAAGGTTATCTCTCAATCTCTCTCTCAATCCTCTCTCAACTTCTCTCTGAAATTCTCAGTGTTCTTCTCAGGCTTAGCAACTAGTTTATGCGTAAAACCAAACTGATAAGCCAAATGCGTAAAAAGAAACTGATATGGCCATAATAAGCCTAATCAGTTACAAAATATAACGTATAAGTTATAATTATATTTTATTTATTATTTAATTTGTTTTATTTGTTTTATTTATATTATTTAAAAATTCAAAAATCAAAAAAAAAATTCCAAAAGCCATAAGGCTTGGTTTGGCAAATAGTCTTTAAAATAAAGACTTAATATTTTAAGCCCTGTTTGGGTTAAATCAATTTAAAACTACTTTAATTATTTTAATAAACAATTTAGTTTATAATTTATAATCACATATTATTTATTTGAATTTTCATATCCAACATTAATCAAATAAATTAATTATACATACTATATTTTAAATAAGTTTCCACTTAAACAAATATCACAACATTATAATTTCATTATAATTTTATTTAATAATTTAACATACCACTTTAAATTATTAAATTAAAACAACAATATAACATCTCATGTTATATTATTACTCTCTAAATTATAAATTAATTTAATTTAGAATATTATCTAATAAATTTAATTCATAAATATTTATTAACAACTATCACATCAATAAAATATTTATTTAATTTAATAAATATTTTAAATTATATATAATAAAATCTTGGATTGTTACAACTATAGCCTTTTTATATTTCAAAAAAATTAATTAATAATGCACATTTATTGAACAAACACAAATACAATATAAAATAAAATATAAAAATATTATATACATCATTTAAAATCATTCACATTATAACATTACAATATAATAGTTGAATAATTCATCTCCTCAAATATGATGATTATTATTATATCAAACTACTAAACTAATAACTTTTACAATCTATCATTACAATACAATATTTTAGTTACATCTAAGAAGAGATGCAGCAACCTCAAACTCACTTTTGCCATCTTCGGACAATGAATTGTAGACTGCCAACATGCCCTGTTGGATGTAATAGTGTAAATAAAGTATACATCATGAATATAATAATCGAAATTTGCTAAGGAGACGAAGGATCATAAAACAACTAAACTAATAAGCAAGAAGATTCACTTCCATTCTCACCAAGGAATTGCAAAACCAACCTTCGACAATAATCCTGGATATAATCCCCATTATACCATCCACGGTATTCTTATAAGTCAAATCTTCACTCATTCCATTCTCAGTATAATAATAACACTTGAAATTTGAAAAAAAAAAACATAAGAAAACCCACTGAGAGATATGAACAAACAAAAGAGCACAGTAGTACATAAGAGCAGAGATATGAACAAAACCCATTGAGAAAAAAATAATAATAAAAAACTGAAATGAAACACATTCAATATTTGATAACCGTTAAGCTCTTGTTTTCGTTTTGATATAAATCCCCTCAAGACAGCACATTTAAATCTCTATCAATAGAAATAGGAAAAATAAAAGTACATATAAAGAAAATGCTTGAATATGATCTTTAAAAACTATAAACATTATATATTTTAAAAATACAACTTTTAAGAAATCAAGATAGAGAACAGCCACTTATAAATCTAAAGTACCTCAATGCAGCCAAGAAGGATCCGCAAAGCCATTTCGTGGCAATATTTTGCTCTCAAAGGATAGGAACCATATCTAATTCCATAAGCAGAGTAAGATTAGCCCACTTCTTTCCTTTACTTTCTTCTTTACAAGTACAATGCAAGGCTAGTAAAATAAGAATAAAGTTCTGCCAAAGGCAAGGGGGTACAAAACCTTACTTGGAATAGAAAACCTCCCCATTACCACCATAGAGAACTGCCATATCAGTTGTTGTGCACATCAACATGCCTCCATCGACAACGGATTGAACTGCAGAATCCAGGAACACATAGGGTAAACCATAAGGATCAAGATCAACCTGAAACACCAATAAGCAGGAACAGTGTGAACAATGGATAATTTTATAGGTAACCTACGAAGTAGGCCAAGAAAAATTCTTCAAGATAAACTTCATAATAACCCCAAAGTGTAGATGACTAGTATGACTGAACTTAATTATATCCATTCAAAATTACACAAATTTTAAAATTCATTCACTTGAATTTTGGGGAATTGACAACGCAGAATGTGTATACTGGAAAAATATGTCAAATATTCAAATGAAGAAAAAGACTTGCATAAGATGAAATAAATATATCATACCATGTCAAATTCTTTAGGGTGGGTTAGCATATACACTCGAGCATCAGCAAGTTGTGAATCTACTTTTGAAGATGCCACTGAACCATTAAATTTTATATTTCTCCAGCAAGCTTCAACAAATGCTGCAAAAAGAGCAATTTTCCACTTTAAATGTATCAGTCCAGTAAGGTAGTAATAAGACGTATGTGTATCAGTCAAGTATGATAGTAAATAAGACGTGTATTAAATCAAATTATTTTACGCATCTTAATTTAAATCCAAATGTTACACCTAATTTATAACTTTCGACACAAAATGCACACATGGTATAAGAGTATATATCAAGATGAGAGTAAATATTAACTATCATTTTAAACACCTTCCTTTAAAACAATAAGCATAAGACAAATCTAAATATGTTGCAAGCACAATGTGGTTCTACACTTCGTGTAACTGGTTCATTGATCTCAACATGTACATGAATCTGCATTCATGATATAACCAATCTAAATATGTTGCAAGCAAAAACAAAAAGAATAATCCACCAAACTTTTCCAACAATTAATTTCTGTTTGCATAATCGAAGTAAAGTATTCACCATAAAAGTCCATAGATCAAAGAAGAAAAAGAAGCATCAGATTGTGGGTACAACTTGACTTGAAGAAAAATCTGATCTCCTGCTATCACAAATCACGATACCAAATAAAATAAATTACAAAATCTAAACTATAGTTCTGATTATAGTTCAGATTGGACTTTGAAACTATAATTATTATTTTTATAAAAGAACTCGAAAGTCAAAGAGAAGTCTACCTTTCGTTGTTCTGGACATATTTACTGAAATTTCATAAAATTCGGCATGAAGGATTGAAAATAGGAATTCTAAGTTGCCTGCATCAGTGATATAAAAAATATGGCTATAGTTAGAAGAGAAGCTACTTACCCATGACAAAGTTCGACAAGCTGTGGGACAAATTCAGCGTCTCTCAAACCATTAACAGCAGAGGAGGTGGTAGATACAGCTTGGGATGTAACCAAAATTAAGGACTGCAACCTCTTTATTGATGCCTTTGTCTTGTCCAACTTTACTTCATCATCTCCCCTGTACTCCTGACTCTGTAGTGTGGACAACTTCTTCTCATGCTCAATTTTCACTCCTTCCCTAGTCTTCACCCATTTTCAAATAAAAGCCAAAGTTAATACTCGTAAATCAAAATAACAAATGCAACACAAACTCATTTCAATTTATTGTAGGTTCCTTCTTTGAAATGACCAAATTCATTCCTCTTAAATCAGCACTTCTAAAACAAAATTCTAGCAACCTAGCATCCTGTTTCCAGGATACTTTTCAACAGATGCCCTGCATGTCAAACACTGTTTGGTGTGAACTTAACAAATACATAATAATATCTTGTTTGTTGTCTGCGCCATTTTCCTTTTAAGACGATAAAATAGAATTATTTATTTCAATTCTAAATTACCATGACCAACGACTACAAATTCCCGCCATTATTGGGTTTGAAATCAATAGTTCACAATTAAACAGATCAAACTAAATCAAGCTACGTACATAAAAGTCGCATTCATTTAGACTGCAGGGTTATGAAGAAGACACAATGTATACATTGTTAGAGAATCCTAAACGAGTAAGATTACTCCTTCTACTGACAGTATGTTTTAATACATGTCACAACTATAATATAAAACCTCAATATAATAAACAATCAAATTTTGAGGAGAAAAATAGAGTTGAACAGCAAACATACACACGTACAAAAATCAGAAGTTAAACTAAAGGAAATCCATATCAAATAAACAACTCAATAGAGAAACGAATAAAAAATCTTACCACCTAATGTCCTAAACACTAAAAATCAAAAAACTGCATAATTTTTACTGTACAAGCACCTAGGAAAGTGAAGCTTTATAATACAAGGATTGGGCTAATAAGCCTACTTGCATATAACTTCTGTCAGAAATGAGAGTCCAATTTTTCCTTTGGAGATATCACAAAAATATTTAATTTACCAAAGCTCACTATAGGGTTACAGGAATTGAAATTATGAAGTACAGTAAACAAAACTCTTGTTTCTTAGTTTGAGCACTCTTATCACCCCAAACCAGCTTACTTTGGCATCCACTTCCACTTGATGCAAAAGATAGTGTTTGTACTCTATAGTTGATTAATGTTCAATTCTAATAAACAAATTATAAATCATACAAAGAGGAGTTTAACAAACATAACTGCATTGCTCTCTTATCGCTCTTTGGCCAATAGTTATAAAACTTGTCTCTTGATTGGACATGAACTAGGACAAAGATGAAACACTGTCAAAATTAATAGAGAGGCCAAATAAGAATATAATGTATTACTCTACCACATTTTTTCTCGGGTTACTTTTCTGTTTGACAATACTTGATAGCTAAACATACATCAAGATCAAATTCTAGAGAAATAAATGCAAGGCAAACCTTCCAGTGAAAATATGCTCTTTCAATCCCAAAATTGTTGGTCTTCGCTGCCCATGATGAGCTTTAAGAAATTCCTCCAATACATTTCTCATTTTGAAAGCTTCCTCAAAGTAATTATCCTGAATCACAATAGTCATCCAGTAATATATTGGCTGCCTTAACATCTCTGTGAATTATCTTTGGGACACACTATAAGACCCCAACTTATTATAAATGAAATTGAATTTCCTCTATTTATTATTTTGAAATAGTAAGGGTTGATTTGATTAATGTGGTTAGTTATGGGTAAAATGCACAAATATCTCAAATAAGCAAGTGGTTATAAAATATTCATTGTTGTTTTAATATTCATTTGGTGCGTGGAATATTCTTCTTTTTGTTGGGGAATATTAAATGCGATGGCATGACCTTGTGTGGGCCCATGTGAAAGCGATTGGATGAAGAAAAAAAGACAAGTATAAGTTTTTTATAAATAACGGCGTAGTTATTATTCAGAATTAATCTTTTTGGAATACCGGTTGGTTTAAAATAAAGATATTACGTGGTATTGCACCAATTATTATTGATTCTTATGTAAGAAGACACTCTCGATAATTATTACGATGGTATTGTTCAATATTTTATTTTATTGATTCAATAATTGCTACGTTGATATTTTATATTATTGTTGTTTTAATAATTGTCACTACTGCGATATTTTTTCCATTATCGGATCGATAATTCATATTATTGAATAATATTATTAGATAACATTATTGGCAATGTCTAGAAAAGTTACATCTACGGAGAGGTTTGGTCACCTAATTGCACGCCAATGAGAGAAATCCTTATTGAAAGCCCTCTCTTTCACAGGAGCGGCACGATTGTCGATATTGTGATTACGTAATATTATTTGTAAATAATTAATTATTGATTTATATGATAAGGAAAATATTCATTTATATCGATAAAGATGGAGAAATTTTTAATGTGACAATTGTTGAAAATTGATATTTTATCTTTTACGATAAAATAATTCATTTAAATATATTATTATATTATAATAATATAATAATGGTGATATTTTACAATGAATGTTTGATATATGAATAAATGAGGAGGAAGAGTATTTTTATTACAAAAAATGTTCAAAATATGTTAAACATGTTCGTGGGCCCCATTTCTTGACTGAAATTTAATTATAGCTTGTAAAATTGTGCAGATATGGATTTCTGATTGATTTACGCTTTAATTTGGAAAAACTTAAAACTACAAAGTTGTAGAGAATTGAATTTCCTATGGAATGGACATAAGATTTGAATTTTTTTTGATAAAAAGGCTAATTATTATGAATTATTGAAGTTCCGAAATAATTGATTTTTTGGAGTTTTAAATAATTTTAATAAGAAAAATGTTTTTGTGACTTTTGGTGAGGTGTGTGGCTGATGTTGGACCGCAGATGTGTGCGTAGGAAATTTAAGAAAATATATTAATATTTTATTAAATTTTTTGCTTTGGTGTTCTAAGCATTTTTCTATAAATAGGGTGCTTAGGTTAGAATTGAAAATCACACAAGAAACTGAAATTTTCTCTCTATATTATCGAGCATATTCTTGTGAGTTTTTTGATACTTTTAGTGTTGCTATACGGTGCAAGTTCCTTTCAGTGTTATATCTGATATTCCAGCCAGAAGTATTATTATTTTTAGGTAAGGGATGTTATTTTTTTTATAAATGATATTATTTCTTCTAATATCATTATGCCGAAATATTGATATGAATTTTATTGTGGAATTTCTACCTTTTTGTGTCAGGGTTACTATTCATGTATACTATTCACGTATACGGCATTATTCACGAATACGACACTACTCATAGAAAAATTAAGTTTTCGTTCTTTGTCCCAGATGTCTATTTTTGTTACTAACTTTGATTGTATCCATGTTTTGATCATTATTCTTGAATTTTACTCCACTATGGTATATTATGGGGTGTTTTTAAACATGGATAAACCGAAGTACGAATCCTTAATATTTATTCTTTTATCTCACTGGATTCGTTTTCTTTAAAATATTTTTCATCATCCTCAGTCCTAAATGATGATATAACTGAATATCTTTGGCCTGTAGTGCAAAGATAAATGATTTTCTGATGAATATCTTTGGCCCGTAATGCAATGATGAACAGGTGTTGAGATGAACATGACCAACTAAAGAATATCTTTGGCCTGTAGTACAAAGATGAATATTTAATTTAAGATGTATATTGATTGATGTTACAGGGATAAAATATTGTTGATGGACTTTAAAATCATAGAAGATAGGAGATTTCATTCTCTACTTAACTCTTCTAATGAATTATTATTTTCGCTGCGAATATTAATTTAAAACTTGTTGTCTATTATATTTTATCAGATTTTTCCCTGTTGAGGACTAACGATAATTTGTTCTATATTATCTTAGTCATAATATTCTTTACTAGGCTAGTTAAGCTCACCCTTTTCCTTTTTGTTCCATTTTTCCTTCTCAGGAAGCGAGAATATAGCGGGGAGTAGTCGGGGTGTGGAGTGATGTTCCAAGGCAGTTGTTATAGTAGTCCTCACTTTTTTGTAAAATAGTGTATCAATAATTGTAATGAGAACTTATTTGAGTATGGATATTGTCTAGAAAACAATATTTATATTTAAACTCACGGTTTATGTGTTGTCGTATTTTGCACGATAATTGTATTAATAAAGTTATAATTATTTCTGTACCATGTGTTTGGCGACTCAGAATGGGTGATGTATACCTATTTTGAGGGCGTCACAGTTGGTATCAGAGCTTAGAGATATGGTCTCTGGCTGAGATCGGGGAATAGAACTAGGAGGGGAGAGACAAGTAAATCCTTCGCTAGTATGTCCTACCTAAGCTTATTTGTTGGTTGGTCAGAGTATAGGGTTATTATATTGCATGTCAATTTCTTTAATTAACCCTTGTTTTATGGCAGTATTTGAGAATGACAACTGAGAATGTTAACAGTGGAGTAAATGAGACCGTGGAGACACCTTTACTCACCAATCAGGAGAACGTGCAACAGGACGATAATGTTCCTCCTGTAAACAACACCACTGATCAGACGATGAACGACGGGATGTTTAGAAGCATTTTGAAGTTCATGCAAAATCAGACGAGGAAGACCCATGTACAAAATACAGGTGGAAATGATAGCAATGCACGGTTTGTCATAACCAAGCAGTTCAAAGAGTTGGGACCACCAGAATTTTGGGGAAAGCCGGATCCGATTAAGGCGGGGACGTGGGTCAAGCAAATTACCAAGATATTCGATGTCTTGGGATGCACGGAGGAACAGAAGGTTCCATTCACCTCTTTATGTTTAGTAATAATGAGGCGATTCTTTGGTGGGAATCATGTAAGCGTACCATCGGCCGCTTTCAACATGTCTTAGGAAACGTTTCAGAAACTATTCAATGACAAGTACTTTCCTAAAAGTATTCATCATATGAAGGAGGTAGAGTTTATTAGACTGGAGCAGATCAACATGACGGTGTCCTAGTACGAGGAAAAGTTTACGGAGTTATCCAAGTTTGCACCTCATTTGGTGGAGAATGAGGAATGTATGATGCGAATGTTTTTGAGAGGTTTGAAACCCGACATACGTCGATATCTCATTTCTCATAAATTTTCTCTATATTCGAGATGTTGTCAATAGGGCTCAATTATTAGAAGCGAGATACTTGAGTACGTTCAACCGAGGACCACAACCGGTCATCTGCGGTGACAAAGATCATCGAACAACGATAACTAGCGGGGAAAGAAAAATACGGACAAAAGCGATAACCACTCTAGTGGTAATCGTGGCCATGATAATAAAAGAAGCGAGTCAGGGGGAGATTTTAAAAAGAGAAGGTACAACAATGACAATGTGAAGACATCAACACCAGCATCAACTATTTCTAAGGAATGAGAACGACCACCGATCATATGTTATAAATGCGGGAAAGAGGGACATATCAGGCCAAACTTCCCACAACAGTTCAAGGTATGTTATAATTATGGAAAGGAAGGACATATCGCTCGAGATTGTACTGTAGCAAAACCAAGTCCAGCGAGGATGGTGACTCAAAAGGCTGTCCCAGAAAAGTCAAAGTCGGCGGTTCCTGGAAGAGCATTTATCGTGACTTGCCAAAATGTGAGGAATCCGAACGAGGTGATCACGGGTAAGATAATCATAAATTCTTGCGAAGTTTATACCTTACTAGATATCGGTTCTACCCATTCAATTATTTCTCCTGTTTGTGCTCAACGTTTAAACTTGACTCCGGAGAAATTAGACTTTGACCTATCTGTGGAGACTCCGTTAGGAGAAACTTTCATTACATCCACTGTTTATAAATTTTGTTTGATCCAAGTTGGCACCATCACATTACCTGTTGATCTTATCTCTTTAAAGATACTTGCATTTGACGTGATTTTAGGGATTGATTGGTTAACTACTCATCATGCCAAAATTGATTATTTTAAATAAGGTTGTTAGTTTTATATTCCTAACCAACTTTGTTATGCGATTCAAGTAACTAAACCACTAAAATCAATCAACGTCATATCAAGCCATAAAAGCCATTCGTTTATTGAAAAGGAGGTGTCAAGATTTCTTAGCCCATGTTATGGATTTGAATAAAATAACGTCGATTTGAATAATATTCTGTTGTTAGTAAATTTCTGACGTATTTCTGAAGAACTTCGGTCTACCCCGAGATGTGAAGTTGAATTCTTTATTGACCTTGAACACAGTACAAAACCCATTTCTAAAACCCCATATCGAATGGATCTTATTGAACTTGAGGAGTTAAAGGTCCAACTACGAGGAGTTGTTGGACATCGATTTCATTAAATCTAGTACATCTCCTTGGGGTGCTCTATTTTATTAGTAAAGAAGAAAGATGAGGAGTATCACGACTTTGTATTGACTATCGGGAATTGAACCATGTCACCATCAAGAATAGGTATCCGCTTAGCTCGCATTGATGATGACTGTTTGACCCGATTTGCAGGAGCACAATTCTTCTCAAAGATCGATCTTCGTTCTGGAAATCATCAATTAAAGATTAGAACTGAGGATATTCTGAAGACTACCTTTAGAACTCGGTACGGGCATTATGAATTCCTAGTCATGTCTTTTGGATTGACTAATGCTCCCGCGGCTTTCATAGATATGATGAACCGAGTATTCAAGGAATATTTGGATCAATTCGTTGTTGTCTTTATTGCTGACATCCTCATATATTCCAAAAGTCGTGAAGATCATGAACACCATTTGAAGCTGGTACTCCAAAGGCTTCGTGAAAACAAGCTATATGCCAAGTTAAATAAATGCGGGTTCTGGCTTGAGGAAGTATCATTCCTTGGGCACGTGGTGTCAAAACATGGAATATCTGTTGACCCGGCGAAGATTGAAGCAATACAAAGTTGGGAGCAAATGAAGTTGGTGATCGAAGTATGTAGCTTTCTGGGCTTAGCTGGTTATTATCGGAGATTCGTGGAAGGATTTTCTCGAATCGCTACTCAGATTATCTCGGTGACTCGGAAGGATACAAAATTCGTTGGAGAGCGAGGAATGCGAGAGAAGAGTTTTCAAGAGCTCGAGAGGAGACTCATTTATTTTTGTTACGACAATACCATCGGTTCGGATGGATTTGTTATCTACAGTGATGCTTCAGGCAAAAGGTTAGGATGTGTTCTCATGCAACATGGGAAAGTCATAACCTATGCCTCGCGACAACTTAAAGAATATAAGAGGAATTATCCTACTCATGATCTAGAGTTGGCAGCAGTCGTTTTTGTGCTAAAGATCTAGAGGCACTATCTATATGGGGAGAAAGTGGAGATATATTCAGACCATAAAAGCCTCAAATATTTCTTCACCCAAAAGGAACTCAACATGCGGAAACGACGTTGGCTCGAGCTGTTGAAAGACTACGACCATATCATTCAATACCATACTGGAAAAACGAACATGGTAGCTAACGCATTAAGTAGAAGATCATATTCAAGAACGAGTGCGATGTTGTTAACACAAACGCCTATTTTGTGTGATTTATAAAAGATGAAAATAGAATTTAAGACTTCGGGGACCCATGCGATGATGTCAAGTATACGCATAGAACCAACTTTAATCAATAAAGTTAAAGTTGCTCAAGCCATAGACCCGAAGCTGATGTGTGTGAAGAAGAAAGTACAAGAAGGTGTTATCCTAGAAGCAAGAATCAATAAAGAAGGAGTACTTCGAGTCAACTCTAGACTTTGTGTTCCTAACGACTTTGATTTGAAGTACAAGATTATGATGGAGGCACACAATACACCATTTGTAATCCATCCTGGAAGTACCAAAATGTATCGTGATCTTCGACATACATTTTGGTGGAACAATATGAAGAGAGAGATTGTGAAGTTTATCTCGTGGTGTTTAACTTGTCAACGGGTAAAGGTGGAGCATCAAGTGCCTAAGGGTCCATTGCAACCACTTGAGATTTTGAAATGGAAGTGGGAACACATTACCATGGATTTCGTTACGGGTCTTCCCACGGTTTCTCAAGGCATAGATGATATTTGGGTTATTGTTGATAGATTAACTAAGTCTGCTCATTTCTTGCCGAGACGAGAGACTTATTCCCTTGAACATCTTGCTCGTATGTACGTAAATGAGATTGTGAGATTTCATGGCATGCTAGTATCCATAGTTTTGGATCGTGACCCAAGATTCATTTCACGATTTTGGGTTAGTTTGCAAAAAGCTATGGGCACAGATTTACGATTTAGTTTGGCATACCATCCTTAAACGGAAGGACAATTAGAGAGGACTATTCAAACTCTTGAAGATCTATTAAGACTCTGTGTCCTAGACTTCAAAGGGAGTTGGGATAAGTATTTACCATTGGTGGAATTCTCCTACAACAACAGTTATCAAGCAAGTATAGGTGTGGCTCCATTTAAAGCATTGTATGGACGAAAGTGTCGCTCTCTAGTATGTTGGGATGAGGTGGGTGAAGCAACATTGTTGGGACCAGAGTTGGTACGTATTACTACGGAAAAGATCCAAATGATTCGACAACGTATAGAAACGACATAGGATCAACAAAAGAGTTATGCGGATCTTCATCGAAAGGACGTGGAATTTAGTATTGGGGATCATGTATTGTTGCGTGTTTCTCCATGGAAGGGAGTTACAAGATTTGGAAAAAGAGAAAAGCTCAATCCACGATTTATTGGTCCATTTCAGATTCTTGACCGAGTAGGAAATGTGGCCTATAGACTCTCGTTACCTCTAAGTATGTCTCGTGTTCATAATGTTTTTCACATATTTGTGCTTCATAAATATGTGAAAGACCTGAACCACGTTATTAAGTTAGAACCAGACAAAATAGCCAAAGATTTAACGTACGAGGAGGTACCTGTCAAGATCTTGGATAAGAAGGAGCATATCCTACGCTCAAAGGTCATACCACAAGTCGAAGTTTTGTGGAGAAACCATGCTGTTGAGGAAATGACACATGAGAGTTGGAAATGTAAATAAAAGCGAGGTATCCTCACCTTTTGAAACACCGATGCACGTATGTCAATTTCGAGGTCAAAATTTCATAAGGAGGGAGGTTGTAAGACTGAACTTATTATAAATGAAATTGAATTTCTATTTATTATTTTGAAATAGTAAGTAAGTGTTGATTTGAATAATGTGGTTAGTTATGGGTAAAATGAAAGTAAGACCCCAATTTTTTTTAATAAAGATGATTTTTCTATAAATATCATTTTTGAATATTATGGAATGAATTTGATATAATGTTATAGTTGTGGGTAATATTTATAAATTTTGCTAAGTATGCAAGTTGTTATAAAATATTCGATTGGTGGGGAATATTCTTTTTATGTGGGGAATATTAAATACCAATGGCACAATCATTGGTGGACCCCATGATGGAATTATTGTCGGATTGAAAAATGACAAAATATTTTATAAATAACGGCGGAGGTGTTATTGTTAAAAGCTGTTGAACTACCCGGTAGTAAAAAATGCGATGTCTGGCGTGGTTGCATAGTAGCTACGGTATTGATTATTGATGCTTACGTGAAAAGTCACTCATTATACTCAATTATTACTCTGATAATTCTTTGCATCATATCTCTCGTATTATTGATTCGATTATTGTCACGATTATCATACGCATTATATGTTATATTATTAAATCAATAATTGAGGCGACAAAAGTTATTCATATTATTAAATTGCAATATTTACTGATATAGAAGTTACATCGAGGAGAGGTTTGGTCACCTAATTGCGGCGCCCGATAGGGAGAAATCCTTATTGGAAAGCCCCTCTTTCTGGGGAACAACTTTGGTTGCTAAATATTGTGAGTTATAATATTAATGATGAATAAGTTAAGTGTTGATTAAAGATGAATTTGATAGTTTCATTGTGTTGGGATTATTTGTGTTAGTAGAAATCGACATCTATTAGATGATAATTGATGTCGGAGGTTATATTGTTCATCGGTATTATTTTTTGTGTTGAACTATTCACGAGTTACTATTCATGAGTTACTATTCACGAGTTACTATTCATGAGTTACTATTCATGAGTTACTATTCATGAGTTACTATTCACGAGTTACTATTCACTCTATTCATTCTATTGTGCATTCGGTATTTGGATACATATTATTCCATGAGGAGATGTGCTAATTTTTGAATAGTTGGTTGAAGTTATATTAGTGAATCAATATGGACCGTTTGGTGGAAAGTTATAATAGTGAATCAATATGGATCATTTGGTTTAAAGTTTTAATAGTAAATCGGTATGGATGAATTGCTTTAAGTTTTAATAGTAAATCAATCTGAACAAATCGTTTTAAAAAATAAATCAATACTGGACCAGATTCGAGGAATTAGTTCTTATATTCAATCCATTCTTCTATAAATAGAAGCTCATTCCTTCATTATTTCTTACGAATTCAACGAAACTCTAGAGAGAAATTATAGAGAGAAAAGAAGAAGAGTATTATTACTTCACTTTTTGATATCCGATGTCTTTTTACGGTAAGGGTGTTATTCTTTCTTATTCATGAAGAGAACTTACATTATTCCATTCTTTATTATTACATTGGAATAACTTTTGTATCTGTGACATACCTATACTTGGTGAAATCCTTATGTTATTCCATTCTTTATTATTACATTGGAATATCATCATTCCATGCGTTTTCTGTGGGACTGGTTAAAATCTTTATTATTACATTGGAATAACTTTTGTATGTCATACTTGGTGAAATCCTTATGTTATTCCATTCTTTATTATTACATTGAAATCCTTATATTATTCCATTCTTTATTATTATTATTTGGAATATCACATATCATGCGTTTTGGGGGACTGGTTTATTATTTATTATTATTACATTGGAATATCACATGCATGCGTTTCTGTGGACTGGTTTCATATTTATTATTACATTGGAATAACTTTTGCTGTATGCTATCTATCACATGCACAGTGATTTCTTTTGTTATTCCATTCCTTATTATACTCGAGTTGGTTAAAGTTTTGACTTATACTCCATGAAATTAGTGGAATATCATTGATATTTGCGCTTCATCCGATATCTTTTCATGGAAATATTCTTTTGAGCATTCTTGAATTTTACTCTACAAAAAAAGTATCATGTTGACAATTTGGGCGTTATTAGTTCTGGATAAACTAATTCTTGAACTTGTTTTATTGAATTCTTATATCATTGTCATCATCCTCATGTTTATATTTTTTTAAAGTCATACATGGCTGTAGTGCATAGATGGACTTGGTATGATTATGACCGAGGATTATTCGGTATAATCATGGCCAGTAATGTTACAAATGATGTGGTAAAAGTCCTCGTTGGCCCGTAGTGCATTGATGGGCGATTGTTGGCATGATCATGACCATTGATGAATACTGCGAATATCCTTGGCCCGTAGTGCATGGATAATTTGTGGTCGTGACCTAATGAATATCCTTGGTAGTAGTGCGGGGATGATGTGGATTATTTATTAAAATTTGAGTCTCGGCGATAAAAGTGATGAAAAACTTTTAAATCATAAAAGATAGTAGATTTTATTCTCTACTTGACTCTTTTAATGGATTGCTTATTCATTGCAGTTAAACTTGTTGTCTATTGTATTTTATCGGTTTAACATTGTTGAAAGCTAATGATAATTTATCTGCATTATCTTAGTCATAATATTTCTTCTTGGGCTAGTTGAGCTCACCCTTTCTTTCCTTTGTTCTCTTGAGGAAATGAGAGCGTGGCGAGGGACTAGTCGGGGAAGCGGTGATGGTCGGATGATAGTATTAGTAGTCCTCACTATTACATTAAATAGTGTGATAATAAATAAATGAGGACTTATTACGAGTGGATATTATCTAGAAGACAATATTTGTATTAAAACTCACGACTTTTTTTGTTGTATATTAAAGATTGTATTTGTATTACGCACCATGTATCTGGCGACCCAAGATGGGTGATGTATACCTATTTTGGGGCGTCACGATTAATATCAAAGCTTAGGGATATGATCCTGGCTAAGATGTGAGATAAGAACTAGGAGGAGAGGCAGAAATTCCTTCACTAGTATGACCTACCTAAGTTTATTTGTTATTTAATTGGTCGATTCGAGTATAGGGTTAATATGTGATATGTTATTAACCCTTGTTTTGTGGCGATGTTTGAAAATGGCATCAGAGAATGTTGAGAACATCAATGGAGCCGAGGAGGCCGTTGAGTCTCCACGGATCGATAACGAGGACAATGTGCATCGAAAGGCGACAATCCTCATGCAAACAACAACAACTTGACCAAATGATGAGCGATGGAATGTTAGAGGGCTTCATGCAATTCATGCAACATCGAGGAGAGGCGGCTCTGTCCAAAATGCGGTGGAAACACTTGCAACTCTCGGACGGTCACCACCAAAGCAGTTCGAGGAGTTGGGACCACGGAGTTTTTGGTGAGCAAAACCACTTAAAAGGCGGAGCGTGGATAAAATAGATCAACAAGATATTTGATGTCTTGGGTTGCTCAGGAGCAAAAGGTTCCCTTTGCCACCTTCATGTTGCGGGCGGGCGGCGGCGATTCTTGGTGGGAATCATAAAGCGTACTCAACTGCCGCTTGAAAGATGTCTTGGGAGAAGTTTCAAGAAGCTGTTCAGCGACAAGTACTTTCCGAAAAGTATTAAATCACATGAAAGAGGTAGAGTTCATCAAGTGGAGCAAAACAACATGGCCAGTGTCACGATCTGAAGCCAAGTTTTAGAGTTGTCGGTTTGCGTCCCATTTGGTTGATAATGAGGAGAGAATGGCGAATGTTTCTAAGAGGTTTGAAACACGAGATCGTCGATACCTTATCTCTCATAAAGCTGTTTGTATTGGATGTTGTTAATAGGGCTCGATTATTGGAGCGCGATAATGAGTCAACCCAACCAAAAGAAGCGGTAAACAAAATGATAATACCGGTGATAGCGATCATCGAGCGGTGACAATAAGCGTGGAGGAATCAACATGCGAAAATGGTAACCACTTGGTGGTAATCATGGCCAAAACAATAAGAATGGACATTTCAAGAAGAGGAGATTCAACAATGATGGAAAGGCGTCGGCACCATCACCGTTTGTTAAGGAAGGAGAACGACCACCTATTATATGCTTCAAATGCGGAGGGAGGGACATATCGGTCAAAGCTGCACGATGCCATCAAAAGCGTGTTACAATTGTGGAAGAAGGACACACTAGCCCGATTTTGTCGTTCACCAGAAGACAAGTCCAGTTTGGGAAGGAGGCACCAAAGTCGTCCCGGAAAAGTCAAAGCCGATGGTCTGAGGAGAGCGTTTGTCGTGACCTCCGGAAAGCAAGGAACGAATGAGGTCATCACGGGTAAGCTTATCATAAACTCTAGCGAAGTATATACCTTATTTGATCTGGGTTCTACCCATTCTTTTATTTCTCTACTTGCGCTCAGCGTTTAAAATTGACTCAGGAGAAATTGGACTTTGACTTAGGCTGTTGAAACTCCAGTTGGGAGAAACCTTCATTACATCCACTTTGTTTATAAGTCTTGTTTGGTTCAAATCGGTATCCTCACATTACTGTCGATCTTATTTCATTGAAAATACTTGCATTTGGCGTAATTCTAGGGATTGATTGATTGGTTAACTACTCATCATACAAAAATTGATTGTTTTAAATAAGGTTGTTAGCTTTCATATTCTAACCAACCTATTATGCGAATTCAAGCAACCAAAACCATTAAAATCAATCACTTGTCATCTCAAGCCATAAAAGCTATTCGTTTATTGAAAAGCGGATGTCAAGCTTTCTTAGCTCATATCACGGATCTAAACAAAAATAAATCGATTTTGAATGATATTTCTATTGTTAATGAATTTCTGACGTATTCCACGAAGAACTTCTGGGCTACCCCAGGCGTGAAATTGAATTTTGTATCGACCTTGAACCCGTACAAAACCTATTTCAAAGCCCCATATCGAATGGCTCTATTGAACTTGAGGAGTTAAAGACCCAATGCGAGGAATTGTTAGACATTGGCTTTATTAAATCCTAGTATTTCTCCTTGGGGTGCTCTGTTACTATTCATGAAAAAAAAGAAAGATGGGAGTATCGACTTTGTATTGATTATCGGGAGTTGAACCATGTCACCATCAAAAATAGGTACCCATTGCCCGCGTATTGATGACTGTTTGACCCGGTTTGCAAGGCGCCAAATTCTTTTCAAAGATTGATCTTCGTTAGGATATCACCAATTGAAGATTAGAGCAGATGACATTCAAAAATGGCTTTTCGAACTTCGATGCGGGCATTATGAATTCCTAGTCATGTCTTTTTGGATTGACTAATGCTCCTGCTTGCCTTCATGGATATGATGAGCCAAGTATTCAAGGATTATTTGGATCACTTTGTGGTCGTCTTCATTGATGACATCCTTATTTATTCAAAAGCCAGTGAAGATCATGAAAGCGACAACACTTGAAATTTGATACTCCAAAAGCTTCGTGAATATAAGCTTTATGCCAAGTTGAAGAAATCACGAGTTACGGCTTGAGGAAGTAGCATTCCTTGGGCACGTAGTATCAAGTCATGGAATATCTGTTGACCCGACAAAGATTGAAGCTATTCAAAGTTTGGGAGCAACCTAAATCGATGGCCAAAATCGTAGCTTTCTCGGCTTAATTTGGTTATTATCGGAGATTAAGTAGAAGGTTTTCTCGAATCGCTACTCCACTAACTTCGGTGACTCGAAAAGATACAAAAATTCGGTTGGAGCGAGGAATGTGAGAAGAGTTTTCAAGAACTCGAGAGGAGACTCATTTATTTTTGTTACGACAATACCATCGGCTCGGAGGGTTTTGTCATCTCTGATGATGCTTGAGCAAAGGTTTAGGATGTGTTCTCATGCAACATGGGAAAGTCATAGCCTATGCCTCTCGACAACTCAAAGAATATGAGAGGAATTATCCTACTCATGATTTAGAGTTAGCGGCGATCGTTTTTTGCACTAAAGATTTGGAGGCATTACTTGTATGGGGAGAAAGTAGAGATCTTTACGGATCATAAAAGCCTCAAATATTTCTTTACTCAAAAGGAACTCGACATGCGACAACGACGTTGGCTTGAACTATTGAAAGATTATGATCGTACCATCGATACCATCACTGGAAAAGCGAGCGTGGTAGGCGTGAGCGTTTGAGTAGAAGATCATATCTTGAATGCAGTGCGATATTGACAACATGAGCCCCATTTGTGTGACTTGCAAAGGATGGAGATAGAGTTAAAGACTCGAGGGACCCATGTGATGATGATGGCGAATATCTGAGTAGAACCAAACTTTAATTGATAAAGTTAAAGTTTGCTCAAGCTCTGGACACAGAGGTGATGCGTATGAGGAAGAAAGTGCAAGAAGGTGCTATGCGGGAAGCAAGAATCGATGAAGAAGGAATACTTGAGTCGACTCCGGACTTTGTGTTCTAACAACCACGATTTAAAGTATAGAATCATGATGGAGCGCACACACACACAGTTTGCAATCCATCTGGGAGTACCAAAATGTATCGTGATCTTAATCGTACATTTTGGTGGAGCAATATGAAGAGAGAGATATTGTTGTTTATCTCAAGGTGTCTAACTTGTCAGCGAGTCAGGGCGGACATCAAGTGCCAAAGGTCCATTGCAACCACTTGAAATTCCGAATGGAAGTGGGAGCACATTACCATGGATTTAGTTCTTGGTCTTCCCAGGGTTTCTCAAGGCGTAGATGCGATTTGGGTCATTGTTGATAGATTGACTAAGTCTGCTCATTTCTTCTGGATCTGAGAAACTTATACACTTGAGCGTCTTGCTAGTATGTATATAAGCGAGATTGTAAGATTGCATGGTATGCGGTATCCATAGTTTACGATCGAGACCCAGATTCACTTCAAGATTTTGGGTTAGTTTGCAAAAAAGCTATGGGCGCGCAGTTTACTGATTTAGTTGGCATATCATCCTCGAAGCGGACGGACAATCGAGAGGACTATTCAAACTCTTGAAGATTTATTAAGACTACTGTGTCCTTGACTTCAAGGAAGTTGGGACAAGTTCTTACCATTGGTGGAGTTTTCATACAACAGCGATTATCAAGCAAGTATTGGCATGGCTCCATTTGAGCGTTGTATGGAAAAAGTGTCGTTCTCGGTATCTTTGGGATGAGGTGGGTGAAGCAACGTTGTTGGGACCGGGAGTTGATACGTATGACTACGAAAAAGATTGAAACGATCCGAAAACGTATAAAAACCTCACAAGATCGACAAAAAGAGTTATGTTGATCTTCATCGAAAGGGCGTGGAATTCGATATTGGAGATCATGTGTTTATTACGTGTTGCTCCATGGAAAGGAGTTACGAGATTTGGAAAAGAGAGGAAAGCTCGATCCTCGATTCATTGGCCCATTTTAATCCTCGAGCGAGTAGGAACTATGGCTATAGACTCGCTTTCTGCTTGAGTATGTCTCGTGTTCATAATGTTTTTCACATATCTATATTACGTAAATATGTGAAAGACCGAACCACATTATTGAGTTAGAACCGGATGAAATAGCGGAAGATTTAACATATGAGGAGTTCTGTTAAAATCTTGGATAAAAAGGAGCATATTCTACGCTCGAGGTTATACCTCAAGTCGAAAGTTTTGTGGAGGAACCACGATGTTGAGGAAATGACACGGGAAATTAGAATCAAAATGAAATCAAGGTATCCTTACCTCTTGACATACCAGTGCGTACCCTAATTTGAGGGCAAAATTTCATAAGAAGGGAGGTTGTAAGACCCCAATTTTTTTTTAATAAAGATGATTTTTCTATAAATATCATTTTGAATATTATGGAATGAATTTGATATAATGTTATAGTTGTGGGTAATATTTATAAATTTTGCTAAGTATGCAAGTTGTTATAAAATATTAGATTGGTGGGAAATATTCTTTTTGTCGGGAATATTAAATACAATGGCACAATCATTGGTGGACCCCACATGGAATTATTGTCGGATTGAGAAAATGATAAAATATTTTATAAATAACGGCGGAGGTGTTATTATTAAAAGCTGATGAACTACCATTAGTAAAAGAAATGCGATGTCTGGCGTGGTTGCGTAGTAGCTGCACACGGTATTGATTATTGATGCTTACGTGAAAGTCACTCATTTATACTCTCGATTATTACTACGATAATTGTTTGCATCATATCTCTCGTATTATTGATTCGATTATTGTCACGATATCATCGCATTATATGTTATATTATTAAATCAATAATTGAGACGACAAAGTTATTCATATTATTAAATTGCAATATTTACAATGTCTAGAAGTTACATCGAGGAGAGGTTTGGTCACCTAATTGCGGCGCGATAGGGAGAAATCCTTATTGGAAAGCCCCTCTTTCACAGGAACAACTTTGGTTGCTAAATATTGTGAGTTATAATATTAATGATGAATAAGTTAAGTGTTGATTAAAGATGAATTTGATAGTTTCATTGTGTTGGGATTATTTGTGTTAGTAGAAATCGACATCTATTAGATGATAATTGATGTCTGGGAGGTTATATTGTTCGATCGGTTATTAGGGAAAACTTTTTGTGTGTGATTATTCATTTAGAGTTACTATTCACGAGTTCTTTCATTTATTCATGAGAGTTACTATTCACGAGTTATATTCACGAGTTACTTATTCATATTACTATTCACTCGATTTCTTATTCACTCTAGTATTGTGCATTCGGGTATTTGGGTACAATATTATTCCATGAGGAGATGTGCTAATTTTTGAATAGTTGGTTGAAGTTATATTAGTGAATCAATATATGGATGTTGGTGGAAAGTTATAATAGTGAATCGATATGGATCATTGGTTTAAAGTTTTAATAGTAAATCGGTATGGACCGTTGCTTTAAGTTTTAATAGTAAATCAATCTGAGCAAAAATCTGTTTAAAAGTAAATCAATCTGGATAGTTCGAGAATTAGTTACTATTCATCCATTCTTCTATAAATAGAAGCTCATTCCTTCATTATTTCTTACAATTCACTTGAAACTCTAGAGAGAAAAATTATAGAGAGAAAGAAGAAGAGTATTACTGCTACTTCACTTACTTGATATCCGATGTCTTTTTACTACGGTAAGGGTGTTATTATTTCTTATTCATGAAGAGAACTTACATTATTCCATTCTTTATTATTACATTGGAATAACTTTTGTATGATACTTGGTGAAATCCTTATGTTATTCCATTATTACTACTACTATACTTGGTGAAATCCTTATGTTATTCCATTCTTTATTATTACATTTTGGAATATCACATATCGTTCTTTTGTGGTGAAATCCTTACATTATTCCATTTTATTATTACTTTGGAATGGAATAACTTGTATCTGAACTCCCCTATACTTGGTGAAATTCTTATGTTATTCCATTCTTTATTTATTATTACATTGGAATATCACATGCATGCGTTTTTCACGATGGTGGACACAGTTTATTACATTATTTATTATTACATTGAATATCACATGCGTGCGTTTCTTCTTAGGACTTGGTTCCATATTTATTATTACATTGGAATAACTTTTGCTGTCTTATCTATCACGTGCACGGTGATTTCTTTTGTTATTCCATTTTTTATTATACTCGGTTGGTTAAAGTTTTGACTTCTATACTCCATGAAATTAGTGGAATATCATTGATATTTGCGCTTCATCCGATATCTTTTCATGGAAATATTCTTTTGAGCATTCTTGAATTTTACTCTACAAAAAGTATCATGTTGACAATTTGGGCGTTATTAGTTCTGGATAAACTAATTCTTGAACTTGTTTTATTGAATTCTTATATCATTGTCATCATCCTCATGTTTATATTTTTTTAAGTCATCACATGGCTTTGTAGTGCATAGATGGACTTGGTATGATTATGACCGAGGATTATTCGGTATAATCATGGCCAGTAATGTTACAAATGATGTGGTAAAAGTCCTCGTTGGCCCGTAGTGCATTGATGGACGAGTTGTTGGCATGATCATGACCATTGATGAATACTACGAATATCCTTGGCCCGTAGTGCATGGATAATTTGTGGTCGTGACCTAATGAATATCCTTGGCCGTAGTGCAGGGATGATGTGGATTATTTATTAAGCTGAGTCTCAGCGATAAAAGTGATGAAAAACTTTTTAAATCATAAAAGATAGTAGATTTTATTCTCTACTTGACTCTTTTAATGGATTGCTTATTCATTGCTGATTAAACTTGTTGTCTATTGTATTTTATCGGTTTAACATTGTTGAAGGCTAATGATAATTTATCTGCATTATCTTAGTCATAATATTTCTTCTTGGGCTAGTTGAGCTCACCCTTTCTTTCCTTGTTCTTGAGAAATGAGAGCGTGGCGAGGGACTAGTCGGGGAGCGGGTGTGATGGTCGGATGATAGTATTAGTAGTCCTCACTATTACATTAAATAGTGTGATAATAAATGTAATGAGGACTTATTACGAGAGTGGATATTATCTAGAAGACAATATTTGTATTAAAACTCACGACTTTTGTTGTATATTAAAGATTGTATTTGTATTACGCACCATGTATCTGGCGACCCAAGATGGGTGATGTATATAAAATATTCATTGTTGTCGGGGAATATTCGTTTGGTCGTAGAATATTCTTACTGTTGGGGAATATTCGTACGACGACACAGTCTTGTGTGGGCCCCATAACGGATAGCGATTGGATGAAGAAAATGACAAGTATATGTTTTTATAAATAACGACATAGTTGTTACTGTTAACACTGTTGGAATACCCGGTGATTAAAACACAGTGTTACGCGGTATTAAACCAATTATTGATTCTTAAGTAATAAGGCACTACCCAAAAATTGTTACAGTAATTACTGTTCAATATTTTATTTTATTGATTCAATAATTACTACTTTAATATTTTATATTATTGTTGTTTCAATAATTGTCATTACACAGTATTTTTCATTATCAGATCAATAATTTATATTATTTGAATAATATTATTAGATAGCATTATTGGCAATGTCTAGAAAGTTCTGTCTAAGGAGAGGTTTGGTCACCTAATTACGCGTCAGTAAGAAGAAATCCTTATTGGAAAGCCCCTCTTTCCCCGAGAACTACTCGGTTGTCGATATTGTGATTACGTAATATTATTTGTGAATAATTAATTATTGATTTATATGATAAGAAAAATATTCATTTTATGTGGATATAGATGGAGAAATTTTTTAATGTGACAATTGTTGAAAATTGATATTTTATCTTTTCTAATAAAATAATTCATTTAAATATATTATTATATTATAATAATATAATAATGGTGATATTTTACAATGAATGTTTGATATATGAATAAATGAGGAGAAAGAGTATTTTTATTACAAAAAATGTTCAAAACATGTTAAACATGTTCGTGGGCCCCATTTCTTGACTGAAATTTAATTATAGCTTGTAAAATTGTCCGTATATAGATTTCGGTCAATTTCTGCTTGGAATTTGGAAAAACTTAAAACTACAAAGTTGTAGAGAATTGAATTTCCTATGGAATGGACATAAGATTTGAATTTTTCTGATAAAAGGGCTAATTATTATGAATTATTGAAGTTACGGAATAATTGATTTTTTGGAGTTTTAAATAATTTTAATAAGAAAAATGTTTTTGTGACTTTTGGTGAGGTGTGTGGCTGATGTTGGACCGCAGATGTGTGCGTAGGAAATTTAAGAAAATATATTAATATTTTATTAAATTTTTTGCTTTGGTGTTCTAAGCATTTTCCTATAAATAGGGTTCTTAGGTTAGAATTAAAAATCACACCAGACACTGAAATTTTCTCTCTATATTATCGAGCGTATTCTTGTGAGTTTTTTGATACTTTTAATGTTGCTATACGGTGCAAGTTCCTTTCAGTGTTATATCTGATATTCTAGCCAGAAGTACTATTCTTTTTAGGTAAGGGATGTTATTTTTTTTATAAATGATATTATTTCTTCTAATATCATTATGTCGAAATATTGATATAAATTTTATTGTGGAATTTCTACCTTTTTGTGTCAGGGTTACTATTCATGTATACGACACTATTCACGTATACGGCACTATTCACGAATACGGCACTACTCATAGAAAAATTAAATTTTCGTTCTTTGTCCCAGATGTCTATTTTTGTTACTAACTTTGATTGTATCCATGTTTTGATCATTATTCTTGAATTTTACTCCACTATGGTATATTATGGGGTGTTTCTAAACATGGATAAACCGAAGTACGAATCCTTAATATTTATTCTTTTGTCTCACTGGATTCGTTTTCTTTTAAAAAAAATCATCATCCTAAGTCCTAAATGATGATATAACTGAATATCTTTGGCCTATAGTGCAAAGATAAATGATTTTCTGATGAATATCTTTGTCTCGTAGTGCAAAGATGAACAGGTGTTGAGATGAACATGACCAACTGATGAATATATTTGGCCTGTAGTGCAAAGATGAATATTTGATTTAAGATGTATATTAATTGATGTTACAGGGATAAAATATTGATGATGGACTTTAAAATCATAGAAGATAGTAGATTTCATTCTCTACTTAACTTTTCTAATGAATTATTATTTTCGCTGAGAATATTGATTTAAAACTTATTGTCTAATATATTTTATCAGATTTTTTCCTGTCGAGGACTAACGATAATTTATTCTATATTATCTTAGTCATAGTATTCTTTACTGGGCTAGTTGAGCTCACCCTTTTCCTTTTTGTTCCATTTTTTCTTCTCAGGAAGCGAGAATATAGCGAAGAGTAGTCGGGGTGGAGTGATGTTCCAAGGCAGTTGTTATAGTAGTCCTCACTATTTTGTAAAATAGTGTATCAATAATTGTAATGAGGACTTATTTGAGTGTGGATATTGTCTAGAAGACAATATTTGTATTTAAACTCACAGTTTATGTGTTGTCGTATTTTGGACGACAATTGTATTAATAAAATTGTAGTTGTTTATGTACCATGTGTTTGGTGACTCAGAATGTGTGATGTATACCTATTTTGGGGGCGTCACTGCTCATGGAGGTATAATAATCCCCTAGCTTCTCCCAAGGCAATTCTTTTCCTTATGCCCCAATCCGTAATCGGTTTTGTTTGCTAATTTGAAAACCACATACTAATTCAAGTCAAAATTTATCAATTAAAAAATTAGCATCAATGTTGTTGTTACCTTTGAGACGAGAAGAAGCAACAACGCGCTAGGTGATCATCTCAACTTCGCTTTGGAATTATCTCTCTCCCCACTTGTATTTTACCATCGCTCAAATTTTTTTCAGCCCACAACAATGCCATCTTGAAGAAACCCTTTGTAAACACTTCCAAAACCCTTTTTCCCAATATTTTTTACTACTGAAATTATTGGTTGCAATCAAGTTCCACGAATGGAAACCTCTTTAAATTTCCAAGGGAAACTTCCTCATGATGTCGATCTGAAATTGAAAGACAGACACAAATAGAGTAATTAGTTGCGGAATATACATTTAACCAGTCAAACATCATCAAATTCCACAAACCTTTAACATCAAAAAAATGTCTGCTGGTTATGCTTTCGCCTCCACCACAGAAATAGCCCAAATCCAAAGATGATCAAAGAGATGCACCCGAGATGACTTGAGAGGATGAAGATAATTTTGGGGAAAAATTGGAGTGAAGATACAGAAATGATTTGGGGGAAAGTGGGAGGGTTTTTTTTAAAAAAAACCTCTATACCGACGATTCTGTGCCGACCGTCGCTATAGATACCCTATAGCGACGGTTTAAATCTTCGAACCGTACGCTATATATAAATATTATATGTCAAATTTCTAGTAGTGAAAGATGTGTTAATTTATTAAATAAATTATAATGAGATTATAATTTTGTGGTAATTGATTAAGTGGAGAAGTTATTTAATTAGTTGTATTTAATTTTTATTAATTAAGGTTGGATATGGAAATTCAAATAAATAATGTGGGACTATAAAATATAGTATAAATAATTTATTGAAATAAATTAAAGTAGTTTTGAATGGATTTACCAAACAAAGCTTAAAAATATTAAGTCTTTATTTTAATAGTGTTTTTCCAAACAAAGCCTTATGGCTTTTGAATTAAAAATAAATAAATAAATAAAAATATTAATAAAATATATTAAATTTTATAACGGTAATTAATTATTATAATTATTAGAACGCCGCTTTTAGACGTTTTATTTGGGTTAAGGTCATTTTATTTTACTTTACGTAAAAGAGTTGGCCTAAGCCTGAGAGAAGAGAAGAAAGGGAGAGTTTACAGAGAAAATTTGAGATAGAGTTTGAGAAAGATTTTTGTGATTCCAAGTAATTCTTTGTGTTCTAACAAGAATTATCTGCAAGCAATTGAAGGTATAACTTCCAAAACCTTAATTTTCGTATATGAAAGTTGTGTATTTTGAACTTTGTATTTTCTGTAAATTCAAATTAGATGATTTGTTGGTATACCAACTGATTAATTATGTTTATTAATAAGTTTGTGATGTTAGAATTAGCATCTAGACAGGAATTAGTGTGCTAATTACGTTCAAAAGAAAGAAAATCGTTTGCAGTGCATGTGGTTATATATATGGCTTGTGAATGTGACACCCCCAAATCTAGGTACTTCATTCCCATAAGATTTGGTGTTCACTTTCCATTCATTCATATCTAACTACCCAATTATAATAAAATTAAACCATCAATCTTCCCATAAAAAGGGTTACATCATTAATTCAAAAGTCTCCCAGGTTATCTAACCTTTAACATAAATCAAGTGCAAAAATAAAATAATTACATCACATCATTAAATATAAAATCTATTGTCAGGACAATAAATAAATTATAAATCTTCATCACTTGTTCATTTTCCTTTTTCCCTTTTCCCTTGCTAGTGGTAGGTTCATCAACCTTCTCAACCTTAGCTGCAATAAGTATATATATGCAAGAGTGAGCAAAACAAATGCTCACTTGAAATAGCAATGAATAACAATAGCATAATAGATGCCAATAAATAAGCTCATCAGAGATGAATAATACTCTATCAATGATAATCAAATTGATATCAACATACAAAATGTAACTGAGGGTCACAAAACCACGAACTAAGTCCACGGTTACAAGTAATCTTTCAACTTTAACCTAAACAGTAAAACTGTAAGGACTCCCTTTACTTAGGGTGATCAGCCCTTCATACCATGTATTGTGCACAAACATCTAAACGCATTGTATAACATAACTCCCCTATAATAGGGTTGTTCTTCTCAGTTTTAGAATACAAGTCCGCACCAAAGAAAGTTTGGTTTGGATAAGCTTCAAGGGTAATTTAGAATTTCACGATCATCAACTTAAGGATTAGTTGAATCAACAAGACTTAACAGTACTACGAGTGATCAATAACAATTTAATGTGAAATGACTAAGAATCATAGGTTAACCAACTATACATTAGACTTATGCTTAGAAATAACTAAAAAGCATAAGCATTGAATACAACAATAAACCTTGCTTGAACAATATTAAGCTAAGGCTATGATCTTGTCAAATAAGGAATTGAATTACTTAACATACATTAATTGATAACAAGCTGGAAACAAAGCTTGCTCAACATGATAATAACTTGTGCAAAGAAAATAAAATATGACAGCTCAAAATTAGGAATTAGAGTTCAAGAAGTTGCATTCACTATAAAAGAATGAAACTAAAGAAACTTGCTTAACTATAAAAAAGTTAGAGTAAATCAATAATTATTAGAATTCAAAACTTGCTCGAATAAAGTTAAAATTAGAGCTTGCACAAATAAAGTTTAACAATAAAAGAACTTGCTCAATAAAAGTTTAGAGTAAGGAACTTGTCTCGTGCGTAAGCTATAAATTTACAACTCACGTTCACCTACACATGGTATTAGAATCACAATATCTATTAGATAAACTAATATCTTTCCCAAAATAAAAATCTCTTTTAGATAAACTTGTTACTTTAGTACAAGTTTTACTTTACACCATATGTATTTCAGAAATCTCAGGTGTTAACTTCACTATTCATTGAGTACCTTAAATCCTAGCATATCGCTTTCATAACTTACTAATCTTTTTATAACTTTGAAATTATTAATAACTTGATACAATTCTATTTTAACCTCTTCATTACATGTTTGTCACACTAACATATCATTATACTAAGTTATAATTGGTCCTTAGGTCTGTATAAATAACAAGCATCACTACCTCAGATCAAGGTATGGCACACGATCACCATACATAAGTCTCAGGGCCGGCATGCAGTTGCACCATTTCGCCTTGACACTAAAGTCAATTTGACTGTTGTGCATGACAAAAACTACATAGTCTGTTATCTAGAACTCTGTTAGGCCAACTAACACGAATTTCACCCACAAAATAGTAAATTTAACATATCCAATTAATATAGAACTCATATAAACATGACTCCTCACATATTCACCAACTTAGAATAATTAAACAACACTACAACCAATTTAAATTCTTTAAATTCTTTATTTTATACCAAAAACTCTTTTTTTGACATCCTTCACAAAAATTATCATTGTAATCACAATTATATACCAAATTAACTTATTCAAACTACGTTCTCTTCAGTTCTTACCAAATTAACATATTCAAGGCTCAATTTACAAATTAGTTTACAAATTAACCATCAAATTTGGTACTTTCACAAGCAATATGTATAAACATACACTAAAACCAATTTTCTTTCTTTTTAACGTAATTAGCACACTAATTCTTGTCTAAATGCAAATTCTAACACCTCCATTACTCACAAATGCAATAATTCAGTTGTATAACAACAATTCAAGAAAAATTGGATTCACAGAGAATAGAAATACATGACGTAGAACATACATATATATATATATGATATTAAGGTTATGAAAATATACCTTCGTTAGCTTGATAATCCTTGCTAAAACACATAAATTGCTTAAAAACTCTCAAAAATCCTCCCTCAACACCCGCTCAAATTTCTCTATAATTCTCTTCTTCCTATCTCAGTATAGGCCAACTCTTTTCTCACGTAAAACTAACTAACCCCTTATGCGTAAAGAGAAAAAAAAAACCGATGGCCATTATAATTAGTCATTAATTAACAGTTACAAAAAAATTAAACGTATATCAGTTATAAATATATTTTATTTATTATTTTGATTTATTTTATTTATATTATTTATTATAGTTACATTTCAAAATTCAAAAGCCATAAGGCTTTGTTTGGCAAACACTCTTTTAAAATAAAGACTTAATGTATTTAAGCCTTGTTTGGTTAAATCAATTTAAAACTACTTTAATTTATTTTTATAAATCCTTTACACTATAGTTTATAATCTCATATTATTTATTTGGATCTCCATATCCAACATTAGTTAAATAAACTAATTACAACATACTAAATATAGACATTCGAAATTTTCTGCACACCTGTTATTGACATTGCAGGAGGGTAGATTCATCTTTTCAGACATAACCTTGGAAGACAGCTCACATCCATTCTGGATACTACTGGAAGTTCAGTTTCAACCCCGACCACACACCGGGAGTATCAGTCTCAACCCTGGAACACACACCGGGAACATCATTTCCAACCTCGGAGATAACCTTGAGTTTCATCCTTGGCGATAACTCTGGAAATGCTTGTTTCAAATGCATGCTATCAGCTTCAATCAGACCTCCCACCGAGGCACTCATACCTCAAACCCGGAGCTAACACCGGGCAGACAGGAACACTTGCAGATAACCTTACAGCATTCAACACTTGCAGCAGTCCAATCTCAGATGTAACCCTGAGCAACGTCTACTTTCAACAAAATACGGCGATAACCCCGGTGAGGAGTCACACGTCATCTTGCTACCTCAACACCTACGCGTCGTCTCAACACTTCATACATACATACATACAACAATGTCCTACAAGAACCAAGGAGTTCTAATCCCGAGTGACTATTATGCGTGGCAGTACACCGGATAGAATTTGAAGCTTAAAGACCATGGGCATGGTCCCCTCTTCCTGACTTTGTACAACCTCTAATCTATGTCATTGCGTAACTCTCGACACAAGCAGCCCGAAGAAGGTTATATATACCTCGTTCAGATGCTCGGATTGAAGTTCTGCAAGTTCGAGCAGACATTACAGTGCACGAGTGCACGTACTTCAAGACAACAGGACCCGCAAAACTCGGGGCACCCCGGGTAGCCGCAGGTGTGAGACCCCAGATTTTATCAATAAAGATTTAAATTTTGTCGAAATAATTTTTAATATTATGGTGTGAATTTGAGATAATATTATAGTTGTGGGTAGTATTTATAAATTTTGCAAAAAGTATGCAAGTGGTTATATTATATTCGATTGGTCGGGAATATTCGGTTTAGCGGGAATATTCGCATAAACTACTCAATCATTGGTGTGACCCCACAATGTAATTATTATCGGATTGAGAAAACGAAAAAATATTTTATTGAAATAACTATGGCGAGAAGTTTTACCGTTGATCTTTGTTGAATTACTCGGTAGTAAAAAATACGATGTCGTGTGTGTGGTTGCATAATAGCACACGGTATTGATTATTGATGCTTATGTGAGAAGTCACTCGGTTTGATTCCATTATATTTTATAAATAGAATATATTATATTTTAGTATGCATAGTGTTTTGCATAGTGTTGCATAGTGTTTGCATAGTAAAATGTTTTTATATAAATAGAATATATGATATTTTATTTAAAAGATTTTGCTTTAAATATGGACCGTCGATTAAAGTAAATCAATGCAGACCGCTCATGGATTAATTACTATGCATTCTATTTTCCTATAAATAGAAGCTCATTCCTTCATTATTTTTTTACTTAATTCACCGAAACTCTAGAGAGAAAATTATAGAGAAAGCTATAGAGAGAAAATCTATAGAGAGAAAGAAGAAGAGTATTCGGTACTTCACTACTTTGATATCCATTGTCTTTTACTAGTAAGGGATATTATTCTTTTGTATTCAAAAGAGAACTTACATTATTCCATTTCTTCATTGTTACATTGGAATAACTCAGATACGCGAATACCCTATACTTGGTGACATTCTTCTATTATTCTCATCTTTATTATTCCGTTAGAATATCCTCATCAGGCTTTTACGCCTCTGACTGGTTCCGCTCTTTATTATTCTGCTTTTATTATTCTCATTAGAATATCACATCGTGTGTTTTACACCTTGACTGGTTCCATCTTTATTATTATTCGTATTTATTATTACTGTTGGAATAACTCCTTTTATCTTGATCTAAGTACCGCATGCATGGTGATTTCTCATTGTTATTCCATTCTTTATTATTCTCATTGGAACATCCCGCTTGCAGAATTTCACCGACTCGGTTCCGTTATTATTATTCTGTTGGAATAACCTCGCTTATGCATCTGCAATCTTACGCGTGCGTGGTGATTTTTTTTGTTATTCCATTCGTTATTATACTCAGTTGGTTGAAATTTTGACTTTTATACTCCATGAAATTAGTGAAATATCCTTGATATTTGCGCTTCATCCAGTATTTTTCATGGAAATATTCTTCTGAGCATTTTTGAATTTTACTCTACAAAGTAGTATCATGTTGACAATTTGGACATTAATAATTCCTGGATAAAATAATTCTTGAACTTGTTTTTATTGAATTCTTATATCATTTTCATCATCCTCATGTTTATATTATGTTGAAAGTCATCTTTGGCTTACGTGCATAGATGGACTTAGTATGATTATGACCAGGAATCATTCGGTATAATCATGACCTGTTATAAATGATGTGATAAAAGTCCTCAGTGGCCTATAAAGCATTGATGAATAGTTTTTGGTATGATTATGACCAGGGTTTATTCGGTATAGTCATGACCATTGATGATTTAATGAAAATTCTTGACCGTGGTACAGGGATGATTAGATGTGGTGGAATATTTATTAAAGCCGAGTCTCAGCTATAACAGTGATGAAAAACCTTTTAAATCATAAAAGATAGTAGATTTTATTTTCTACTTGACTCTTTTAATGGATTCTTTGGTTCATCGTAGTTAAACTTGATGTTCATTATATCTTATCGGGTTTAACACTCGTTTGTAGGCTAATGATAATTTATTCTCGCATTATCTTAGTCATAATATTTCTTCTTGAGCTAGTTGAGCTCACCCTTTCTTTCACCGTTCTCTTGAGAAATGAGAATATAGGCCGACGACGAGTCTGGGAACGGAGTAATGGTCAGAGAGGATAGCATTAGTAGTCCTCACTATTCTGTGTGAAATAGTGTGATAATAATTGTAATGAGGACTCCTTTTGAGTTTGTATAATATCTAGTAGACAATATTTGTATTCAAACTCACAGTTTATGTCATATTGTACACGACAGTTACATTAGTAAGTTGTATTTAAATTCTGTACCATGTATCTGACTACCCAAGATGGGTGATGTATTCCTAATTTTGGGGGCGTCACAGCAGGTGCATCTTCGGCTGCCGCAGGTACACCTGTGTCTCCCCCCTCTATAAATAGAGGGCTTGGGGTAGCCATTTTAAAAAAGAAAAAGGCGAGGAATCCCTGTCCAATTATCTTTGTACACACCCATATTCAGTGCTTGATCTTTTTAAACACTTGTTAGCTCACATATAGCTATACATTTACCGGCGGGAGCTGAGTGTTTATCCATATAGTGTCATAGAAGTCTGCATTGGCAGCCCACTATAAGCCTTCTCACACTCTATAAAGCCTTTCTCTTCATCTTTGTACACATTGAGAGTCGTGTGGTATGCGTATACCCGGACTTCGGTCCGTGGCTTTCATTTATGTCTGTATATATATACTTATATATGTATATATTTATATATGGACTAACATTATCGAGTTATGCCTCGATTGAGCCTAGACTTATGTCTGGAGCGTTTACTTGCTTTAATATATATATATATATATATATATATATATATAGTTAATTATTGTCGGACATATCCGATGAGCCTGAATTTTATATCCAGTGCGTTTACTGATTTTATATATATATATATATATATATATATATATATATATATTATATTTCTAACACAGGAGTTTACTTTGTGGCGGTTGATCGCTTTTACAGCTTTATTTACATTTTGTCCCGCCTGGAGTTTACTTCGTGGCGGCATTTACTGCTTTATTTAAATTTCTGATCCGCCATGGAGTTGCTTCGTGGTGGTTGATCATGTCTGTATATATATATTTATAGCTTTTATATATATATATAACTGCTTACTGCTTTCCATATAAACTGCAGTATCATGTGAGCCTAGGAATCATGTGATCACAGATTCATCCATCAATCTAGATTCTTGTTCTCGTGATGGACTTTTTTCAATTGTATGGTGACTTGTACATTATTAACAGTGTACAAATTTCCTTGGATGGTTGTCATGCCCATGAAGAGTTTGGCACTACTGTATATTATTTTCTCGAAGATGCCTCGCATCTCGAAAATAAAAGCAAACAAGCTGAACATTTTAATAATAAAATGGAAGTATGAAAAGGTCTCAATTCCTATTGAGCACATGGTTTGAAAAACCTCTTTTTATAAAACTCCATTGCTATATCTTGCTTAAAATTGAATTTTTCTATAAATTCAAACCCTGTGTATATATAGGTATAACTAACGAGGCCTCGCACTACTTTCTTGTAAAACCCCAAATTTTACGAATAAAGATTTAATTTTCTCGAAATATTTTTTTTGCATATTATGGTGTGGATTTGAGATAATGTTATAGTTGTGGGTAGTATTTATAAATTTTGCAAAACATATGCAAATAAATAACGTTATATAATATTCGACCGATTGGTTGGGACTCCAAATATTCTTTTTTATTATTACAATATCAAATTATTATATGCTTATGTGTGAATGCTTGATTTACATTTATGATGAATGTCATTAATTGGACCCGCTAAATATCTCAGAAACCCCAAATTTTATTGTTAAAATTTAATTTTCTCGAAATATTTTTTGAATAAAATGGTGTATTTTAATGTTATAGTTGTGGGTAGTATTTATAAATTTTACAAAGTTTACAAGTTGTTTATAATATTCAATAAAAGCTATTCTTTTATCTGGGAATACTCGATAGTACAAATTGAAATGCGATGTCTGGCATTATCATTTCTTGAAAAACGTAGTATTTTTATGAAAATAACGATGGAAGTTTTACCGTATTGATACTTACGTGAGAAATCACTGTGGCGTGGTTGCACATTGTTCAATTATTATGCTTTACGTGAAGTCACTCGGTTTTGTTCAATTATTGCTATAGTAATTGCATATAGTATCTCACGTTATTTGATTCAATTATTGTCAATATTTTATATATTATTAAATCAATAATTGAGACGACGAAGTTATTAATATTATTATTTGTAATATTAATGATGTCTAGAAGTTACGCGAGGAGAGGTTTGGTCACATAATTGCATGTTAATAGGGAGAAATCCTTATTGGAAAGCCCCTCTTTCTCTGGGAGCGACACAGTCGATTAATATTGTGAATTATAATAATGATGATAAATGTTGTTAATTATATTGAGGTGTCTTTTTATGAAGTCACGGTTTAAGTTTATATATATATATAAATTTTTTTTATTAGTATTATTAATATAATAAATGCAAAAAAAGCTTTTTTATATAAAACAGAATACTTTTATAAAGTTATTTGTTTTATTAGACAATAATTAGAATATAATATATTTTATTATGTATAGTGTTTTTTCATAGTAAAATCTTTTATATAAAACAGAATACTTTTATAAAGTTATTTGTTTTATTAGAAAATAATTAGAATATAATATATTTTATTATGCGTAGTGTTTTGCATAGTGCTGCGTAGTGTTTGCATAGTAAAATCTTTTATATAAAAAAGAGAATACTTTTATAAAGTTAATTATTTTATTTGATTTTAAATAATATATATATATATATATATATATTATTATTATATAGTATATCCTTTCTATTTTCCTATAAATAGAATGCTTAGTTAAAATTGAAATCACCGGAAGTTTGAGAATTCTTCTTACATAATCTTGAAGTATTTCTTTAGAGTTTAAGAAGCTTTGGCGAAGCGTAGTTTTCTTCAGTTTTCTTCAAGTATATTCCTCCCTTCTCTTCTTTACAGGTCGGGAGTACTCTTCTTTATAAGGTAAGGGGTATTATTTCTTTCATATTCATGAAGAGAACTTACATTATTCCATTCTTTATTATTACATTGGAATAACTTTTGTCTATCTAATCTGCACCGCATACATGGTGAAATTCTTACATTATTCCATTCTTTATTATTATGTTGGAATAACATTATCTATCAAAGTACTGCATACATGGTGAAATTCTTACATTATTCCATTCTTTATCATTACATTGGAATATCTTGTATGCGTTTACGCATGACTTTGTTCAATTATTTATTATTCTATTGGAATAACTTTTATGCATGTGGTCTATCGCGTGCATGGTGATTTCTGTTGTTATTCCATTCTTTATTATTTTGTTAGAATATCACATGCGTGCGAATTTACGCTTGACTGGTTTCCATTTCTTTATTATTCTCATTGAATATCATATGCATGCGTTTATGCATGATCTGTTCCATTATTTATTATTACATTTGGGAATAACACATGCATGCGATCTATCGCATGCATGGTGAATCATACATTATTCCATTCTTTATTATTACATTGGAATAACTTTTATGCGTGTGGATTACCACATGCATGGTGAATGATCCTTTCTATTCATTTCTTATTAAATTATGGAAATGATCTGGCTACGAAGATTACCGCATGGCGGGCGAAAATCCATTTACAGTTTCATATATTCTATTATACACAGTTGGTTAAAGCTTTGGCTTCTATATTCCTTGAAATTAGTGGAATATCCTGGATATTTGTGTTTCATCCAGTATCTTTTCTTGGAAATATTCTTCTGAGCATTCTTGAATTTTTCTCCACAAAGCAGTATCATGTTGACAATTTGGACATTATTGAGTTCATGATAAATTAACTTATAAATTTTTAAAATTTATTCTTGAACTTGTTTTATTGAATTATTATGTCATTGTCATGATGAGTTATGTTGGTTATTATGTGAAAACATGAAAGTTTCTTAGAAATCACAAAGGGTTGAAAGTCAGATTTTTGTGAAAATAGAATATGAAATTCAATTAACCATATCTCCTATTATATTTCAAATTTTTGAGTGTGGTCAAGTTCTAGAGTTAGATCTATGAGTTTTCTAACTTATCCAAGTGAAATCACTAGAAAAGGTGTTGTAGATTTTCGTGTGGACTGATTTTAGTAAAGGAGTCAAAAACTGCAAAGTACCAAAAAAGGCTACTGTCCAGAAATTTAAAAGGGCATTTTAGGCCACTTAATTTGTGAGAAAACTTCTGGCCTTTTGGGACATGGAAATATATGGTATAAAGTACCTCCTGTCCAAAAATGAGTTCATTCCGACTTAAAATGAGCAAGTTATGACTATTTCAATATTTAGGTTTTTTCGATGAAAAACGCTATAACCGGAGTTCTATAACTCCTATGACCATGAAATTTAAACTAGAATCTCACGTTAACATGTGTAAGATCCTGCTAAAATTTGGAAATTTCTGGAGTTAAACTTGAGGTAGCTAATTTCTTAAGAAAATAATTAGAAATTGATTTTTGAAAAATACTTAAGGGAGTTGAAAAATTATAAAAAAATACTTGTTGTGTATGAAATATATGTATATATGTTTGGGCAAAGGATAGAAAAATAATAAGTTGATTTGGTAATTTTTCATGAAAATGGTTTAATTCTGAACATATAAGTTAAATATGTTATGTGAAGTTGAAAAATTAGTAAATAGGATTTTATGGCTTGGGAATCCTATATAGGGTATATCTGATTTTTGATAAGGGATTTGATCATTGGTGATGAAATCTTATGAGTATAGCATTTTGAATGATTAAATGCATTATTTGGTAAAGTATAAACAATTGAAATAAATTGTTTATAAGTTTAAGAAGTGATTAAAATATTGTTATATATTAATAATATTAGATTATGAGTTTATTAAGTGATTGATAATATTTGGATAAATTTAAAGTCTTTAATATTTATCCTTGTTTTCGTTGATTAATGCTTATATCATTGTCATCATTCTCATGTTTATATTGTGATAAAAGTCATCTTTGGCTTACGTGCATAGATGGACTTGGTGTGATTATGACCGAGGATTATTCGGTATAGTCATGGCCAAGTAATGTGACGGATGATGTGGTAAAAATCCTCGGTGGCACATAATGCGTTGATGGGCGATTTTTTGGTATGATTATGACCGAGGATTATTCGGTATAGTCATGACCATTGATGATTTAATGAATATCCTTGGCCGTAGTGCGGGGATGATTCGATGATGTGGTTTATTTATTAAAATTTGAGTCTCGTGATTAAGTTGATGAAAAACTTTTTAAATCATAGAAGATAGTAGATTTTATTCTCTACTTGACTCTTTTAATGGATTGCTTGTTCATTGCTAGCTTAAACTTGATGTCTTTTGTATTTTATCGGTTTAACATTGTTGAAGGCTAATGATAATTTATTACGCATTATCTTAGTCATAATATTTCTTCTTGGGCTAGTTGAGCTCACCCTTTCTTTCAATTGTTCTCTTGAGGAAATGAGAATATAGCTTGGGATGAGTAGTCGGGGAATGGGTGGCGATGTCAGGATGATAGCATTAGTAGTCCTCACTATTACATTAAATAGTGTGACAATAAATGTAATGAGGACTCCTTTGAGTGTGGATATTGTCTAGATGACAATATTCTTATTAAAACTCTTAGCTATGTTTTGTCATATTTTTTACCCGACGTTTGTATAATTAAGTTGTATTTGTATTTTGTACCATGTATCTGGCGACTCAAGATGGGTGATGTATACCTATTTTTGGGGCATCACAATTGGTATCAAAGCTTAGGGATATGATCCTGGGTGAGATGTGAGACAAGAACTAGGAGGGAGAGCGAAATTCCTTATTAGTATGACCTACCTAAATTTATTTGGTATTTAATTGGTCGGTCAGAGTATAGGGATAATATGTGATATGTTAATTAACCCTTGTTTTGTGATAGTGTTTGAAAATGGCATCTGAAAATGTTGAGATAAGCAATGGAGCAAAATAATATGACCGTATCATAGTACGAGGCTAAGTTTGCGGAGTTATCCCAGTTTGCATCCCATTTGGTTGATAATGAGGAGCGAATGACGCGGATGTTTCTAAGAGGTTTGAAACCTGAGATACGTCAATACCTTATCTCTCATAAACTTTTTTTATATTCAAATGTTGTGAATATGGCTCAGTTATTGGAGCGCGATAATGAGTCAGCACAACCAAAAGGTAACGACCAACAACACGATAATAATTGTACCGGTGGCAACGACCATCGGAACAATGATAACCATCGTGGGGGAAATTATTATGCCAAGAATGGTGACCATTTCGGTGGTAATCATGGCCAAGATAATAGAGGAGGAAATTTCAAGAATAAAAGGTCCAATAATGATGGAAAGACAGCAGCACCAACACCCGTTTCAAAGGAAGGAGAACGACAGTCGGTCGTATGTTTTAAATGCGGAGGGGAGGGACATATCAGTCCAAACTGCGTGATGCAGTCTAAAGCATATTACAATTATGGAAAAGAAGGTCATCTAGCCCAATTTTGTCGTGCACCAAAGTCAAATCCAACTGGGACGGTGGCACCAAAGGCGGATACGGACAAAACAAAGTCGGTGGTTTCAGGAAGAGCATTTTTCGTGACTTCTCAAAAAGAGAGTAACCCGAACGAAGTTAGCACGAGTTAGTTAATTATAAATTTTTGCGAAGTCTATAACTTATTAGATACCGGTTCTACCCATTCTTTTATCTCTCTTGCTTGTGTTCAACGTTTAAATTTGACCCCAGAGAAGTTAGACTTTGACTTATCGGTTGAAGCTCCGTTAGGAGAAACCTTCATTACATGTGTTATCCAAGTCTTGGATGAGAGTCACGATTTTTGAATGATATTTCTATTGTTAATAAATTTCTGACGTATTCTTGAAGACTTCTTAGCCTACCCCTAGGCGTGAAATCGAATTTTGTATTGACCCCGATCTGAAACCCATTTCTAAAACCCTCAAATATTTTTCTTCACCCAAAAGCGAGCGTATAATGCGCCAAAAGCGTTGGCTCATTTGTTGAAGATTACGATCATACCATTCAATATCATTGTGGAAGAAGAGAGCGTGGTAGTTAGCGTGTTGAGTAGAAGATCGTATGCGTGATTTACAAGTGCGATGTTGTTAACAAAAACCCATTTCGTGAAGATAACTTGAATATGAAGATAAAGTTAAAAACTTTAGTCGATAATGTTAAGATAACTAAAATATGAGTAGAATCGACTTTGAATCGAAGAAGAAAAGGTTCAAGAGGCGTTATTTTAAATGTGAAGAAGAAGGTTGAAGAAAATATCAACCCTCGATTTAATTGGCCCATTTGAAATCCTCGATCGAGTAGGAAGCGTGGCTATAGACTCGTTTTTTTGCCAAATATGTTGCGTGTTCATAATGTTTTTCACGTATCGATGTTATGTAAATATGTGGATGACTCGAACCATATTATTAAATTAGAACTAGAGCGAGATAGCGGAAGATTTAACGTATGAGGAAATATGTGTTAAAATCTTGAAAAAGAAGGATTGTAATATACACTCAAAGGTTATACCTCAAGAGTTTGAATTTGAAATGAAGTCAAGGTATCCTCACCTCTTCGGCATACCAGGTACGTACATAAATTTCGAGGGCAAAATTTCATAAGGAGGGGAGATTGTAAAACCCCAAATTTTACGAATAAAGATTTAATTTTCTCGAAATATTTTTTTGAATATTATGGTGTGGATTTGAGATAATGTTATAGTTGTGGGTAATATTTATAAATTTTGCAAAGTATTCAAGTTGTTATATAATATTCGATTAATTAGGAATATTATTTTTTTGTCGGGGAATATCCGTGCGACAATACAATCATTAGTGGACCCCTGATGGAATTATTATCGGATTGAAAAAACATGACAAAAATATTTTATATGAAAATAACGGCGAAAAGTTTCTCGTTAAAACTGTTGAACTACTTTCGGTAGTAAAAAGTACGATGTCTGGCGTGGTTGCATAGTAGCACACGGTATTGATTATTGATGCTTACGTGAGAAGTCACTCGGTTTTGTTCAATTATTGCTACGATAATTGTTGCATAGTATCTCCGTTATTTGATTCAATTATTGTCGATATTTATATATTATTAAATCATTAATTGAGATAACGAAGTTATTAATATTATTATTTGCAATATTAATGATGTCTAGAAGTTACGCGAGGAGAGGTTTGGTCACCTAATTGCATGCATGATAGGGAGAAATCCTTATTGGAAAGCCCTCTTTTTCTTGAGGAGCGACACAGTCGATTAATATTGTGAATTATAATAATGATGATAAATGTTGTTAATTATATTGAGGTGTGTCTTTTTATGAAGTCGAAGTTATTATATATATATATATATATATATATATAATTTTTTTTTTATTAGTATTATTAATGTAATAAAAGCAGAAAAGCTTTTATATAAAGCGAGAATACTTTTATAAAGTTATTTGTTTTATTAGATAATAATTAGAATATAATATATTTTATTATGCATAGTGTTTTTTATAGTAAAATCTTTTTATATAAAATGAATACTTTTATAAAGTTATTTATTTTATTAGACAATAATTAGAATATAATATATTTTATTATGCATAGTATTTGCATAGTGCTGCGTAGTGTTTTGTATAGTAAATTTTTTTATATAAAATAGAATACTTTTATAAAGTTATTTATTTTATTAGATTTTAAATAGAATATATATATTTTATATTATATTTTTTTTTTATTAAAATCTTTTATATAAAAATTTTACTTTTATAAAGTTAATTATTTTATTAGAATTTTAATCACAATATATATATATATATATATATTATCATATAAGTATCCATTCTCTTTTCCTATAAATAGGATGCTTAGTTAGAATTGAAATCACACCGAAGTTCGAGAATTTCTCTTCTATAATCTTGATCCTTTCTTTAGAGTTTAAGAAAGCTTTGAAGCGTCTATAATGTTTTTTTTCAAGTATATTCTTCATATTATTTGTTATACTTTTCTTATAAGGAAAAGGGTATTATTTCTTTCATATTCATGAAGAGAACTTACATTATTCCATTCTTTATTATTATACATTGGAATAACTTTGTATATCTGAACCACCGTATACATGGTGAAATTCTTACATTATTCCATTCTTTATTATTATGTTGGAATAACTTTGTCATGCAAAATACCGCATACATGGTGAAATTCTTATGTTATTCCATTCTTTATCATTTTGTTGGAATATCATGTCTGTGCGTTTACGCATGACATGGTTCCATTATTTATTATTCTGTTGGAATAACCTGTCTGTGCGGTCTATCACATGCATGGTGATTTATGTTGTTATTCCATTCTTTATTATTTTGTTTGAATATCCTGTCGGTGCGAATTTGGCCTAACTTGGTTCCGTTCTTTATTATTACATCGAATATCATATACATGCGTTTACGCACGACTGAATTCCATTATTTATTATTACATTGGGAATAACATTATGCATGCGATCTATCGCATGCATGGTGAATCTTACATTATTCCATTCTTTATTATTACATTGGAATAACTTTTATCGCGTGGATTACCACATGCATGGTGAATGATCCTTTCTATTCATTTCTTATTAAATTATGAAAATGATCTAGCTACGAGGATTACCGCATGGCGGGCGAAAATCCATTTGCAATTTCATATATTCTATTATACACAGTTGGTTAAAGCTTTGGCTTCTATATTCCTTGAAATTAGTGGAATATTCTGGATATTTGCATTTCATCCAGTATCTTTTCTTGGAAATATTCTTCTGAGCATTCTTGAATTTTTCTCTACAAAGCAGTATCATGTTGACAATTTGGACATTATTGAGTTCAGGATAAATTAACTTATAAATCTTTAAAATTTATTCTTGAACTTGTTTTATTAAATTATTATGTCATTGTCATGATGAGTTATGTTGGTTATTATGTGAAAACATGAAAGTTTCTTAGAAATCACAAAGGGTTGAAAATCAGATTTTGGTGAAAATGGAATATGAAAATTCAATTTACCATATCTCCTATTATATTTCGAATTTTTGAGCGTGGTCAAGTTCTAGAGTTAGATAAATGAGTTTTCTAACTTATCCAAGTGGAATCACTTGGAAAAGGTGTTGTAGATTTTCGTGTGGACTGATTTTAGCAAAAAGAGTCAAAAAAGCAAAAAGTACCAAAAAAATTAATATCCGAGAAATTTAAAAGGGCATTTTTGGCCACTTAATTTGTGAGAAAAAATTTGGCCTTTTGGGACATGGAAAATATATGGTATAAAAGTACCTCTGTCCAAAAATGAGTTCATTCCGAGAGCTTAAAATGAGCAAGTTATGACTATTTCAATATTTAGGTTTTTTCGATGAAAAAATATATAACCGAGTTCTATAACTCTCAGATGACCATGAAATTTAAACTAAAAGCTCACGTTAACATGTGTAAGATCCTGCTAAGATTTGGAAATTTACGGAGTTAAACTTGAGGTAGCTAATTTCTTAAGGAATTAATTAGAAATTGATTTTTGAAAAATACTTAAGGGAGTTGAAAAATTATAAAAAAAATACTTGTTGTGTATGAAATATATATATATATATTTGGGCAAAGGATAGAAAAATAATAAGTTGATTTGGTAATTTTTCATGAAAATGATTTAATTCTGAACATATGAGTTAAATATGTTATGTGAAGTTGAAAAATTAGTAAATAGGATTTTATGGCTTGGGAATCCTATATAGGGTATATCTGATTTTTGATAAGGGATTTGATCATTGGTGATGAAATCTTATGAGTATAGCATTTTGAATGATTAAATGCATTATTTGGTAAAAGTATAAACAATTGAAATAAATTGTTTATAAGTTTAAGAAGTGATTAAAATATTGTTATAATATTAATAATATTAGATTATGAGTTTATTAAGTGATTGATAATATTTGGATAAATTTAAAGTCTTTAATATTTATCCTTGTTTTCGTTTGATTAATGCTTATATCATTGTCATCATTCTCATGTTTATATTGTGATAAAAGTCATCTTTGGCTTACGTGCATAGATGGACTTGGTGTGATTATGACCAGGGATTATTCGGTATAATCATGACCGTAATGTGACGGATGATGTGGTAAAAATCCTCGGTGGCACATAGTGCATTGATGGGCGATTTTGGTATGATTATGACCGAGGATTATTCGGTATAATCATGACCATTGATGATTTAATGAATATCCTTGGCCCGTAGTGCAGGGATGATTCGATGATGTGGTTTATTTATTAAGCTGAGTCTCAGCGATTAAGTTGATGAAAAACTTTTTAAATCATAGAAGATAGTAGATTTTATTCTCTACTTGACTCCTTTAATGGATTGCTTGTTCCGCTGCGGTTAAACTTGATGTCTTTTGTATTTTATCAGTTTAACATTATTGAAGGCTAATGATAATTTATTCTACATTGTCTTAGTCATAATATTTCTTACTGGGCTAGTTGAGCTCACCCTTTCTTTCACTGTTCTCTTCAGGAAATGAGAATATAGCTGGGATGAGTCGGGGAACGGTGTGACGGTCCAGATGATAGCATTAGTAGTCCTTACTATTCTGTTAAATATTGTGACAATAAATGTAATGAGGACTCCTTTGAGTGTGGATATTGTCTAGATGACAATATTCTTATTAAAATTCTCAGCTATGTTCTGTCGTATTTTTACACGACGTTTGTATAATTAAGTGGTATTTGTATTTTGTACCATGTATCTGGCGACTCAAGATGGGTGATGTATACCTATTTTTGGGGGCGTCACAATATCTATCTGTGATATTAGTGTTTTGCACATGTCATCATTTTGCATAATCGGTGAGACACATTGTATATGAATGTATGTTGTGTGGTCCCTCCACCAGGAGGCTATCCTGTCTGTGTTTAATTACTGGACTCATAGGAAGACTAATTCCAACGAGGCTCAGGAAAGGCACCACCTAGATTCGCTCCAATTGAAAGATCGGATTAACTTCCCGTCAAGTAGATTGCGATGATCTGGGAACCTTCATGCCAAAAAGCCGCAAGAGTAACCCTAAGATAGGTTAACCTCTGATAAACCAAACGCGGAGGAAAGTCTCTTCATGCTTTCCATTTTCAATTACTTGTAAAAGCATTTACTTGTAATTTTATTCCACGATCATCTATATGTAATGGAAAATATGAAGGATATTTGTGCATACATGACATGTTATCAATTAACAACCGTTTTTGCAGGACCATATTCCTAAAACGGGCACATCATGATAACATTTATATTATCCCTAAGACTAAACTATATAAGTTTTTTGTAGGGAAGCAATTGGGCCTGTTACCCGCTCAAAATCCAAAAAGGCCACGAGCCTACAGCCAATCATGTCTTCTTCTAACTAGTCTAATACTGTTTCCCGAGAAGAATTTAATGGATTGAGTAAACAAATTACAGATTTGGTTGTTCTGCTGAAAGAATTGCATCAATCTGCTTAGGGTACGAAGATGCCTACACATACAGAATCCTCTTCACAAGGAGGAGCTCAAGGTTTGGAAAAAACAATTCCATAACCTCAGTTGGATACGACCAACAAAGACCCTGAAAACACCCATCTCAAAAGAGATCCAGACACCGGTGACATCAGGAAGAAGGTCCTCCAAATGGAGGAAACTATCCGTGTTCTCAAAGGGATTGGAACACATGGAAGTGTTTCATATATGTTTGACCTTTGCATATTTCACGGGTTCATTATCCAGAGAAATTCAAAACCCCTGATTTTGAAAAATATGACCGATTAGGGGATCCTTATACACATTTGAAAGTGTTCATTGGAGAACTTGGATCTTATGCGGAAAATGAGAAGCTCAAAATGTAGTTGTTCCAAAAGAGTCTGACTGGAGAAGTCCGTTCATGGTATACCAGATTAGACAACTCAAAGATCCATAGCTGGGAAGAGCTAGCTCACGCCTTCCTCACTCAATACAGTTTTCAATCTCAGATGGCTCCTGACCGGTACCAAATTACCAAAGTCAAGAAACAGTCTAATGAGTTATTCAGAGAGTATGCTCAAAGGTGGAGGTGCCTTGCTGCTCAAGTTATTCCTTCAATGACAGAATCAGAAATGGTCATGACTTTCATAGATATACAGGAAGCTCCTTTTTATGAGAGAGTTTTAGCCGGTATCGGCAAACCATTCTATGAAATGATTAAAACGGAGAAATGGCTGAGATGGGATTGAAGTCTGGTAAGATTCAAGACCTAGCTGCTCTTAAAGCAGTTGCTGAGCACATCCAATCTAGATCTTATGGAAACAACCCCCGGAGGGTCCATAAAAAGAAAGAGGAGGATGTTTCCTTGATACTACAAGGACAGAAAGGCAGTCAGAACATGCCTATACAGAGGAGAAACTACTCCCCTTTCCAAGCAAAGTCTTCAAACCCTCCATTGCCTAAAAGTTGAGAAGTAAAGCATCCTCGAACGTTCACACCCTTAGGGGACTCGCTCGAGAATATTCTGGCTCTTCTGACTACTTAGAAGAAAATTACACGTCTTCTTCCACCAGCCAACCCTAATGGGAGGGGTTTTAATGCTATTCAGAAGTGTGTTTATCATGCCGGAGCACCTGGACATGATACTCAAGAATGTTGGGCCTTGAAACATAAGATCCAAGATTTAATAGACAACGGTGAGATCGTGGTCACCAAACCAGATCAACCTCATGTGCAAGACAACCCTCTTCCTCAACACAAAGAAGAAGAGGTTAACATGATCAGTTGGAGCACTGGATAGAGTTCCAATTTTAACAACAAATCATCCCCGACCCTCAAAGATGGCGTTGACAAATGGGATTATGCAAATTTCTAGTTTACCATGGAACGAAAGATGAAAGCTCTTTGTAAACAAATTGAGCAATTGGCAGAACTGGTGACCCACCAGCATCAAGTCACACGCCAATTAATCAGGCAAGAGCATGCCTATCTCCTTCCATTTGTTAAGAATGCTCCACCTTCAGAAAGCGAAGCTATGGAGGATAAGGTTGCAAAGAGAGCAAATGCTAAAGCCCGTCGGGATTTTGCCAATCAGAGGGAATTTACCTATTTGGGCCAATCTATGGAGGAAATATTTCAAATGTTGATCAATGAAGGAAGAATTACATCCCTTCTACCTCCCATCAATCCTTGTGCAGGACGGTTTAACACCAATGGAGTGTGACAATATCATTCCTATTCTCGCGATCACAACACAGACGAATGCTGGGCACTCCGCCATCTCATTCAAAATCTTATTGATAGCGGTCCTGTAAATGGTAGACGATGACACTGTGCAACTTGAGGGTGGAAGTACATGTCCTACCAAATGGAAGGGATCAGTAGCAATTATATCCGACGAGGATTATGAAACTGTCAAAGCATTTCCCATACAAGCAATTCAACTCAAAGGAGCTGACAATCCTTTGAAAGTGGCCGCACTAGAGCCAATTTCTTTACCTTTCAGACCACAATATCCTGTTTTCAGCTTACACAAAGTTCCATGGAATTATGGACAAGCTGAAGGATCTACGTCTCATATTACTGCTACAGTGTCGAAGGAAAATCCATTGTATCTTCATCAGAGGGTGATAAAGCCTACTCTCAGAGCAAAGGGGAAGATTCACATGGAGAAGATTGAAAAATTCCTCCGCACTATGGGCCATAATGAAGCAAAGATGGTTTTAAGCTTAAAAGAAGCTCCACATCAGATATCAATACTGGACTTGGTTTTCTCTTCCGAGGATCACCAAAAGATTTTATTGAAGGTTTTGGAAGAAGCCTACTTACCAAAATCAGTGGATGTGGAAAAATTTTAACATATGGTTGATCACATTTTCAACAACAATGTGATATCCTTCACTGATGACGACATACCTCACGAAGGGACTGGTCATTGCAAGTCATTGCACATTGCAGTTTTGTCTTCCGGGTATATGCTAGTTGGAGTTTTGATAGATGGAGGTTTGTCTCTAAATATCTGTCCTTATGCCACCTTGGTGAAGATGAATATCAATCTCAAACGAATCCAAAGCAGCCATACGGTTATCAAAGCTTTTGATGGATCCCGACGAAATTCCGTCGAAAAGATTGAGCTGCCAATTGAGATTGGTCCAAATACATTCAATGTATCCTTTCATGTCCTCATAACAGACTCAGGATACAACCTGTTATTGGGGAGACCATGGATACACATGGCTAGAGCTGTTCCCTCCACACTACATTAGCAACTCAAATACATTATCAACTTCAACTGTTAACGCTGAGCCGAAATGTCCTGAACAAGGAGATCTTCCAATCATCAGCTTCAACTCAGAAGTTGAACCGGCTAGTTTTCATACCTTGGAAGTGAGTAACATGCAATACCATCCTATTGGAGCGTCACTTCCCGTACCCAATATTTCTGCCGAGGTTATGTCGGCCACTCAAGAAATGATGTCATTGGGTTATTAGCCTAGACAAGGGCTTGGTAAAAATCAGCAGGGTATTAAGCACCATATGCAAGTGTCCAGTCAAATTGGGACGGTAGGACTAGACTAGCTATCTTTGCCGATTCGATCGCATAGGAATCCTCATAAGCATAAGCAGGTTCCTCAAGCTTTTGCCACACGGCGATTTCTTCCATCTGCACACTTGCATGAGATGATCTGATCTCGATAAAGGTGCCAGCCCATGTTATGGCTATGCTGTTTCCAAAACCAGTACCCTTCAAAGCAAAAGAGGTGCTGATTCCTGATCCCGAAGTGGAAGAAAAAGAGCGGAAACGTTAACATACATTGCCTTGATGATGTCAAGCATACGTGTCATTGTTCATGATGAACATACAAACAGATATACCCCAGACGATGATTGCCCAGATGTCATAGTTATCATTCGGGAGAAGGAGGATAATGACAATCCCTCCATCACTGCATTCCACCAGGACTTTGCCCTCGACAATTGGAGCAGCACTCTATGCATTGGTCAACGAGGGTAAAACGGGCAGAAAATCCCTATGACCTATAGATAACTTTAATTGCTTACTTTTCTATACAATATTTGCAGTTATTTTATCAATACATGCTAACACTTTGTATGATTAAACAGTGTCATATATTAAGTAAAAGCATCTTTTGATTTTAGGACTCTGAATTTAGATGTGCATGTACTTGTTGATGAGGTGCTTCTCTCCACAAGGGCTGTAACTTTGATGCAAAGTTGGACATAGACTTAATGGATATACAGGAGGACATTGAGACACCTCAGGAGATTAAGGAATGAGTCACAGATAAGCCTAAACCCAACCTTGAACAAACCACTTCTTTCAATCTTGGAACCTTAGAAAACCCTAAGCTAATCCAGATCGGTTCAGACCTTACCCCAAACCAACGGAATGATATGGTTTCACTATTAACCCGATTCCAGGTTGTGTTTACATGGTCTCATGAGGACATGGTGGGTTTTTCCACTGACATTGTTCTTCATCGCCTTCCCATTAAAGAAGGATTCAAGCCAGTTAGGCAGAAGCTCAGGCGATTGAAACCTAAGTGAAGTTTAAAAGTAAAAGAAGAAATTGTGAAAAAATTTCAAGCTGGCATTATCATGGTGTCTACATATCCGGAGTGGATATCTAACATTGTTCCCGTGCCTAAACCTGGAGGAAAGGTGCGAGTTTGCGTGGATTACCGGGATTTGAACAAAGCTTGCCTTAAAGATAGCTTTCACATGCCCTTTATCCACATTCTCATTGACAATACTGCTCAATACGGCATGTACTCCTTTGCGGATTTTTTCGCGGGGTACCATCAGATTATGGTCGCTGAGGAAGATCGTGAGAAAATTACTTTCATCACGCCTTGGCGAACCTATTTCTACAAAAGGTTGTCATTCGGCCTCATCAATGTCGGGGCAACCTACCAGCGAGCTATGATGGCTCTCTTCCATGATTTAATGAATAAAGAGATATAGATCTACGTGGATGACATCATTGTCAAATCCCGAAAGGAGGAAGACCACTTAGACCATCTCATAAAGCTATTCAACAGGTTGCGTAAGTACAACTTGAAGTTGAATCCAACCAAGTCTTTTGGTGTCAAATCGAGCAAGTTGCTAGGTTTCTAGTCGACCACAAAAAGGATTGAATTGGATCCTACCAAAATCCGAGCCATCAAGAAATGCCCATTCCTCGATAGAGAAGGAAATACGGAGATTTTTGGGAAGAATCAACTTCATTAGCAGGTTTATCTCTCAACTCACAGCAACCTGTGAGCCCATATTCAAGTTGTTAAGGAAGAACTCCTCCATGAAATGGAACGATGAGTGTCAAAAAGCGTTCCTTACCATTAAAGAGCAACTAGTTAACGCTCCTATTTTGGTACCACCCAAGGATGATGTTCCCCTATTCATGTACCTATCCATTAATGACAATGCCATGGGCTGTATGCTGGGGCAAAAAGATGATAGAGGCCAAGAATGAGCTATCTATTACCTCAGCAAAAGATTCAGCATCAGTGAACACAAGTACACTCTAATTGAGAAGACTTGTTGTGCTTTAGCATGGGCTTCCATGAGGTTATAGCATTACCTCCATGGTCACACAACCCATCTCATATCCCGCGTGGATCCTCTCAAGTATGTGTTGATGAAGCCCATCTTGAATTGTCGATTTGTCCGGATGGCGATTGATCCTACAACAATTTGACATCGTCTACGTGATGCAAAAATCTGCGTTAAAGGTCAAGGAATTGCGGATCAATGGGCAGCCGCACTTTTGTGAGGGGATTACAAACCCTTAAAACATACTTTCCCAATGAAGGGGTAATGACGATTTAAGCAACACCATCGATGATGATGCATGCCACACATGGAAAATGTATTTTGATGGGTATTAATTAATACAAAAGGCTCTGGAGCTGGAGCGGTTTTAATATCGATCACGGGAGATCGATATCCGTCGTCATCAAATTGCGGTTTATCGGCACCAACAACACGGTTGAAAGTGAAGGTTGTATCATGGGGCTAAAACTTGCCGTTCAATGGGCATCGAGCGATTAAGCTGTCTTTGGGGATTCGAATTGGTAATCAAATAATCCACAGGAATCTATCAAACCAAAGAATTACATTTGCTGCCTTACCATCGGCAAGTTTTACAGATGGCTTTGGAGTTCGAAGAAATCTCTTTTCTACATATTCCTCGTAATAGGAATGATTTTGCGGATGCACTAGCTATGTTGGCCTCCTTGATTCACATACCTGACAAGGAAAACATGCCAAGCCTCACATTTTCTCTGCAAAAGGCCCCAGTTTATGGGAACTATGTTGGAGAAGTATCGGATGAGCTACCTCCCATCCACCACCCTTGGTATCAACATATCAAGGAGTATCTGCGAGATGGATCTACACCCGCTGAGGCGAGCCTAACTGAGAAGAGGCGGATCCATCGACTTGCTATGAAATTCTACCTGAGCGGAGATGCACTCTACAAAGAGATGCAGGATTAGGTCTCCTCAGATGTCTGGACAAAGACCAAGCTTAGAGGCTCATGGATGAGATCCATGGTGGAGTATGTGGCCCACACATGAGCGGCCCCTTACTTGTCAAGAAAATTCTCAGAACATGGCATTATTGGCTTACGCTCAAAGCTGACTGTGATGATCACGTCAAGAGATGCTATCAATGCCAAATTCAAGGGAATGCTATCCACGCCCTCGAGGAACTCCACATATGAGTTAGTTCGCCATGGCCCTTCTCAATGTGGGGAATAGACGTGATCGGGCCCATCGAGCCCAAAGCCAGTAATGGACATCGATTTATCTTCACCATGATTGAATACTTCACCAAATGGGTAGAAGCAACCTCCTTCCCCAGGGTTACCAAAGAAGTCATCATTTCTTTCATCAAAAACAATGTAGTCTGTCGATATGGACAACTAGAGGTCATTGTGTCAGACAATGCTAAAAACCTCAATAACAGAATGATTGAGGAGTTATGCAGTAAATTCCACATCAAACACCTTAACTCCGTCATCTACCGTCCAAAGATGAATGGTGTTGTTGAAGCGGCTAATAAAAACATCAAGAAGATCATGCAGAAAATGTCCGCCAATCACAAAGGATGGCCTGACCTCTTGCCTCGACTTTATTAGCCTACAGAACTTCCATGCGTACTTCCACTGGGGCAACCCCCTACTCTTTAGCCTATGGGGTGGAAGCAGTGCTCCCCATAGAGGTAGAAATGGAATCCCTCAGAGTGTTGATGGATGCTCAGTTGGATGAAGACCAATGGGTACAAGATAGGTATCACCAATTGTCTCTAATAGACGAAAGGCGTACCGCGGCAATCTTCCATGGTCAGTTATATCAGCAAAGGATCACACGATCCTACAATAGAAAAGTCCGACTACGACAATTCAAACAACATGACTTGGTTTTGAAAAAGATCATTGACATCCAAGATCAATCTAAGGGAAAATTCGCTCCTAACTGGGAAGGCCCGTTTGTTGTAAAGGAGGTATTAACAGGAGGCGCTCTCAGACTACAAGAAATGGATGGCGATGAATTTCCATAGCTAATTAACTCGAACTCCGTGAAACGGTACTATGTCTGAAGTTACCATCAAGCATATGTCCTGGTATTGATCATCCAATCACCAGTCATTCCGGTTTTGAACCTTATCTTTTTACAAACTCTTCTGCCCCTAAGGGAAACATACACTTCAAACTAGCAGCCTGGTTTCACCTCATTTCAAACTTTTCATACAACTTCGGTTATCCTAAAGATGGGATTAAACCTTTCACACCTGCAGTTTATCCTGAAGACGGGATTAAACTTTTCTATGCTTGCAGTTTGTCCTGAAGACGGGATCAAACTTTTTCCACATTTGCAGTTTATCCCCATCATGGGATCAAACTTTCTTTTCCCCACAGTATAGCCTGAACATGGGATTCACATTTCTCTTTGGCTGCGATTCGTTTTGAGGGGCGAACTACGTTGACCTGATCTCCCTGATACACAGGAGTACGTAGGCATCCATATTCTATATGGCCCGGTCGTAATAAACAAAAAACAACAAAAACATTTCTGCCCTTCCTCTACAAAAAACAAAAACCACAAAAACATTTCTACACCTTTATTCATCAATAAAGCTTCTACACCCATCTGCCTTTTCAGCGTTGAACCTCTTACACCAGGTTCGAACTACGTAAACTTGATCTCCTCTTCAATAGGAGTACGTAGGCAGCCATTTATGGTTTAGTCTAACCCCTACCAGAACAAAGATATTTGTCACACGGTATTGGGATCAACCTTCAATCCACCACATTTCATCGGCTTCAGACCAAGGGGATGGAATTACCCAACCTCTCCTCACAAATAAGAGATTCGGTGACAATCTAAGCTGCGATTATGCCTCGAAGAGCAACACCAATCCATAAGAGATGGAATTAACTAGGCTTCTCACAAATAGAAGTACTGGCGACCATCTATGGTGCGGTCAATCTTAGAGAGGAAAAACCACACTCCTCTCCACATTTCCATACAGAAACTAGTCTCAACACACCAAAGATGGTAGGGATACATACAGATCAATGATCCATTTTGAGAGATCCTATGATGGCTCAATGTCCACATATTAAGGATAAGTTCAGAATGCATCAAGATCACAAGGCCCTGAAGAAACAGGCAAATATCAAACAAGTATCAAGGCATAACTAAAGGGAAGTAAATCAAAATATATTTCTCTGCCATATATACTACTGTTTGATATATACATATGTGTTGTACATGACAAAATGGCTAAGCTAGTCTGTGCAGGAAAATACAAAGCTATCTATGGATCTGTGTGTATACAGACTATCAGATCTAACATAGCATCCCTCTCTGAAGATGGAGGTAAAGCTACACGCTCCTGCCCAATGGTATCTACACGAGTTAGCAGATCAAATGTTAACTGCATGGTGGCATGATGCTCATCTATGTATGCACTCATATCGGCAAGGATGCCAGTCGTAAGGGATCTCACTAAGGTACTGTCTGCAATGGCCACATCCCTAGCAGATAGGGTGGCATCCCGCTCCACAATCAATGCATCCCTGGCTGATCTAGCCTCATCCCTCTCTAACAGAGCGGCGTCTCTCCAGTCAAGAGTTTTCAACATCGCGTCCCTAGCCTGATCTCTATCATAGGTCATCAGATGTAAGCTCTGCTTCAAATGTTGTGTTGAATACTGAGTAATAGTGGCACTCGGGGTGGGAGAATCCATCACAAATGCTGGCAGCGCAGCAGTCAAGTCCCCATCGATGGGAATGTCAGTCTCATCTATAGGCTCCTCATCGTCAGAATCAATATCCTGCACTGTGGATACTAACATAGTCGATGCAGTCTCTATCTCCATCCATGTTGAATAATCTGCAAAATAACTCGGATGACTGACAAAAAACTCAGCTAGCTCTCGTTGATCCCAACAGGCATACAACCTGGATCTATCCGCTGATGATAAGTGGCGAGAAGTGAAACGCTGAATCACTGCCCCCTCAAATGGGTGGAAATCCTGAAACTGGTCAAACTGACACATCACGGCCAGTGGGTGGTAGGTGATCATCCCTCTCAAACCAGCTATAGGTAGATAATCCATGCCTGGAGCATGAGTAATGAAGCTGTAGGGTGAGCTAAGCCACATACTGCGACAATATAGCGAATGGATCTCGATCCTGCCAGAAAAAGGCGACCAAGATCGACATCATGACACTCTGCGGGTTGAAAGGAGTACGACATGGTTATATCATGGGTGAAACAATATCCATGCCGTCTGAATGTGCCAATCGGTCCCAAGTGTGACACAAACCACACGTACTGCATGACCGAGCTGCCTATGAACACTCCTATCGGATAAGTGCAACAATATGTGGTCGACCTCAGAGTCTCTGCCATAATCATCGGTAGGATGGTGTGACCCTCCCAGAGAGCTCTCACTGCCATAATGACGCCGATATCCAAATCATCCATATACAGTGGCATATAGACATATGACAATACACACAGCAGTAATACATCCACTCTAGCCAAACGACATTGATCCTCTGGTGTGGTGAAATCCCCGGAATGCAGTGCATAACTATCCTCAGAGCCAAATTTGTCAAACAGAAAACGCTGGGATATCACGTGGCCGGATGTATTCTCATCCTGTACCACTCTACGCCTCAATCCGGTGAGGGTCATGAACTGTCTACTCATGTCTCCGACCGCCATGTTCACGTAAGGTCTGTCCAACGGCAGCATCGTCAACCATGCATACTCCTCCAAAGTAGGAGTCAACTCTTGAGTCCCAAATGGGAAGATCTGTCTCTCCGGTACCCAATGCTCTAGCATACCATCTATGAACCCTGTGGGAACCTAAAACATCAACAAGGTCATAGAATGCTGCAACAAATCATCTATAGTCACCCTGTCTGGTAGTGACATACTATCATACCATGAACGCATACCAGATGCCACCAAAAATGGTGGGGTATGATCAATACGGCTAATTGTCGAAGAAGACATTTGTACGGGCCATGTCATAAGACCATCCAGGGGTTAATGCTGAATATCTCTGGACATACATACATATGCATAACATAATAACATGCATGATACAATAGATGGCAATATGATATAGGGAATGGAAAACTGTACATACATTCCTAAGTATATCAACATCTAATGTATCGATGTCTACATCGTCAATCCTGTCTACCTGATATAACTCCTCCTGAGTCACTGGATCTCTATCTACAGGGATATCAGGCCTATATAAGGGAGGATCAGCATCGGTAAAACCATATGGGTCACCTGAGGGGCGGCCTATCTACGAGCTGGAAGGATCAAAAGTATCTACCTCAAGGATCTCTACCCAAGTGCGGATAAGGAAATGCCTGCCCGATCCAATCACGATATCAAATCAATCAATCTGTGTCACATGAGTCGAATCTTCGACACAGGCTAGCCAATCCGTCATCATCACGGATCTTGGAACCATATCCCCCATAAACTGTGTGGCGTGGGTCTGAGCTCCAATGGTACAAGGGAACCACCAATGCTAGAATATCTCCTGAGTGTAGGGGCCCTCTGATAATGTATAACCGTCAATCCCCAACAATGGGATGTCAATGACGGGTGACTGCGAAACAGGCCAATAACGCTTGGCAGGAGGCAAGATCGGAATGCAAATCTCTCCTGTAGTGCTCCTGATAGCACGCTCTCCTAAATAGAGCTCCCATCCTCCATCTATGAAGAGAGGAATCCTACGGGTGGACATAACGTGCTCGACCCCAGTCGGGTACCCATCCTCAAATCCAACACTCAAGTGCTCCCCAGAATAAGGAACCCATGTGATGACATCCGCTGTCAACAACTCCAGCTGTAGGCGGCAATGAGTAAAACCCTCAGCTATAGGGACCTTTTCCAGTATGGAATGATGCCATCCCCATCCTCGTGGATAGGTGTCTAAACCTAACACGCTCACAGGATGTAAACATGGAAGCCTCTCGTAGGCCCAAAACTGCCAAAATAAAGGCAAACATCTGCTGTCAGTTAATACTCTTAACCTGTACATGGGAAAAGACAAGAGAAATACTCACCAGCAAAAATGGGTAGAATCCTAACTAAGCCTCGATCAAGCCCTGTGATCGCATGCGCATTCCCCTGAGGAAGTAGACAAAGGTGTAAGAACCCCAATTATAGTCTCCTATACGGTCCACGTGTCGAGTGGCGCTGATCAAACCGAAGGACACCGTAGAACAGTTATCTGCTATAAAGCAGCCCCTAATGATCATCAGGAACAATCGCCAAAGAATGCGATCCCTGACTCTCACATCATCGGGTATAGGCTCACTCAATGCCCCGCTTCATAGCATCTACGCTCAAAGGACTCAGACACGAGCAGTCCCGCCTTGGCGCCTCTCATTTGAACTCCCAACAAGGATTTGACGGCAGTAGGGGTAATATCCGCTATACAAGGCACTGGATCCCCTCCAAACTCCATACCTATGATAAATCGCCAATCCATTGCCGTCATCATCACCTCACAGTCTAGTAAATGGAGTGACTGAGTCTGGTGAAACCACCGCTTTCGATAATGCCACTGAGGTAACCCTGGGGACGATGATTTGTTAAGAATGGAAAAGAACGTCCCGAACCCCCAGCCATCTACAATCTCTCTATAGTCATCATACAGAGCCTGATACATAAAGTGGATCTTTGAACAGTTCCCAGAGAGGTGTGGACGCCGAACCTACATCAAAAGCAGATCAACATCAGAACCCTTTGCTCCTCATCAATAGGAAATAAGGAAGATTAAGATCTAACTTCATACCTAATTTGCATGTAGGTATACTGAAGGATGCCAACTCAAGTCACCCAGAAGATCTGGGTTCACCACTTGAATACCTGGCAACTCCCTACGGGGAACATGTGCAGCAGGAGCAGGAACCTCAACCGGTACATCTGACACTTCAACCCGGATAGGACGAATCACCGCCTCCACCAAATGACGAGGCTTTCTAACAGAGCGGGGTCAAGGTACTTCAGAAGCCCTCCTCCGTACACAAGAAGTGGTCTTGCGAGAACTACTCGACTGATCCAGATCCATAATATCTGGACAACAAGTCTCCAAATCACATCAAAAAGGGTGTGGTAAATTCTTACCAGGAGCACATAGGCACATAGACATAGGCATTCACATTGGCATATCCACATGCACATAGGCATGACTAGGTGGCCATTCAGTAGCACACCTACCAGCAGTCATATACATCTTACATGCATCACAGTAAAAAATCCGTAAGTGTAGTCTAATTACCAGGGTTATTTTACTTTTCTAGCTTTACTCATTTATCCTCAAATAGGATAAGAAATGACAGTAAAAGGTGTCAATTTGACTGCTTTAAAAGTCAAATTTTTTCACATCATTATGTTCAGCATGGTTTAATACTAAAATTTGCTATGTTGAATATTTTTTATCATATCATATGTGAGACCCCAGATTTTATCAATAAAGATTTAAATTTTGTCAAAATAATTTTTTAATATTATGGTGTGAATTTGAGATAATATTATAGTTGTGGGTAGTATTTATAAATTTTGCAAAGTATGCAAGTGGCTATATTATATTCGATTGGTGGGGAATATTCGATTTAGCGAGGAATATTAAATGCAATGGCTCAATCATTGGTGGACCCACAGCGAAATAATTATCGGATTGAGAAAAACGACAAAATATTTTATTGAAATAACGGCGGAAGTTTTCTGGTAATTCTTGTTGAACTACTCGGTAGTAAAAAATACGATGTCGTGTGGTTGCATAGTAGCACACGGTATTGATTATTGATGCTTATGTGAGAAGTCACTCAGTTTGATTCCATTATTGTCAATTAATAATATGAATTATTATAACGATAATGACGCTTTGTTTTATTCGTATTATTAACGTAATAAAAGCGAAACATCTTTTATATAAAATAGAATACTTTATTAAAGTTATTACATAAATAGAATATATTATATTTTATTATGCATAGTGTTGCATAGTGTTTTTGCATAGTATTGCATAGTGTTTGCATAGTAAAATGTTTTTATATAAATAGAATATATTATATTTTATTTAAAAGATTTTTCTTTAAATATGGACCGTCAGTTAAAGTAAATCAATCTGGGACCGTTCATGGATTAATTACTATGCATTCCATTTTCCTATAAATAGAAGTTCATTCCTTCATTATTTTCTTACAAATTCATTGAAACTCAGAGAGAAATTATAGAGAGAAGCTATAAAGAGAAAATTATAGAAAGAAGAAGAGTATTCTTTTACTTCACTACTTCTATATTCAGTTCTTTTACTGTAAGGGTGTTATTCTTTCTTCTTGAAGAGAACTTACATTATTCCATTCACTATTATTACATTGGAATAACACCGTAAAAAGTGGCATACCCTATACATAACTTTGTATGCTTGGCATACCCTATACTTGGTGAAATCCTTATGTTATTCCATTGCTTATTATTACATTTGGAATAACTTTGATATCTGTGATTTACCCTATACTTGGTGACATTCTTCTATTATTACATTTGGAACATCCATGCATGTGTTTTACATCTGACTGGTTCCGCTCTTTATTATTATTACTTTGGAACATCCTCACATGTGTGTTTTTACACCCACTGGTTCCAATCTTTATCATTGTTGGAATATCCTATCCGTGTGTTTTACCTGGATGCTGGTTCCATCTTTATTATTACTGTTGGAACATCCAACCGGTGTGAATTTCACGACACGGTTCCGTTATTATTATTCTGTTGGAATAACTTTTATACATCACAAATACCGCATGCATGGTGATTTCTTTTGTTATTCCATTCTTTATTATACCCAGGTTGGTTAAAACTTTGACTTCTATACTCCATGAAATTAGTAGAATATCCTTGATATTTGTGTTTCATCCATATCTTTTCATGGAAATATTCTTACGATCATTCTTGAATTTTACTCTACAAAGCGATATCATGTTGACAATTTGGGCGTTAATAATTCATGGATTAAATAATTCTTGAACTTGTTTTATTGAATTACTATGTCATTGTCATCATCCTCATGTTATATTATGTTATCTTTGGCTTACGTGCATAGATGAACTTAGTATGATTATGATCAGGGATCATTCGGTATAATCATGACTTGATATAAATGATGTGACAAAAGTCCTCGATTGGCACGTAATGCGGTGATAGATAGTTTTTGGTATGATTATGACCGGGGGTGATTCGGTATAGTCATGACCATTGATAATTTGATGAAAATCCTTGGCCGTGATACGGGGATGATTAGATGTGGTGGTTTATTTATTAAAGTCGAGTCTCGTGATAAAAATTGATGAAAACCTTTTAAAACCTAAAAGATAGTAGACTTTATTCTCTACTTGACTCTTTTAATGGATTGCTTATTCAAGCTAGATTAAACTGGTTTATCTATTGTATTTTATCGGTTTAACATCATTGTTGAAGGCTAATGATAATTTATTACGCATTATCTTAGTCATAATATTTCTTCTTGGGCTAGTTGAGCTCACCCTTTCTTTCACTTTTTCTCTTCATGAAATGAGAACATAAATTGGAGACGAGTCGGGGAGCAAGTAATGGTCCGGAGGATAGCATTAGTAGTCCTCACTATTACGTGAAATAGTGTGATAATAGTTGTAATGAGGACTCCTTTTGAGTTTGTATAATATCTAGTAGACAATATTTGTATTCAAACTCACGATTTATGTCGTATTGTACCACAGCAGTTATATTAGTAAATCGTATTTGAATTTATGTACCATGTAAGTGGCGACCCAAGATGGGTGGCGTATACCTAATTTTGGGGCGTCACGGTTGGTATCGAGCTTAGGGATATGATCCTGGCTAAGATGTGAGAATAGAACTAGGAGGGAGGCAGAATTCCTTCGCTAGTATGACCTACCTAAGTTTATTTGGTATTTGATTGGTCGGTTAGAGTATAGTGATAATATGTTGCATGTCAATTAACCCTTATTTTGTGGCGGTGTTTGAAAATGGCATCAGAGAATGTTGAGAATAGCAATGGAGCACGAGGAGATTGATTCTCCACGGATCAATAATCGGAGACAATGTGCTGAGCAGGATGGCGATAATCCTCTTGTAAACAACAACACCGATCGATTGATGAATGACGAGTGCGTTTAAAGGTTTTAGAATTCATGCAACATCGGTCGAAAGAGACTCTGTCCCAAAGCGTAGGTGTAAACACGGAAAACTCTCGGGCGGTCCCGCTAAACAATTCAAGGAGTTGGGACCACCGGAGTTTAAGGGAGAGCCAAAACCACTTACGGCGGAAGCATGGATAAAAGCATATTACCAAGATATTTGATGTCTTGGGATGCTCAGAAGGAGCAAAGGTTCCTTTTAGCCTTTATATTCTTGCGAGAGGCAGATTCTTGGTGGGAATCGGTAAAAGCGTACTCAACTGTTTGTCTTGAAGATATCTTGGGAGAAGTTCGAGGGAGGCATTCAACGACAAATACTTTCACGAAAGTATTAGCCACATGAAGGAGGTGGAGTTTATCAAGTTGGAACAAAACAATATGGCCAGTGTAATGTGATACGAGGCAAAATTTGCGGAGTTATCACGATTCGTCCCACTTGGTGGATAATGAAGAGAGAATGGCGCGAATGTTTTAAGAGGTTTGAAGCGGAGATACGTCAACATCTTATTTCTCATAAAGCTGTGTTTTTATTCGGATGTTGTAAATAGGGCTCGATTAGTGGAAGCGCGATAACGAGTCAATATGACTAAAAAGAAAGTAGCCGGCAAAATTATAATACCGGTGAGAGTAGTCATCGAGCGGTGACAACAAGCGTGGAGGAAATCAACGGGGCGGATATGGTAACCACTTGGTGGTAATCGAGGCCAAAATAATAAGAATGGACATTTCAAGAAAAGGAGATTCAATGATGATGGAAAGACGTCGGCACCGAAGACCGTTTGAAAGGAAGAAGAACGACCACCCGGTCGTATGCTTCAAATGCGGAGGAGAGGACACATCGATCCGGGATTAGCCATCTTGCCGTCAAAGCATGTTATAATTGTGGAAGAAGAAGGTCACTTAGCTCGATTTTTGTCGTTTCTGAAGACAAATTCAACTAGGATGGAGGCACCAAAGGTGTCCCGAACAAACCAAAGCCGATAGTTTAAGAAGGCGTTTTTTTCTCGTGACGAGGAACTGAATAAAATTATCACGGGTAAGTTAATCGTAAGCTCTTGCGAAGTCTATCTGAAGTGTTAGATACCGATTCTACCCACTCTTTTATTTCACCTAGTTGCGTTCAACGTTTAAATTTGACTCAGGAGAAGTTAGACTTTGACTTATTGGTTGAAACTTCGTTGGTAGGAGCCTTCGTTCTGCTTCTTATTTTTTAAATCTTGTTTGATTCAAATAAACACTTTCACGTTACTGTCGATCTTATCTTTTTGAAAATACTTGCCTTTGATGTGATTTTGGGAATCAATTGGTTAACTACTCATCATGCTTTTAAATAAGGTTGTTAGCTTTTATATTCATAACCAACTTTGTTATCTGAATTCAAAGTAACCAAACCCTAAAGTTAATCAACATTGTTATATCAAGCTATAAGTAAAGAGCCCGATCCTTTCGTTGTTGACTTCCTTGTGTGGAATGCACCGGCGGACTTTCGTAAGCGTCGTCGTGATTGAAGATGGCAAGTTAATAGGTATCATTGTGAGGTCTTTATCGAGGTTAAGGGATAGAAGTCACGATTGGTATTAATGTGACGTCTATCCAAGTCTTGGGCGAAATAATGTGATTTTTGAATGATATTTCTATCATTAATAAATTTCTTGGCGTATTCTTGAAGACTTCCTAGCCTACCCTAGGCGGAAATCGAATTTTGTATTGACCCATACTGAAAACCCATTTCTTAAACCCTCGAATATTTCTTGACTAAAAAGGATGCATTTACGTGGATTATGATGAAAGTCATAATAAAAGTATAGAACTAATAAAAATCATGGGTATATGAAGTATTAGTAAGTTTTATGATGAGTTATGTTGGTTAGTATGTGAAAACATGAAAGTTTCTTAGAAATCACAAAGAGTTGAAAATCAGATTTTAGTGAAAAACGTAACATGAAATTCAATTGACCATATCTCCTGTTATATTTTGAATTTTTGAATGTGGTCAAGTCCTAGAGTTAGATCTATGAGTTACCTAACTAATCCAAGTGGAATTACTGGAAAAGGTGTTGTAGATTTTGTGTGGACTGATTTTAGCAAAGGTGCAAAGCTGCAAAAACAAGAAAAAGCTTCGCCATGATTTTAGAGAGGCTGTTTTGGCCACTTAAATTATGAGAAAAAATTCTGTCCTTTTTGGGACATGAAAGTATATGGTATAAAGTACCTCCTGTCCAAAAATGAGCTCATTACGACTTAAAATGAGCAAGTTATGACTCTTCAATATTTAGGTTTTTCCGATGAAAAACGCTATAACTTAGAGTTCTATAACTCAGATGACCATGAAATTTAAACTAGAAGCTCACGTTAACATGTGTAAGGTCCTGTCAAGATTTGGGAATTTTTGGAGTTAAACTTGAAGTAGCTAATTTCTTAAGGAATTAATTAGAAATTGATTTTTGAAAAATAGTAAATGAATTTTAAAATTCCGAGAAAATATATTTTCATTATGGGACTATATTATGCTAAATCCCAGAAAAAGAAATATTTTTGGGACTGATTTGGTATTTTTATGAAAATAGTTTAATTCTGAACATATGAGTTAAATATGTTATGTGAAATAACAAAGTTACTTCATATTTTTTGATGAGGATTTGATAATTGGTGATGATATTTTATGAGTATGGCATTTTGAATGATTAAATGCATTATATGGTAAAGCGTAAACAATTGAGAAAAATTGTTTATAAATTTAAGAAGTGATTAAAATATTGTTATAATATTAATGTTATTAGATTATGAGATTATTAAGTGATTGATAACATGGGGATATTCTTGAATCTGGATAAATTATAAATGTTTAATATTTATCCTTTATCTCATTTGATTGATTCTTTATATCATTATCCTCATGTTTATATTATGTTGAAAGTCATCATGGCACATAGTGCGTAGATGGACTTGGTATGATTATGACCGAGGGATTGTTGATTATAATCATAACTTAGTAATTGAAAACACAATTATCTTTGGCCGTAGTGCATGGATAATTTGTGGTCGTGATCTTAATGAATACCTGATTATCTTTGGTAGTAGTGCATGGATAATTTGTGGTCGTGATATTAATGAATACACATTATCTTTGGTAGTAGTCATGGATAATTTGTGGTCGTGATACTTAATGAATACACAATTATCTTTTGCCGTAGTGCATGGATAATTTGTGGTCGTGATACTAATGAATACACAATTATCTTTGGTAGTAGTGCATGGATAATTTGTGGTCGTGATCTTAATGAATACACAATTATCTTTGGTAGTAGTGCGGGGATAATTTGTGGTCGTGATCTTAATGAATACCTACGATTATCTTTGGTGCGTAGTCTTGAGGATAATTTGTGATCGTGATACTAATGAATACCGATTATCTTTGGTAGTAGTGCATGGATAATTAAGTGGTGCGTGATCTTAATGAATACGATTATCTTTGGTAGTAGTGCATGGATAATTAAGTAGTGCGTGAATCTTAATGAATATCCTTGGCACGTAGTGCGGGGATGATTCGATGATATGGATTAATTATTGAAATTTGAGTCTCGAATGAAATATTAATTCATGGATGTGGTAAAAGTCATCTTTGGTCGTAGTGCATTGATAGACTTGAGTATGATTATGACCAAGATTATTCGGTATAATCATGGCCGTAATTGAAAACACGAATATCCTTGGCCGTTGGTGCATGGATAATTTGTGGTCGTGATATATTAAGTCGCGTGTCTTAGCATTATTGGTTTTTACTGGTTTGTATATCTTTGGCTTGTAGTGCAAAGATGAATTGTTAATGAATAGCTTTGGCGATTTCAAAGATGAATTTAAATTTTTAAGCGATAAAAGGTATTCAAGGTATCCTCATCTCTTTATCATACCAGTCGTATCCTAATTTGAGGAGAAATTCCATAAGGAGGGGAGATTGTGAGACCCCAGTTTTATCAATAAAGATTTAAATTTTGTCGAAATAATTTTTTAATATTATGGTGTGAATTTGAGATAATATTATAGTTGTGGGTAGTATTTATAAATTTTGCAAAAGTATGCAAGTGGTTATATTATATTAGATTGGTGGGGAATATTCGATTTAGCGGGGAATATTAAATAACAATGGCTCAATCATTGGTGGACCCCATAGCGAAATTATTGTCGGATTGAGAAAAGCGACAAAAATATTTTATTGAAATAACGGCGGAAGTTTTCTGAAGTAGTTCTTGTTGAACTACTTTCGGTAGTAAAAAATGCGATGTCGTGTGGTTGCATAGTAGCACTACGGTATTGATTATTGATGCTTATGTGAGAAGTCACTCAGGTTTGATTCCATTATTGTCGATTAATAATATGAATTATTATAACGATAATGGCGCTTTGTTTTATTAAGTATTATTAACGTAATAAAAAGCGAAACATCTTTTTATATAAAATAGAATACTTTATTAAAGTTATTACATAAATAGAATATATTATATTTTATTATGCATAGTGTTGCATAGTGTTTTGCGTAGTGTTTTGCATAGTATTGCATAGTGTTTGCATAGTAAAATGTTTTATATAAATAGAATATATTATATTTTATTTAAAAGATTTTTCTTTAAATATGGACCGTCAGTTAAAGTAAATCAATGCTGGACCGTTCATGGATTAATTCTTATGCATTCCATTTTCCTATAAATAGAAGCTCGTTCCTTCATTATTTTCTTACGAATTCATTGAAACTCTAGAGAAATTATAGAGAAAGCTATAAAGAGAAAATTATAGAAAGAAGAAGAGTATTACGCTTTCTTTCACTACTTCTATATTAGGTTCTTTTACGGTGAGGGGTGTTATTCTTTCTTCTTGAAGAGAACTTACATTATTCCATTCATTATTATTACATTTGGAATAACTTTTGTAAAAGTGGCGTACCCTATACATAACTTTTATATGGCATACCTATACTTGGTGAAATCCTTATGTTATTCCATTGCTTATTATTACATTGGAATAACTTTTGTATCTGTGGTTTACCTATACTTGGTGACATTCTTCTATTATTACATTGGAACATCACATGCATGTGTTTTACAGGACTGGTTAAAATCTTTATTATTATTACATTTGGAACATCACATGCATGTGTTTTACAGGACTGGTTCCGTCTTTATCATTACATTGGAATATCCTGTCCGTGTGTTTTACACGGATGCAGTTCCATCTTTATTATTACATTTGGAACATCACATCGATTGTGAATTTCACGACTTTGGTTCCGTTATTATTATTATTCATTGGAATAACTTTGTCTGTCACAATGTACCGCATGCATGGTGATTTCTTTTGTTATTCCATTCTTTATTATACCCAGTTGGTTAAAACTTTGACTTCTATACTCCATGAAATTAGTAGAATATCCTTGATATTTGTGTTTCATCCAGTATCTTTTCATGGAAATATTCTTCTGATCATTCTTGAATTTTACTCTACGAAACAGTATCATGTTGACAATTTGGACGTTAATAATTCATGGATTAAATAATTCTTGAACTTGTTTTATTGAATTACTATGTCATTGTCATCATCCTCATGTTATATTATGTTATCTTTGGCTTACGTGCATAGATGAACTTAGTATGATTATGATCAGGGATCATTCGGTATAATCATGACTTGATATAAATGATGTGACAAAAGTCCTCAGTGGCACAGCAATGCGTTGATAGATAGTTTTTGGTATGATTATGACCGGGGGTGATTCGGTATAGTCATGACCATTGATAATTTGATGAAAATCCTTGACCAGGTAATGCGAGGGATGATTAGATGTAGTGGTTTATTTATTAAAATTTGAGTCTCGTGATAAAATTGATGAAAACCTTTTAAAACCTAAAAGATAGTAGACTTTATTCTCTACTTGACTCTTTTAATGGATTGCTTATTCACTGCAGATTAAAGCCGGTTGTCTATTGTATTTTATCGGTTTAACATTTGTTGAAGGCTAATGATAATTTATTACGCATTATCTTAGTCATAATATTTCTTCTTTGGGCTAGTTGAGCTCACCCTTTCTTTCACTTTGTTCTCTTGAAAATGAGAACATAGGCTGAGACGAGTCGAGGAACGAGTAATGGTCGAGAGGATAGCATTAGTAGTCCTCACTATTACGTGAAATAGTGTGATAATAGTTGTAATGAGGACTCCTTTTGAGTTTGTATAATATCTAGTAGACAATATTTGTATTCAAACTCACATGATTTATATCGTATTGTACACGCACGCTTATATTAGTAAGTCGTATTTGAATTTATGTACCATATAAGTGGCGACCCAAGATGGGTGACGTATACCTAATTTTGGGGGCGTCACATCATATCAGCATGCATATTCACTACTATGTGTCTAAATGCATTTCATGTGATAAGTCATTTTCCAATGGGTAGAAATTGGAAAAAAATACATGCATACGTTACCAGGACAGTGAAGAACGCTTGTACGGTAGCAGAATATATAGAAAGTTTCCCAAACTCAACAGGTCTGAAGAAGAGCTCTCAGATTTCCTTCATCACGCAGCTTGAAAATGACTTATGAAAGCAACCCACAGGCTTTGTATAGCCACGGTTGGCTACAGGTCCACCTGCGGCTGCTACAGGTGTACCTGCGGCACCCTTTTGTGGGTCCCACACCTCTGACTCGCTCCAGTTAGAGTTGTAGAAGAGGTCTCACAAGCTGAAAAGGCCAAATTAGGAATAAAAATACTACGTGATTGAGCGGAATAGCCTGAAATCCTTGTTTTCATGGGCCGAAATCTGGCTCCACATCTCTCATTGGTATTCGCATGTGTACAAGGTATACTATACCAATGGCCTCGGGCTTTAAAATCATGCTCGTGATGCCTCACAAAGGTCGATGCAGTTAGTGCAGTCACAACCACAAAAAGTATCCCCATGGGGATTACAATACCGGAAGTTATGAATTAATGAAGTATCCCCGGTGGGGGTTACAACGCCGAAGGTACGAAGTTATAAAGTATCCCCGACGGGGGTCACAACGCAATAATTTCCAACATCCATGTATCCCCGGCGGGGGTTACAACGCAATTCAGCCATTGATACACAAATCAATGAAGGTCAAGCAACCTTGACGTTATCTCAGCCGATGACAAGTAAACCCATCGAAGCAACCTTCCCCAGCAAGGGTAACAACGCGATGCAACCATTAATACACACATTAATGAAGGTCAAGCAGCCTTGACAATGAACCCAGCAGGGATCTATCCGGTGATACACACATCGAAGGTCGGCGATACACGACAAGTAGTCATCTTATTAGCGATAACTCGACGGGATGGTGGGATATGTTATACACATCCTCAAACAGACAAAGCTTTATCCCCACAGATCTCTTGTACACAAGAGGTACCTCAATGGATTAGAAGTCTGTGTCTAGGATTCACGACTTTGGTGATAGCCCCAACGTCGACATCCTTGAAGACTTAGATCGCATGTCCAAGACATCAGTGATTATCACCCCAACAGGATTAACCAACAATCATGCATCATATGTGACGCCCCCAAAATAGGTCCACACGACCCATTCTGAGTTGCCAGATATCACACTACAAAATTCAAATATAAACCTTATTTATACAACTGTTGAACTATCGTGCTGAGTACGACAACAGATAAGCTGTGAATTTTAATACAAATATATGTAACTCTCATGGTGCCTCGACCACAACACCTTACAATGGTACTTTACATAAAGGTACAGTCAACAACCGTTTTAGAAATTAAAATCTTTGGAAAATACTCAAGGAAAACTTTGTACATGAGAGGCCATGCGTCTAGGTTATGATAGATATCATATGTCCACAGAATTATCCTTGGTTGACCCAATAGTCCCTAAAGAAAAACAAGAAGATTGCTATCATTGTGACGCCCCCAAAATTAGGTATACGTCACCCATCTTGGGTCGCCACTTACATGGTACATAAATTCAAATACAAACTTAATTATACATCTATCGTGTAACATACGACAATACATAAGCGAGAGTTCTAATAGGAATATTGTCATTTAGACAATATCCATACTCAAGAGTCCTCATTACATTTATTGTCACACTATTTAACGAGAATAGTGAGGACTACTAATGCTATCTTGGGACCATCACTTTCGTTTCCCAGGCTCGTCCCATTATATTCTCATTTCACGAAGAGAACAGGTGAAAGAAAGGGTGAGCTCAACTAGCCCGATAGAAATATTATGACTAAGATAATGCGAGAATAAATTATCGTTAGCCTTCAACAATGTTAAAGCGATAAAATACAATAGACAACAAGTTTAAGCTGCGGCGGAATAAGCAATCCATTAAAAGAGTCAGTAGAAAATAAAATCTACTATCTTTTATGATTTAAAAGGTTTTCATCATCATTTGTTATACTGAGACTCGGTTTAATGAATAAACCACAATATCTAATCATCCATGTACCACGGTCGAGGATTTTCATCAAATTATCAATGGTTATGACTATCTTAGAATCACTCTGGTCATAATCATACCAAAAACTATCCATCACTTCATTATAGGCCACTTTGAGGACTTTTGTCACATCATTTATATCAAGCCGTGATTATCTTAGAATGATCCACTAGTCATAATCATACTAAGTTCATCTATGCACGTAAGCGAAAGATAACATAATATAACATGAGGATGATGACAATGACATTCAATAAAATAAATTCAAAATTAATTTATCTAGGAACCAATAACATCCAATTGTCGACATGATCTTTGCTTTGTAGAGTAAAATTCAAGAATCTTGAGAAGAATATTTTCATGAAAGGATCTTTGGATGAAGCCTTGAAATATCGAGGATATTCCTCTAATTTCATGGAGTATAGAAGTCAAAGTTTTAACCAATTGGGTATAATAAAGAATGGAATAACAAAGAAATCACCGTGCGTGCGGTGCTTGGCGTAGGCGAGGTTATTCAACGGAATAATAATAACGGAACCGAATCGGTGAAATTCACACCAAGCGGGATGTTCAACGAGAATAATAAAGATGGAACCGGATCCGGTGTAAAACACACGAGATAGGATATTCAGCGAGAATGATAAAAGAAACGGAACCGGTCAGGTGTAAAACACACAGAGCAGGATGTTCAACGGAATAATAAAAAGGCGGAACCGGGTCCCAAATTGTAAAACAGCGAGCGAGGATGTTCCAACGAAATAATAGAAGAATGTCACCAAGTATAGGGTAAACCACGTATCTGAGTTATTCCAACGAGAATAATAATAAGAATGGAATAACATAAGGATTTCACCAAGTATAGGGTATCTGCGTATCTGAAGTTATGTATAGGGTATGCCACTTTTACGGAGTTATTCAACGAAATAATAAAGAATGGAATAACGAAGTTCTCTTCATGAATAAGAAAGAATAATATCCCTTACGAATTACAACAAATAATATCCCTTACCTTAGAAGAATCGAATATTGGAAAAGTGAAATGGCTAGATACTTTTCTTCTTTCTCTCTATAGTTTCTCTCTAGAGTTTAATTGAATTAATAAGAAAATAATGAAGGAATGAGCTTATTTATAGGAAAATAGAATGCATAGTAATTAATCCATGAGCGGTCGAGATTGATTTACTTTAATATGACGAATCCATATTTAAAAGCAAAATCTTTTAAATAAAATATAATATATTCTATTTATATAAAAACATTTTACTATACAAACCTTATGCAACATCTTATGCTGAAACACATGCATAATAAAATATAATATATTACATTTATAGAATAACTTTAATAAAGTATTACATTTTATATAAAAAGATGTTTACATTTTATTACGTTAATAATCTGAATAAAACAAAAGCGTCATTATCATTATAATAATTCATATTATTAATCGAATGATAATGGAATCAAAGCGAGTGACTTCTCACATAAGCATCGATAATCAATACAGTGTGCTTTCTTATGCAACCACACGTATTCTTCGTACTTTTACTACTTAGAGTAGTTCAGCGGTATCCACGGTAAAACTTTCGTAGTTATTTCGATAAAATATTTTTATCGTTTTCTCGATCAAATGATAATTACATTTGTGGGGTCCACCAATGATTGAAATATTGTTATGCGAATATTCCTGCTAAACCGAATATTCCCGACCAATCGAATATAACATAACCACTTGCATACTTTGCAAAATTTATAAATACTACCCATGACTATAATATTATCTCAAATTCACACCATAATATTGAAAATTAATTAAACAAAATTTAAATCTTTATTGATAAAATCTGGGTCTCACAATCTCCCTCCTTATGGAATTTAAGCCCTCGAAATTAGGGTGCGTATACTGGTATGATAAGAGGTGAGGATACCTTGAATACCTTTATCGTTAAAAACATTAAATTCATCTTTACTGCATCCGGCGAAGATATTCATTAACAATTCATCTTTGCCTTCTGGGCCAAAGATATTTATTAACAATTCATCTTTTTTACTACTGAAGCTAAAGATATACAATGTAAAACCAATAATCTTTGAGGCAGCGACTTAATAGTATCACGACCACGAATTATCCATGCACTCTTGGCGAGGATATTCGTGTTTTTCAATCTGATCGTGATTATCTGCGAATAATCCTTGGTCATAATCATACCAAGTCTATCAATACACTTCTGACGAAGATGACTTTTACCACATCCATGAATTAATATTTCATTCTTTGAGACTCGGCTTCGATAATTAATCCATATCATCGAATCATCCACACTACTGGGCGAGAATATTCATTAGTATCACGACCACGAATTATCCGTGCACTACGGCGAAGATAATCGTGTATTCATTTAATATTACGACCACAAATTATCCATGCACTACGGCGAAAGATAATCGTGTATTCATTAGTATCACGACCACAAATTATCCATGCACTACGGCTAAAGATAATCGTGTATTCATCGATATCACGACCACAAATTATCCATGCACTACGGCGAAAGATAATCGTGTATTCATTAGTATCCGACCACAAATTATCCATGCACTACGTGCGAAGATAATCGTGTATTCATTAGTATCGGGACCACAAATTATCCATACTCGTGCAATGTCGTGTATTCATTAGTATCCACGACCACAAATTATCCATACATAATAATCGTGTATTCATTAGTATCACGACCACAAATTATCCATACACTACGGCGAAAGATAATCGTGTATTCATTAGTATCCGACCACGAATTATCCATGCACTACGGCCAAAGATAATCGTGTATTCATTAGTATCACGACCACAAATTATCCATGCACTACGGCCAAAGATAATCGTGTATTCATTAGTATCACGACCACAAATTATCCATGCACTACGTGCGAAGATAATCGTGTATTCATTAGTATCACGACCACAAATTATCCATACTTTCGTGCGAAGATAATCGTGTATTCATTAGTATCACGACCACAAATTATCCATGCACTCGTGCCAAAGATAATCGTGTTTTTCAATTACGGTTATGATTATCTGAACAATCCACGATCATAATCATACCAAGTCCATCTACATACGCGAGCCGCGGATGACTTTCAACATAATATAAGCATGAGGATCATGTCGATGATATAAAGAATCGATCGAATGAGATAAAGGATAAATATTAAACATTTATAATATAATTTATCCGAGTTCAAGAATATCCCCATATTATCAATCACTTAATAATCTTATAATCTAATATCATTAATATTATAAAAAAATTTTAATCACTTCTTAAATTTATAAACAATTTATTTCAATTGTTTACGCTTTACCATATAATGCATTAAATCATTCAAAATGCTATACTCATAAGATATCATCACCAATTATCAAATCCTCATCAAAAAAATATGCATATACTCTATATAAGATTCTCTAGCCATAAAATCCTATTTTCAACTTTGTTACTTCACATAACATATTTAACTCATATGTTAAGTAACTAAACTATTTTCATGAAAATACCAAATCAGTCCCAAATATATTTCTTTTCGAGGATTTAGCATAATATAGTCCCATAATGAACATATATTTTTCTCGAATTTTTAAATTCATTTACTATTTTTCAAAAAATCAATTTCTAATTAATTCCTTAAGAAATTAGCTACCTCAAGTTTAACTCCAAAAATTCCAAAATCTTGGCAGGACCTTACACATGTTAATGTGAGCTTCTAGTTTAAATTTCATGGTCATCGGGTTATAGAACTCGGTTATAGCGCGTTTTAATCGGAAAAACCTAAATATTGAAATAGTCATAACTTGCTCATTTTAAGTCGAGAATGAGCTCATTTTTGGACAGGAGGTACTTTATACCATATACCTTCATGTCCCAAAAGGCCAGAATTTTTCTCATAATTTAAGTGGCCGAAACAGCCCCTCTAAAATCATGGTAGCGACTTTTTGGTTTTTGCAGCTTTGCACTCCTTTGCTAAAATCAGTCAACACAAAAATCTACAACACCTTTTTCAGTAATTCCACTTGGATTAGTTAGGTAACTCATAGATCTAACTCTAGGACTTGACCACACTCAAAAATTTAAAATATAATAGGAGATATGGTCGATTGAATTTCATATTCGTTTTTCACCAAAATCGATTTTCAACTCTTTGTGATTTCTAAGAAACTTTCATGTTTTCACATACTAACCAACATAACTCATCATAAAACTTACTAATACTTCATATACCCATGATTTTCATTAGTTCTATACTTTTATTATGACTTTCATCATAATCCACGTAAGCAGATCCTTTTAGTTGAAGAAATATTTGAGGGTTTAAGAAATGGGTTTTGTCTTTGGGGTCGATATGAAATTGATTTCACGCTCTAAGTAGGCTAAGAAGTCTTCAAGAATACACCGGAAATTTATTAATAATAGAAATATCATTCAAAGCTGTGACTCTCATCCAAGACTTGGATAGTAAATCGTCACATTGATACCAACTGTGACTTCTATCCTTAACTGAGATAGCACCTCACAATGATACCTATAAACTTGCCATCTTCATTCACGATGTAGCCTCTGAGAAAATGCGGCTTGGTTGCATTCCACACAAGGAAGTCAACAACGAAAGGTTAGGGGCTCTTTACTTATGACTTGATATAACAATAATTGACTTTAGTAGTTTGGTTACTTGAATTTACTGAACAAGTTGGTTATGAATATAAAAGCTAACAACCTTACGAAAAGCATGATGAGTAGTTAACCAATTGATTCCTAAAATCACATCAAAGGCAAGTATTTTCAAAAGATAAGATCGACGAGTAGCGTGAAAGTGTTTATTTGAATCAAACAAGATTTAAAAATAGTAAGCGATAACGAAGGCTCCTACTTAACGAAGTTTCAACTAATAAGTCAAAGTCTAACTTCTCGGTCAAATTTAAGCGTTGAGCATAAAGCAAGAGAGATAAAATAATGTGTAGAACCAGGTATCTTATAAGGTATAGACTTATGAATTTATAATTAACTAACTTGATGCTAACCCGTTCGGTTTACTACGCTTTTGAGAAGTCGTGAAAAATGCACTTCCTAAAACCAACGACTTTGTTTTGTCCATATCCACCTTTGGTTCCCAGTCCCGCTAGACTTGACTTTGGTGCTGAACAAAATTGAGCTAAATGACCTTCTCTTCTTGCAATTTCCACATCTATTATCTTTGCCATGATTACCAAAAGTGGTTACCATTCTTAACATGATAATTTCCCCGATGGTTATCATTGTTACGATGGCCGTTGCCACCGATATGATTATTATCGTGTTGTTGGTGCGTTACCTTTTGTTTGAAATGAATCAACACTCTCATGTGCTTCATTGCTTATCTCGGCATTTTCGGATGTCATTCTCAAACCTTTGTCACAAAACAAGGGTTAATTAACATATCACATATTATCCCTATACTCGTGAGACCAATTAAATACCAAATAAATTTAGGTAGGTCATATGCTTAGCGAAGGAATTCCCGTCTCTCCCCTCTGATTCTTATCTCACATCTCGGCCGGGATCATATCCTAAGCTACGATACCAATTGTGGCGCCCCCAAAATTAGGTATCGTCACCCATCTTGGTCGCCACTTACATGGTACATAAATTCAAATACAAACTTAATTATACATCATCGTGTAACATCTGACAATCGTAAGCCGAGTTCTAATAGGAATATTGTCATTTAGACAATATCCATACTCGAGAGTCCTCATTACATTTATTGTCACACTATTTAACGAAATAGTGAGGGACTACTAATCTTATCTTCGGGACCATCACTTCGTTTCCACAGGCTTCGTCCCGGCTATATTCTCATTTCACGAAGAAAGCGGTGAAAGAAAGGGTGAGCTCAACTAGCCCGATAAGAAATATTATGACTAAGATAATGCGAGAATAAATTATCGTTAGCCTTCAACATGTTAAGCGATAAAATACAATAGACAACAAGTTTAAGCTGCGTGAATAAGCAATCCATTAAAAGAGTCGAGTAGAAAATAAAATCTACTATCTTTTATGATTTAAAGGTTTTTCATCATTTTTTATAGGTTTGAGACTTTCGGCTTTAATGAATAAACCACAATATCTAATCATCCATGTACCACGGTCGAAGATTTTCATCAAATTATCAATAATCAAGGTGACTATCTTGAATCACTCTGGTCATAATCATACCAAAAACTATCCATCATTTGCATTACAGACTTTGAGGACTTTTGTCACATCATTTATATCAAGCCGTGATTATCTCTTAGAATGATCCTGGTCATAATCATACTAAGTTCATCTATGCACGTAAGCGAAAGATAACATAATATAACATGAGGATGATGAAAATGACATTCAATAAAACAAGTTCAAGAATTAATTTATCTAGGAACCAATAACATCCAACATCGACATGATCTTTGCTTTGTAGAGTAAAATTCAAGAATCTTGAGAAGAATATTTCCATGAAAGGATCTTTGGATGAAGCCTTGAATATCGAGATATTCCTCTAATTTCATGGAGTATAGAAGTCAAAGTTTTAACCAACTGGGTATAATAAAGAATGGAATAACAAAAGAAATCACCATGCATGCGGTACTTGGCATGAAACGAGTTATTCAATAGAATAATAATAACGGAACGAGGTCGGTGAAATTCACCAAGCGGGATGTTCCAGCAGAATAATAAAGATGGAACGGATCCGGTGTAAAACACACGATAGGATATTCAGCGAGAATGAAAAAGAGGCGGAACCCGGTCAGTGTGTAAACACACGAGCAGGATGTTCAGCGAGAATAATAAAAGGCGGAACCCAAATCCGGTGTAAAACACCTGCGAGCAGGATGTTCAACGAGAATAATAGAAGAATGTCACCAAGTATAGGGTAAACCACATTATCTGAGTTATTCCAGCAGAATAATAATAAGAATGGAATAACATAAGGATTTCACCAAGTATAGGGTATCTTACATATCTGAAGTTACGTATAGGGTATGCCACTTTTACGAGTTATTCAATGGAATAATAAAGAATGGAATAACAAAAGTTCTCTTCATGAATAAGAAAGAATAATATCCCTTACGAGTACAACAAATAATATCCCTTACCTTAGAAGAACTTAATATTGGAAAAGTGAAGTAACATAATACTTTTCTTCTTTCTCTATAGTTTCTCTCTACAGAGTTTAATTGAATTAAATGAAAAATAATGAAGGAATGAGCTTATTTTATAGGAAAATAGAATGCATAGTAATTAATCCATGAGCGGTCCAGATTGATTTACTTTAATATGACGAGTCCATATTTAAAAAGCAAAATCTTTTAAATAAAATATAATATATTCTATTTATATAAAAACATTTTACTATGCAAACACTTATGCAACACTATACAAAACAACATCTGCACACTTGCATCATAATAAAATATAATATATTCTATTTATAGAATAACTTTAATAAAGTATTACATTTTATATAAAAAAGATGTTTATGTTTTATTACGTTAATAATCTGAATAAAACAAAATGCGTCATTATCATTATAATAATTCATATTATTAATCGTGAATAATGGAATCAAAGCGAGTGACTTCTCACATAAGCATCGATAATCAATCACAGGTATGTCTTTCTTACACAACCACACGTATTCTTTGTACTTTTTCTACTAAAGTAGTTCAGCGGTATCACGGTAAAACTTCATGGTTATTTCGATAAAATATTTTTGTCATTTTCTCGATCCAAACAATAATTACATTGTAGGGTCCACTGATGATTGAGTGGTTATGCGAATATTCCACTAAACCAAGAATATTCCCCGACCAATCGAATATAACATAACCACTTGCATACTTTGCAAAATTTATAAATACTACCCATAACTATAATATTATCTCAAATTCACACCATAATATTGAAAAATTATTTAAACAAAATTTAAATCTTTATTGATAAAATCGGGGTCTCACAATCATCTTCTTTCCAATGGTGAGTCTTCTCTTGACATATAATTATCTCCGTTGTCTCCAAGTGAGAATTATATTTCAAATAAACTCAAATTATAGAGGTAGTGCTCGTAGAAATACTCGTGAAGTGGATGTACTGAACCTGTCTTATGATAACACGAGGTTGTATGTCATTAGACATCTTGTATGATAGTGGCAAAACACCCTTCCAAAGTTGGGTTACTTCACCTATTTGATTCACCAAAATTAAATATCAAATGACATATACTGATATGACACACTTATCTAAAGTTCTCAATAAAATTATTTCCATACTATTTAGGGAGAACCTCAACAACTATAGACCACTGCTTCTATTCTCCTGTTACCCAGCTCGACCCAACTACACTCTTATTACTTAAAAGGAATTGTGAAGCAAAAAGGTGAGCCTGACTAACCAGTAAAAAGAATATCATGACTAAAGATAATTAAATTATCAATAGCCTTCATCGATAATAAATTAGAGATTTAGAACATATGGTAGATGATAATACTTTTCAACCATAGTTAACGTGAACGAAGCGATCCATTAGAAGAGTCGAATAGACCATAAGGTCTATTATCTTCTCTATGTTAAAAGTTCACCAATAATGTTTTATCTACGTAACATCAATCAACAATTCTTGTCCACATCATGTGAATAACTTCATAATCATAATTATGATTCTAAATTCTCTTAGCACCGGGACGAAGATAATTTTCATCACTTTGTCTCTACACGAAACATCAAAAATCATGGTTATACCAAATCACAATTCTTGTTCATAATCATACTAATAAATTCATCTTTTGCACTACTGAGCGAAAAGATATTCATTAACAATTCATCTTTGCTCTCTACGTGCGAAAGACATACAAGCGTATTATAGAAAAGTCAGTAGGCGTGATATCTACTATCTTCAGCCGAATTAAAAGTGTATTATCAATATGTTATCATTGAGACTCGACAATAATTAATCCACATCATCGAATCATCCACCTTTTCTGACGAGGATATTCATTAGTATTATGAACACGAATTATCCATACTACTGGGCGAGGATATTTGTGTTTTCAATAATAATCGTGATTATCTTAGAATAATCCTGGTTATATAATCATACCAATAATTGTCTATCAATTCACGTAAGCCAAGATATAAACAACTATAAAACCAATAATCAACGGTCCATCTTTGCACGTAAGCGAATATCTGACTATAAAACCAATAATCAACGATCCATCTTTGCATATAAGCCCGAAGATATAATTGTAAAATCAAAATCAACGGTCCATCTTTGCCGTAAGCCAAAGATATACAACTATAAAACCAATAATCAACAATCCATCTTTGCACGTAAGCGAAGATAACTTTCATCACAATATAAGCATGAGGATGATGACGGTGACATAAGCGTTAATCGAAGCGAAAACAAGGATAAATATTAAAAACTTTAAATTTATCCAAATATTATCAATCACTTAATAAACTAATAATCTAATATTATTAATATTATAATAATATTTTAATCACTTCTTAAACTTATAAACAATTTATTTCAATTGTTTACACTTTACCAAATAATGCATTTAATCATTCAAAAATGCCGTACTCATAAGATTTCATCACCAATGATCAAATCCTCATCAAAATCTGCATATACCCTATATAGGATTCCCAAGCCATAAAATCCTATTTTCCAATTTTGTTACTTCACATAACATATTTAATTCATTTACTCATAACTAGTTTATTTTCATAAAAAATACCAAATCAGTCCCAAAAATATTTCTTTTCTGGATTTGGCGAATATAGTCCCATATTGAACATATATTTTTCTCGAAATTTTAAAATTTATTTACTATTTTCATATGGCCAAAAGCGCTTCGAATATTTAGACATTTATTATAAATTGTACTTTTGTCCAAAAATTCCAAAATTTACTGGGTATACTCTGTTATATACATATACTCCCAATAAAAATTTTACCAATTTTGGAGTTAACCACAAGGAGTTATAAAGGTTTACTTTTAAAATAGTCTTTTCCCATAAAATCCATAACTCTTAATCTATACATCCAAAAATCGCCATCTTTGGACACAATATAGAAAACTCATCAAATTATCATTTAAATTTTTTCCGAGAATTTTTGAGGTCGAGAAAAATTACGAAGCGCAAATGGATTTTTCACCGCCGTGCGATAATTCACGTAGAAAGATCATTTTACAATTTAATAAGGAATGAATACAAAGGATCATTCACCATGCATGCTTGATAATCCACATGAAAGAGTTATTCCAGCGAGAATAATAAAGAATGGAATAACGGAAGAATTCACCATGCATGCGATAGAGCCTTACAGAGACGAGTTATTCCCAGCGAATAATAAAGAATGAACCGGTGTCGTGCGTAATTACATACGAACGGTATATTCTAACGAATAATAAAGAATGGAATAACAGCGAAATTCACCAAGCATGTCACGATAGACCACCGCAGGCGAGTTATTCCAGCGGGATAATAAAGAATGGAACCAAGTCATACGTAATCCACACGAGACGGGATATTCCAACGAGAATAATAAAAAAACGAGAACCGGTCAAATGCGTAATCCGCACAGACATGATATTCCAACAGAATAATAAAGAATGGAATAATAGAAGAATTTCACCATGTATGCAATACTTTGCAAAGACAGGTTATTCCAACATAATAATAAGGAATGGAATAACAATAGCTCTCTTGTGAATGAATCTGAAAGAAATAATACCCTTACCTTAGAAAGCTGGATCTTTGAAGTAGAGAGGTAGCGGACTTCTCTTCTTCTTTCTCTCTATAATTTCTCTCTATAATAATTGCTCTATAGCTTTAGTGAATTGGTGAGAAATGAAGGAAGAATGAGCTTATTTATAGAAAATATAGTTTCGATAATTGCACATTTGGGGCTCGAAATATTACGATTATAATACCTTCCTCTTTTCTTCATTTTTAATTTGGTCCTGCAAGTATTATCAAACTTGCACCACCTCCCCTACTAGTAAATCATGTGAATTAATAGTTCATTCATGTGAATTAATAGTTATAATCATGTGAAAATATGAATTACGATATAGTACCTCCATACATACCTCCATTTTTAACTTAGTCAAATACAGTATTATCATTCTTTTTGACTCTCCTAATAGTAAATGAATGTGAATCAATAGTACACACATGTGAACAAATAGTTATAATCATGTGAATTAATAGCAATTAATTGCTCATTTATTAGATTAATTACCCAGATTGATTCGATATAACCTCCAGGACATCAATTATTATCAAAATAAATGTCGATTTCCACTAACACTAACAATCCCGACACAATGGAAATATTATTCTCAAAATTTTATTTTGAAATTTGATTTGACTTTTTCTAAAAAAAGTCAATTTGTTGACTTTTTGACGAAAAATCGACCCAAACAAATTTTGTGTTTATAGTCTATTTCTATTAATTTCATCGTTTTGGACTCAAATATCACGTCCAGCGTCTCCAAATTCAACTCCAAACTCAAATTTGATTTTTAATAACATTCATCATTAATATCGTAACTCACAATATTTAACAACGGTGTAGTTCGGAAAAGAGGGGCTTTCAGGTAAGGATTTCTCCTTATTGGTAGCGATTAGGTGACCAAACCTCTCCTTGGCGAACTTCTAGACATTGTAAATATTTCAAATAATAATATAAATAACTTTGTCATCTCAATTATTGAATTAATAATATATAAAATATTATGCGGATGATCTTTGTGACAATAATTGAATCGATAATATGAGAGATATGATCGTGATTATTGTAGCAATAATTGAGTATAAGCGAGTGACTTCTCACATAAGCATCGATAATCAATCTGAGTGTGCTACTATGACCACACAGCGTATTCTTGTACTTTATCAATTTAACCATTTACTAAATAGAATAATAATTATAAAATTGAATACTTTCATTTAAGTAAAATTCGGGTCTTACATCATACATTTGCATCGTATTTGCTTGCATATAGCATCATGTTTATCTTGTCGCATTTCAAGTGTCTAGGATTCTTTATCCTATCCGTACCTTACATTGCATGAATATGATAAAGAGGGGCATTTATGAACACTCGAAATTTTTGCACACTATTCACCCCGACATTGCGGGGAGGCGATTAAATCTTTTCGGGCATAACCACGGAAGGCGGCTCACATCCATTACGAATACTATCGGAAGTTCAGTTTCAACCCCGGACCACACACCGGGAGTATCAGTCTCAACCCCAGAACACACACCAGGAACATCATTTCCAACCTCGGAGATAACCTAAGTTTTATCCTTGGCGATAACACCAAGAATGTTATTCTGATTCCGTGATAACTTTCAAAATCCTTGTTTCAAATCATGCTTTATCGACTTCAAGTAGACCTCCCACGAAGGCACTCATACCTTAGACCCGAGCTAACATCAGGCGAGACAGGCACACTTGTAGATCACCTTGCGGCATTCGACACTTGCGGCGATCAATATCGGATGTAACCACGAAGCGACATACGCTTTCAACTCAAGCCGTGATAACCGGTGAGGAGTCACCGCGTCATCTTGCTAGTTCAACATATGCGCGTCGTCTCAACACTTCATACATATATACATACAACAATGTCCTACAAGAACGAGGAGTTCCAATTTCGAGTGATTATTACAGCGTGGCGATTGCCGGATAGAATTTGAAGCTTGAAGACCATGGGCATGGTCCCTCTTCGACTTAATCTGAACCTTTAATCCATGTCATTGCGTAACTCTCAACTGGCGGCAGAAGAAGGTCGTATATACCTCGTTCGGATGCTCAGATTGAAGTTCTGCGAGTTGACGAGACATTACTGATGCATGAGTGCACATACTTCAAGGCGATGGGACCCGCGAACTCGGGGCACCCAGGCGGCCCATGAGTGCACTGCTGACTCCCCTACATAAATAGAGGCTTGGGTAGTAGTTTTAAAAAAAAGAAAAAAGCGAGGAAACCTTTGTCAATTTGCTTTGTACACACTATATTGAGTGCTTGCTCTTTTTAAACACTGTTAGCTCACATATAACTATACATTTACCGGTGAGAGGTAGAGTGTTTATCCATATAGAGTCATAGAAATGCATTGGCGTCCATTTGTAAACCCTTCTCACACTCTATAAAGCCTTTCTCTTCATCTTTGTACACATTGAGAGTCATTGTGGTATCGTATGCAGGACTTGATCAAAGTGGCTTTCATTATATACATATATATATACTTATATATGTATATATTTATATATGGACTAACATTATCGAGTTATGCCTCGATTGAGCCTGAACTTATATGCGGAAGCGTTTACTTGCTTTTATATATATATATATATATATATATATATATATATATATTGTCGAACATATCGATGAGCCTAGATTTTACATCAAGGAGTGTTTATTGCTTATATATATATATATGTTTATATATATAATTGTTGTCGGACATATCTCGATGAGCACGGATTTTATATACAGTGCGTTCTTTATTATATATATATATATATATATATATATATATACATACATGAGCATTAGGCTTTTTACTTATTGGCCTTTTACATTTTATTTACATTTACGTTCCCCCACAGGTTTACTTAAATGGCGGTTGATCGATTTTCTGACTTTATTTATATTTTGTCACTTTGAGTTTACTTATTGGCGGTTGATAACATTCTTGCTTTATTTACATTCGATCCCCATTGGAATTCTTACGTGGTGGTTGATCATATCTGTATATATATATATTCTGACTTTTATATATATACAATACTTACGACTTTCCATATAAAGCTGCGGATATCATGTGAGCTTTAGGAATCATGTGATCCAGATTAGATCTCTTGAATCTAGATTTGGTTCCGTGATGGACTTTTTAGGCGTGGCGACTTGTACATTATTAACGGTGTCTGAATTTCCTTGGATGGTATCGTGCCCATGAGGAGTTGACAGCTGTTTGTATATTTTTCTCGAAGATGCCTCGCATCTCGAAAATAAAAAGCAAACAAGTCGAACATTTTAACAATAAAATGGAAGTATGAAAAGGTCTCAATTCCTATTGAGCACATGGTTTGAAAAACCTCTTTTTATAAAACTTCATTCCTATATCTTACTTAAAACTAAATTTTTTATATAAATTCAAACCACAATGTATATAGGTGTGAATGAGGCCTCACACTACTTTTAAATAATTGCACATTGATTCACACACACACACACACATTCATATAATAGTTTCTTTGAGAAGTGGTGGTCATAGTGGCAAACCACGGATGTCGAAGTGCCTAACACCTTCCCTCCGCATAATCAAGCTCCCGAACCCAAATGAATTTGATTACACGAGACCCGATTTAGCGATTAATTCGCATCCTTTGTGTCGATGTATTAAACTTTTTCGGTTTGCGTTGGTGTAACGATTAAAAACACCAATGGCGACTCTTAAAAGTCAAATAAATCGACATTACACATATGGGACCTTTTTCACTTGTTTTTTCAAACAAATCTCACATTAACATATGAACACCAAAAACAAGTAATGAAAAGGACACCTAAAACCCCAATATAAACACTAAATAAATTTTCCACTTAATCTAAATATCACAAAATTATAATCTCATTATAATTTTATATAATAATTCAACGTACCATTTTAAATTATTAAATTAAAATAGCAACATAGCACTACATGTTATCTATAACAACTCTCTAACTATAGAATTAAATTAGAGTATTATCTAATAAATTTATTTCACAAATATCTACTAACATAACCACATAAATAAAATATTTATTTATTTAATTTTAATAAATATTTTAAATTACAAATAAAATCTTGGTTGTTACATCCTTCCCTCCTTATAAGGATTTTGTCTCCGAATCCTGACTCAAACAATTCATTTGTCACATTCTTCCTTTCTTACAAAGATTACATCCCGAGAATCGAAGACGTAGATTAAATAAATAACTCGGGGTAATTCTTCATCATTTCGGCTTTGAGTTCCCACGTAGCCTCTTCGACATTGTGGTTTCTCCATATGACCTTCACAGAAGGTATCACCTTATTCCTGAGCACTTGTTCTTTCTTGTCAACTATCTGAATAGGAACCTCTTCATAAGAAAAATCCTTATTGAACTGTAACAGTTCATACTCGATCACATGTTTGTAATGGGCTTGTTAGGTCATAACAAAACCACATGAAAATGTTGTGAACATTTTCTAAGTGCGGAGATAAATCTACCTCGTAAATGCTACTTCTCCCACTCTTCATAGTACTTTTAAGGGTCCAATGAACCTCGGGCTTAACTTTCCTTTCTTACCAAAATGAATTTTCCCCTTCTAAGGAGAAATTTTCAGGAAAATAAAATTTCCCACGTCAAATTTGTGATTTTGCCTGTGTTGGTCAGCATACTTCTTACATACATCTTGGCGACTACCAGTCTTGCTCTGATGAGTTTGATAATTTTGGCGGTCTATTGCCGATTCTGATCCTAACGATTGATGTTCTGACTTCATCCCAGCATAGTGGAGTTCTGCATTTCCTGCCGTATAACGCCTCGTATGGCGGCATGCCAATGCTTGCGTGGTAACTATTATTGTAGGTGAATTCTATCAATGGTAGATGATCATCCCAATTTCTTTTGAAATCTATGATTCATGCTCTAAGCATATCTTTTAACGTCTGGATTATTCGTTGGCTTTAACCATCGGTTTTGTGGATGGTATGTCGTACTCGTCTTTAGTAATGTTCTCGTGCATTCTTGTAACCTCTTCGGAAGTTTGATGTGAATCTTAGATCTACATGCGATCTGATTGATCTTTGGAACTCCATGTCTTGGCTTGATCTCCTTAGCATTATAGTTTTGCCCAGTTGATCGAGTTTAAATCGAATTTTTATTGGCAAAAGTGTCTCTTGATTTAGTTAATCATCACTATTACCCATATCGCGCCGTATCCTTTTTTGAGTCGTTGGAAGACCTACCACAAAATCCATTGTGATATGTTCCCACTTCCGTTCCGTTATGTCGAATGGTTGAAATGTCTAGCTTGGTCTTTGATGCTCGACCTTCACTCTTTGACATGTCGAGCACTTGCATAACACGATTCTCCTTTCGTCTCTTTTTATATTTGGCCACAAAATGTTGCCTCAAATCTTGATACATTTTGTACTTCCGGGATGAATTGAATATCTTAAGTTATGAGCTTAATCAAGATTTCTTCTTTAATATCTGTATTCTTTGGAACCCAAATTTGTCCCTCGAATCTTAGCACTCCTTGATGTCGACCTTGTATTTCACCTCATTACCCTCGACCGTACTTTCCTTTATTTATTTTTTGCATTCTTCATCACGTAGTTGAGCATTCTTTATTTTATCCACCAAAGTTAGATTGGCTTCCATAAAGGTACAATCTTTCATCCAGTTCTTTTGGAAATTTTATTTCCAACTCTAGCCTTGCCATCCCTAAAGCGAGCTCCTCTAGTTAGTTAACAACATCAACTTTTCTCGACATTTCTACTCGAGGCATCTACTGACCACATTGGCTTTGCGGATGATAAAAGATCTCACATCGTAATCTTTTATCAATTCCAACCATCTTCTTTGGCATGTATTCGGGTCCTTTTGTGTGAAAATATACTGGGACTCTTATGGTCTTTATAGATCTCACACTTCTCTCCGTGAGAGATAGTGTCTCCATATCTTCAGGTGAAACACCACCACCTTGACTCTAAGTCATGAGTCGGATACCCTTTCTCATAGTCTTTCAATTGCCTTGATGCATACATTGATGACTTTGCTCGTTTTGCATAAGGGCACAACCCGATCCTTTATGTGAGGCATCACTTATACCTTCTGAAAGTTTCTGTATTATCACAGGTAATGACAACACGGTGCCACAACTTGAGCCTCTTCTTTAATTTACGTAAAACTCTCTTCACATTTTTACTGTCCAAACAAATTTTATAGATTTTCTCATCAAATTTGTCGGCGAGATTAACAATCTTGGAAAAATCTTGAATAAACCATCTATAATAACATGTCGATCGAAAACTTCTCACTTACGATGGAGTTCTTGGTTGTTCCCCAATTATCCACAACTTCAACTTTTGATGGATCCATTGAAATTCCATCTTTGTCAATTACATGCCCGAAAAATTATACTGCGTTCGGCCAAAATTCACATTTAAAGAATTTTGCATACAATTTTCTTTTCTTAGCGTCTCTGGCGTCAAGCGTAAGTGTTCCGCGTGTTCTTCTTGAGATTTAGAATACACGAAAATATTGTCGATAAATACCACCACAAACTTGGCTAAAAATGGTTTAAACACCCGTGTTCATCAAATCCATGAATCTGGCGGGGATGTTGATCGAACCAAAAGACATTACCAAAAACTCATAATGTCCATACCGTGTTAGGAATGTAAGTCTTGATACATCCTCCTTGCTTATTTTCAATTGGTGATACCCAGCTTCTCAAATCTATTTTAGAAATATTTAGCACCCCTTGATTGATTAAACAAGTCATCTATTCTAAAACGGCGGATATTTATTCTTAATAGTGACTTTGTTTAATTCCCTATAATCAATGCAAAGGCGCATTGACCCATCTTTCTTCTTCACGAATAACACGGTGCTCCCCACGGTGATACACTTGCAAGTGAATATATTTCTTGTCTAGCGGTTCTTGCAATTGCACCAACAATACCTTCATCTCTCTAGGAGCCATTACATCTGCAGGGCCTTCCGATATTGGAGGCGGTTCACGGTGCTAAATCGACCCGCGAACTCGATCTCTACATCAGGTGGAAGTCTGTAAATCTTACGGCTCGTCCACAAAATCCCCTAACCTTTGGTATCTCCTCCGGTTTCACCCCCTTCTTCTTGAGTATCGACTATGTAGCTAAGTATCTACACAACCTTCTTTCAATAACTTCTTGGCCTACGTAATCATCGGACATCTCTCTTGTCTGGCGATTTGCTACCATAGAAAACTACCTTTAGGCTGAGTCATAAGGTTTATAAATTTCTTTTGGCAATCGATTATCGCTCCATAATTGAATAGCCATCCATTCCCAATATAACATCAAACTCTCCAAGTTTTATCGAGATTAAATCTCTTGTCATAACATTTCCTTAATATTCACCCTACAATTCTTGTATCTGAACTTAACAAGAATTACCTCTCTATTCACAATTTTTTATGTATAAAGGGAAATTGACTCTTCGTTAGGTAATTCTAACCTCTTAGCAAATTCATGGATATAAAAGCGAAGTAAGTAGCACCCGAATCAAATAATACATATGCATTTATATCATTGATTGGGATAATACACACGATATCCTTAGATTGCCTTTCGTCTTGCATCGTCATGTTGAAGGTTACTGGTGTGGGCTTATTTGATGATGTTGATCCGCAATAGAACAATGTACCTCCTTGCCACCTCTCTTGCTTTTCAGTTGTCTCACCGGACTTCTTAAGTAGGACACTTTCGCGAGCAAAATGATCCTTTGACATAAGTATAGCAAGCATTCTTCTTGGGTTGATTGCAATTTGAGGCGATGTGATCCTCCTCAGGCCACAGTTAAAAGCAAACTTCGTTTCCCCCATAGCACGTGCAGGTGTGAAACTTCCCGCGTGTAGCATATGCTTGAACTTCTTCTTCTGCGCGAGGTTACCTGCTTGGTTCCCATCTCCACATTTGCATTCTACTTCCTTTTCAAGTTATTATTACCATTTCCACCACTACCATTCTTAGCTTCACCCTCGTTCTTCTTCTTTCTCTTGCTCTTGATTGTAATTTATTCTGACTTCCGCCTCCTCTCGAGAGATGAAACTAAAGAAACTTGCTTTAAATATAAACAAGTTAGAGTAAATCAACAATGATTAGAATTCAAAACTTGCTCAAATAAAGTTAGAACTAGAAGCTTGCACAAATAAAGTTTAACGATAAAAGAACTTGCTCGATAAAAGTTTAGAGTAAGGAACTTGCCTTGTCGTAAGCTATAAATCTACGACTCACGTTCACTACACATGGTATTAGAATCTCGATATATATTAGATAAACTAATATCCACTTTCCCAAAATAAAATCTCTTTTAGATAAACTTGTTACTTTAGTACAAGTTTTACTTTACCCATATGTATTTGAAATCTCAAGTGTTAACTTCACACACTTATTCACTATTCATTGAGTACCTTAAATCCTAACATATAAACTTTCATAACGTACTAATCTTTTATAACTTTGGAAATTATTAATGGCATGATAAAATTCTATTTTAACCACTTCATTACATGTTTGTCATAACTAACATATCATTATCTTAAGTTATAATAGGTCCTCGAAAGTGCAATATAAATAACATTCATCAATACCTCGGATCGAAAATATTAGTAGCAATTTGCCGTATATAAACTTACAGGGCCAAAGCCTTGATTTACGTCGTTTACAGCTTGACACGGTAGCGGTTTGTCTTTGGTCTTGCCGAACGAACTCTGCGATCTATTTTCTAGCACTCTATTAATGAACTAACAAGAATTTTACCCATTAAGCGATAAATTTAACATATCCAATTGATATAGAACTCATATAAACATGATTCCTCAAATATTCACCAAACTTAGAACAATTAAACAACACTACAACCAATTTAAATTCCTTAAATTCAATGTTTTATACCAAAAACTCTATTTTTGACATTCTTCACAAAAATTATCACTATAATCACGATTACATACCAAATTAACTTATTCAAACTATGTTCTCTTCATTTCTTCTTGAATTAACATATTGAGGCTCGATTTACTGATTAGTTTACAAATTAACCATCATATTTGGTACTTTCACAAGCCGTATGTATAAACATACACTAAAACCAATTTTCTTTATTTTTAACGTAATTAGAACACCGAATTCTTGTCTAAATGAAAATTCTAACACCTCCATTACTCACAAATGTAATAATTAAATTTGTATAATGACAATTGAGAAAAATTAGATTCACAGGAGAATAGAAATACATGGCGTAGAACATACAACGTATATATATATATATATATATATATATATATATATATATGATATTAAAGTTATGAAAATATACCTTCTTTTGCTTGATAATCCTTGCTAAAACACCAGAAATTGCTTGAAAACTCTAAAATCCTCCCTCGGCTTCGCTCTCAAATTTCTCTATAATTCTCTTCTTCCTTTCTCGGTATAGGCGACTCTCTTCTCACGTAAAACTAACTAACCCTTATCGTAAAGAAAAAAAAAGCGTGGCCATTATAATTGATCACTAATTAGAGTTACAAAAAATTTAAATGTATATCGATTATAAATATATTTTATTTATTATTTTAATTTATTTTATTTATATTATTTATTATAGTTACATTTCAAATTCAAAAAGCCGTAAGGCTTTGTTTGGCAAACACTCTTTTAAAATAAAGACTTAATGTATTTAAGCACTTGTTTGGTTAAATCAATTTAAAACTACTTTAATTTATTTTAATAAATCATTTACATTATAATTTATAATCTCATATTATTTATTTGGATCTCCATATCCAACATTAGTTAAATAAACTAATTACAACATCTTAAATAAATTTTAAGCAATCGAAATATTACAAAATTATAATCTCATTATAATTTTATTTAATAATTCACGTCTGTTTTAAATTATTAAATTAAAAGCGACACCATAACTTCTGAAGTTATCTATAACAACTCACTAACTATTAAATTAAATTAGAGTATTATCTAATAAATTTAATTCACAAATATCTACTTAACAATAATCACATAAATAAAATATTTATTTATTTATTTATTTAATTTTAATAAATATTTTAAATTATAAATAAAATCTTGGATTATTCGGTGAAAGTACAAAATTGGTAGTTAGTTTGTGAACTAATCGTAAATTGAGTATAGAATATGTTAATTCATTAAAAAGCGAAGAGAATGCAATTTGAATGAATTAATTTGATGTAGTATTGAGACCTCGATGTTAAATTTTGTCGAGGATGTCAAAAATAGAGTTTTTTGTATAAAACATGGAATTTAAAGGATTTAAATTGGTTTGTAGTTGTTATTTAATTGTTCTAAGTTGGTATATATATGAGGAACAATGTTTATATGGGTTCTATATCATTTAGGTATGTTTAATTTATTGTTTGTGGATGGAATTAAAACGATAGGTTGGATGAGCGATTATTCTGAAACAATTGCGTGGTTTAAATACAGTCACACCCGGTATAGCTTCTTGGCGGTGTCGAGACGCCAACTTGACAAATTTATGTATAATTCTGATTCTTGTTGATCGGTATAAAAATGGTGCGGTATGCCATACCAGTCGAGGCGATAATCCTTCTTTGGTTATCGAGGACCTTAAAAACTTATTATAACATAATAAAATTAAATATTAATGTGATGAGCATGTAATAAAGAGACTAAAACATATTTGTATCATTTAGTTGGTGATTCTAAAGTTGTAAAAAATTAGTAAGTTTTGAAAATGTTATGTTGTGATTTATTGAACACATGAGTTAGTGAATAAGTGTTTTTAAATCTAATACTTGTGATTTAAAATATATATATGGTGTGAATTGAAACTTGTACTAAAGTAAAATGTTTAACTAAAGTGAGTTCTATTTTGGAAAGTGGATGTTTGTATGTCTAATACGTATTTTGATTCTAATAATATGTGTAGGTGAATGTCATTTGTAATTTATAAACCTACACTTCTGAGAAGCAAGTTCATTACCACTAAACTTTAATTGAGCGAAGTTCTTTTATCTCTAAGCTTTAATTGAGCGAGTTCTTTATCTCTAAAATTTATTTGAGCAAATCTAACCCTAATTTTATTGAGCAAGTTTTGAACTCTAATGGAATGTTTTGATTTATCCTACCTTGTTTATAGTTAAAGCAAGTTTCCTTAGTTTCATTCTTTTTATAATAAATCTGAGTTCTTGAACTCTAATCTCTAAGCGAGTTGTCCTATTTCATTTACTTTACACAAATTAAAATCTTATTGTCATTTTGAGAAAGTTTTATTCTCGGCTTGTTATTCATTAATGCATATTCAATAACTTAATTCTCTTATTTGACAAGATCATAGCCTATAACTTAATATTGTTCGACAAGGTTTATTGTTGTATTCAATGCTTATGCTTTTTAGTTTATTTCTAAGCATGAGTTCGATATATAGTGTTGGTTCACCTATGATTCATAAATTATTCTACATTATGTTGTTATTGATCCTTTCGTAGTGTTATTGAACTTTTTGATTCAATTAATCCTTTAGTTGATGATAGTTAAACTTCTAAATTACCCTTGAAGCTTATCGAAACCAAACTTTCTTTGGTGCAAACTTCTTGATAAGGAAAACGACACTATTATAGAGGAATTATTTTGTCTTGATGCGTTTAGATGTTTATGCACAATACATGGATGCGAAGGTTGATCACCCTAAGTATAGAGAATCGCTTCTGATGTAATTTATTTAGGTTAAATTTGAAAGATTACTTATAACCTTGGACATAGTTAAGTGGTCTTGTGACCACGAGATATATTTCATATTTTTGAACTTTGTTCTTGTTATCATTGATAGAGTATTATTCAATTGATTTGAGCTAGTCATTTAGCGGTTATTATATTGTTGTTATTCATTGCTATTCTAAGTGGGCATTTGTTTTGCTCACTCTTGCGTAAATATAATTATTACGGCCTAAGGTTGAGAAGGTCGATGAACCTACCACTTAGCGAAAAAAAAGGAAAAATGAAGCTGATGATGAAGATTTGTAATTTATTTTCTTTCGTAATGATAGACTTTATATTAAATGATGTTATATAATTAATCTAATTTTCACGCACTTGATGTATGTTAAAGGTTAGATAACTTGGGAGGCGTATTGGTTTAATCATTGTAACCATTTTAATGGGAGGATTTATTATTTAAACTTCGTTATATTTGGATAGATAGATATAAATGAATGGAAAGTGAACACCAAGTCTTGTGAGAATGAAGTACCCTAGATTTGGGGTGTCCTGAGGATGATCATTATGGCGCCCCAAAAATAATATCATCACCGTTTCACGAGGTTGCTAAATCGTAGTGCGAAATTGAATCTGACAATTGTTATCTTTATTTCACGGAATAGTGAGGGACTACTTAATGCACCATCTCGGACCATCACTCGGATTCCCGACTAGTCCTTGCTTGTGTTCTCATTTCACGAAGAGAACAATG